>VWZY01000949.1:235037-332888 GCA_013399075.1 Chloroceryle aenea
AGGCAGCTCCGAAGGCGGCTTGGCCGGCAGTCTCGGTGCCGGGGGCTGTCCCGCAGAGCCAGGCTGCCGTGAGCGGCTGCGATGTGTTCCCTTGGTCCGGCGGCACTGGCACCATCAGCGCGGGCTGTTCTGGATGTGCCACCTCTGCCGCTCGGCCTGTGACAGGCGGATTCATTGTGTATCCGTAAAAAAAATCCACATCACTTTATTGCAGGAGTTAATCTAGCTGTGCTTGCCTTTCTTAAATAACCAACTGGAGATATTGATATCTAATTTTATTTTTGGTATGGGAGCTTTTTTTCCAGGGGTGTCTGGACATAAAGTTAAACTTGAAGGTGCTGTGCGTTTTTAGTGGCAACAGAGTGTGCTCTTGTTAGTGTTGCTTTAGCCAGGGATTCAGCAGCAGAGGTTCAAATACCTGTTTCAGAAGATCATGAAGTTATAAAGGCTGTTTGACTCTGTCACTACGTTTGTTTTTCTTTTGTTATTACAGAGAACATTATTTTTTTAATTGAAGATGTGATGTAACTGCAAGAAACTTCTCCGAGCTGAAACTTTGAATCATTTTGGTCTTCCTTTTAGTTTTTCATTTCTAATGATGTCTAAGCATTTTTTAATGTAAAAACTAAATACCTGACTGAATCAAACTTTGATGTTCCATTCTGTAACTGTTAACCCCACTTCCAAGATAGTAAAACATTTTTCAATACACTCAAGTATTCGAGGTATTTGGTTCTGCAGAGTAGCTTGTGTGATTACCATAAATGAATGGAAACAACTCCTTGAGATAGCGAGCCCCTTACACCCTCCCCCTGGCCAGCAAGCTCTGACCCTGTTCCCATGGCAGTTTGCAGGCAGACAGAAGCATTCGTTCTCTTTTTCCAAGCAAGGTGGTTGTTGCCAGCCTTGAAGTGGAAGAGCCTTAGAGCTGAGGCTGACGTGGGGCTGAATCAAAGCAAGTAGGCCGTGGTGAGCAGCGGGGGATGTCTGTATTCATTTGCACTCCTTATTCTGCTAATGAGGCCATGCTGTTTCAGGTTTGGAACAGGCTCATCTGCCTACTCAGCACTAGTGGAGGGAGTGTCTACCTTTGAGAGACTAGAAATAGCTCCAGTCTGTTTCCATTAGTTGCCAAGTTCCACTCTCCAGTAAAGCTCCCTCATAAAGAGAGGCTGGTGCCTGTCCCTGTTTTGTTGCACAAGGATGACAGAATAAAGGTAGCTCCAATTCTCTGGGGACAAAATATATTTCTAGCTCCATAACTGAAACAGATGAATCCTTTCATTTTAAGTTTTTCAGAATATGTTTCCCCCGTGTGGAAAAGTTCAGCCAGAATTTTGAAAGTTTGGCAAAGTTACAAGCAAGAAAAGTCTTTGAATGGAACCAGTGTTGGGCTGCTGTAAGAGATGGTGCTGCCAGGCTCACTTATCACCAGCTACCCTGCCCTGGGGCTCTCTGCCTTTCTTTTCCTTGCGAAGCAGGATTATCAGGGTTTTTGGATTGCACAGCATTAATACACTTTAGTAATTTACAGTTTTATTTACAGTTGTTTCCAAGGTTTGGGAAGAAGCATTTTAAAATAAACATGCTGTTTGTTGTTAGTGAGGGGAGTGTAACAAATAATTCTGCATTGTGTTGATGATCTTATCCAGCAGAGAGCAATTCTCATATCGAGAAGATTTTTTTCTATTATTTCTTTCAGGTTTTTCATCTTTGTATTGGTGCTTCAATATGCAAAAAAAAAGAGAAGCTATTTCTGTGTGCATCACTTCCTTGCCTTTCAAAGCAAACTTCAGGGGACATATAGTGCTTTAATGTGAATAAGGAAATGCACAAGAGAGGAAAGAAAATCACTTGTGTCTAAGCTTATCCTGCAGTCTTCCTTCCCTTCCCCTTTTTTCCCCTCTTTCTAGAGACATAAATACTGGTTTAGCTTTTCTCTGGGATGATGGGTGATGCTTGTTGTTTTGGGTGGCACAGAGGTACTCCTCAGTCTCCCCCAGTGTAATCTCAGGAACTGAGTGGAGGGCCAGGAAGCATCTTACCAGATGTGCTTGCTCCCCCAAGTGTCCAGAAGTGGTCCTCAAAGTCTTGGATTTTTTATTTCAGGTTGTTTTTGTGATGGAGGCAGCATTGAAGTCTCCCTGTGATGAACAGCACCCTCATCAGGCTGAAGACCTCCATAGGAAGCGGGAAGAGAGCAGCAAGCTTTCAGGTATGTGCTAAATAGGGATTGCTAGTGATACTTTTTGTTGCTGACATGCTTCTTCACTGCTTCAGGTAGTTTCACCATCAACTATAAGCCTGTCTCTATATGATCCTGTTGTATAAAGAATTAATGAAAATGAAAACACTTGAAGTGGCTTTGGATTTTAAGTCTCTTCCTGCTTTTCACACGTTACAAAACTAAAGCAGCAGCAGTTTGCCACAATTGGCTAACCCTGCTGTTTATTTATTACATAATAGGTTATTGCAAGAGGATACCAGAATTCAAAACCAGGCACTCCTTAGGAATGGAATTCTTTGACCAGACAATTACACAAAAATAATACTTTGCTTTTAACTTACAATCTCCAGCCTTATCCTTAAATGCCTTTACATGTGCATGTGCATAAACCCATTGTTCTTGCTCTTACCAGATAAGCTGAGTATGAATGTGTGTTCTAACAGTGGATGTGTTGCTTGGTTGTGGGTGTCTCTGAGTCTACTTCAAGCTGGGCTTCCTGTACCATGCTTGCTTAGAATTGGGGCTGGTCAGCCAGCTTACAGATAGAATGGCTACTGAATTTCCTAGAAACAGATGGTCCTCCAGCAGTCCCCTGCACATCCACGTCCAGAAATACATAGAATGATGCTGAATAACACTTAATTGTCCTGCTTTGCAAATACTGTTCATTCTAGGAAGGAAAGAAATTACTTTAAAATCTGTTCACAAAAAAATGTTGGCTATTACTATTATTGTACACTGATGGTACAATAATTGTATGTTCTCTATACCCAACTGGGGATTCAGGCCCCCAGAAGAGAACAATACTGCTGTCTATGAACAGGGACAGTCACTGACTCTTTCTAGCAGATTCCACAGCAGTTATTGAGGGAAGGGTTGTTAGTATTGACCTTAGGACAGTTAGACCAGTGGCACAAAACAACTCAAAATCTGACATGGTAAGGAAAATACAGATTTGCTGGTTTCTCAAGACTTAAAAGATGTGCCTGTTGAGTCCTTGTTAGGAGCTCTGCTTTTTGCCAGAGCTAAGTCATTTCTTCCTGCCCAAGCAACTTTACTGGAGAAATTCCAGTGCAAATTTTATGTTGTAAGTTACTATCAGTATATTTTTTCTTTTTTAGTAAAAACTGAGGTCATTTCAATGCCTCCAGGGATGGCGACTCCACCACGGCCCTGGGCAGACCATTCCAATGGTTGATAACCCTTTCAGTGAGGAAGGGTTCCCTAATACCCAGCCTAAAACTCCCCGGGGGCAGCTTGCAGCCANATCCAGTGCAGGGTGTATTTATTGACTCTCTCAAAGCGAATGCTGTGGGAGACAGTGTCAAAGGCTTTAATAAAGTCCAGCTAGACAATGGCCACAGCTCTTCCCTCATCCACTAGGAGGGTCACCTTGTGGAGGGAGATGGGGTTAGTCAGGCAGGACCTGCCTTTCATAAACCCATGCGATGGCACTCAAGATGACCTGCTCCATAAATTTCCCTGGCACTGAGGTCAGAATGATGATCTGTAGATCCCAGTATCATCCTTTTGGCCCTTCTTGTAGATGGGCATCACATTTGCTGGCTTCTGGTCAGCTGGGACCTCCCAGGTTCGTTTCATCTCTTAATGTCTTTGAATATTCCTGGGGAAAATGGGACATGGTACAAGTATCAACCTTTCCCATCTGTATTTTCTTGAATTTGTTATGTAATAAACAAGCATTTGTGTAAAAGGTTAAAATTGCTTTTGACTTACTGTCTTGGTAAAACACAGGACATTTTTATGTATACAATATAATTTATATATTTGTTAAATTTACCATTTATAGCATGGAAAACAGATACTTTTTTTTTCCCACTTGACTTTCCAAATACAAGTTTGCATTTATTTCTGTATGAAACATTTTTTACCCCTGCTTTACAGAAATCAGTCACAGCTTCTATATACTTCATAGCTTCAAAGGAAGTGAATTCTTATGCAGGATATAGAGAACACTTAAAGTACAAGGATTCATAAATGGAGTGGAAAACTGCATAATTTCTTTAAATACAGTACAACATCCTTGTCATGCCATCTAGTGATCGCAGCACAAAGTGCAACAACCTAAATGCAGAGCAGATAGGGTTTTTGGTGTTTACTGTTTTAAATAACAGTATGAAAGACTGCATTATTGATCTTTAAAACAAAATATATGTAATTTTTTCNGTTAACCTTGGCCCACAGATCTAGCCTATCTAGGTCCCACTGTATAACTTCCCTTCCTCTAGCAGATTGACACACACCCTTTGCTTGGTGTCATTTGTAGGTTGACTGAGGGTACACTCAAACCCCTCATCCAGATCATTAATAAAGATATTAAGGAGAACAGGCCCCAGAACTGAACCCTGGAGAACCACTTGTGACGACACCACCCATACTTAGCTCCATTCACTACCACTCTTTTGGCCTGGCTACCCAGCCATTTTTTTATCCAGTGCANTGCATCCTATGGATGTTCTCCTGTCTTACAGGAACAGCTATTACAGGTTTGTCCTTATTGCCAATTTCATTAAACCATTAATCAATGAGCTGTAATCTGATGTCTTACTAACCAAAAGGCTTTTGCCTTTCTCAGGGACTGCTAGGTGGCAGCTAAGTAAAAGAAAAAAAAAAATTAAATGCTGCAGCTTATAAGAACAACAATGATATCAAGTATGCAGATGATAATGGCAGCTGGGATTGATACCTGTCTGCTGTTTTTTTCCCCCATTCTTGTGAATTCAGAGTGCTATGAACTGAAGTGTGATTTTTGATCTCAAGTACAGATCAGAGATTGAATCAAGCAATAAAATTCTTAACTTATCTTCCCCATTCTTTCCACAGCAGGAATCAAAAAAGATATTGAAAAACTCTATGAAGCAGTGCCACAGCTTGTAAACGTGTTCAAAATTAAGGAAAAAATTGGAGAAGGTAAATGATTTATTTTAGCTTGCTTAAACATAGATTTCTGCAGGTATTTCTAACATAAAAGGTATAAATCTAAGATCCCAATATATGTAATTTAAGCCAAATGCCTTTTGATTTATTTCTTGGTCTCTGAAGGAATTCTGTTATGTTGCTGAGTATCTAGATGTATTAATTAGGGACAATTTCAACATATTTTCTTGAAAACCTGGTATAGTAAAGCCTTTCAAAAAACCAGCATTCCAGTTTCAACAACTAAAAATTTCTGAGATAGATTTCAGAAAAGTAGTCTTAACACTTCACTCTTTTTTCTCTTTTACATGAGAAATATATTATATGTAGCTGTGTTTTGACATACTTAACTGCTGTTCCTACAGTTAGCTTTGTTTCCACTGAAACCCTGTGGGCAGAGCTGGAGGAGGAGACTGAAAGATGATAGCTGCTTTATTAAAAAAAACAAAACAAAACACAAAAAACCACACCACACAAAAACAAACCAAAACTTTTTTTTTTCTTTTAAGACATACAGTATCAAACTTTAGAACACTTAGTACATCTTACCTTCAACAGCCACTAGTGCTGATACCTTCAGTAAATGTCAGGCATGACTATAAATAGATTCTTAGGTACTTCTGAGTGTGAATTTTCACCATTTTCTGGACCTTCCAAACATTTGATCTCTGAAATGCTTTGTGACACTCCACACTTTTAAACAAACATGTTGCTGGATTGTTTTACAGCTGTTTTGTGATGGCAGGCTAGTTGGCTGAAAGTTTTCATCTCAACCCTACTCTCCCCCTCCCCTCCCTCCAAAAAAGCCAACCAGCTCCATTCACCAGAGCAATACAAAATTTTAAAAACAAACAAACAAAGGAGTTCTGCCTATCATAAAAAAGATAATATAATTAAGCAAAAACCTCTGGTTATGAATAGCACTCTGACTTTGCTCCTGGAAGTGAAAAATACTTTTTAAAAATACCACTTGCAGTTTTGCAGCCTTAGGAGAAAACAAACTTCAATTTAGGCTTCTGCTCTGGGGTCACTTTCATTTTGAGTACTTCTCACCACCAGAAATAGCATCTTAGATCAACTTGGTAACCCTGGTAGCTATAATCAGTTCCACTGAGTTTTGTGGGACTCTAGATTGTATGACTTCAAGAAGTATTTAAAGTTTTTGCTGGCATTTTATGTATCACTTAGAGACTGTTGAGCTAGCATGATGCAAGCACAAAACTTAAAATGTAATCAAAAGCAATTTGTACTGTTTATGCATTTGGAAGAATGCTTCAGCTTGCGTGTTCAGATATCACAGATCCTTAGGATAAATTAACCTCCTCTAAGAGGTATCTTTGGCTGTCCTTAAAATGTAATGTCTGGTTAAGTTCATCTTACAGTCTGAGTACTTCCTTTCTTAAATGAGTCTATCACTTTCTGCCTTTGGAGTAATGCTCTGGGCAAACAAGCAGTAAAGGTACACATCATCTGAGAAGTCTTACTTTATAAATAAGGTAACAGAATTAAGAAAGCTGTAGCAATTTCAGAAGTGTTTTCAATAGTAAAGGCAGTGCTTTCCAGATTAGCATTATATAGCTGCTTACATCGTAGGGGAGAAGAGTTAGATGTCAGATGAAAGTAAGCTACCTAAACAAGAAAGCAAATCAAAGATAGGAAATTTACATTCAAAGAGCTCTGTGTCCCAGGCAAGTTAGACAGTGTTACATTTGCATTTTTACTGACATAAAAAACTTGTATACAAGATCACTGAATTCAGTAGTAGAAAAAAGAAGCTACATTTTTCTCTTCTAGAATCTGCTTTTGATGTAGTATCAAGTGTACTGTAGGACTGTGAACAGTTAGATCACTTCTGTAAAAATCAGAATTGACCTAATTAAAAATGCTGCAGACAGTGTTTTTCTCCCTTCTTTACAGGTACTTTCAGTTCTGTTTACTTGGCCACAGCACAACTACAAACAGGATACGAGGAAAAAATGGCTCTGAAACACTTGATTCCAACCAGCCACCCTCTGCGAATTGCTGCTGAACTTCAGTGCCTCACAGTAGCAGGGTACATCAACTAAAAAATTATTGTTGTCATGACTAAACTGCTGAACATTGTCTCACTGTTCTGTTTTTTTTTAGTTTTGGCACTTCGCTTGCTTATTTTTTTTAACCACAGAAGTGTGTATTCTTTTATCAAGGGCAAATAAGAAATGGAATGTCTTACCTGTAACAGATGCCCTTTTCTCCTAGGCTCAGTTTGCAGATGGCACTATTTTCCATCTCAGTTCTATACTGTATCTCTGTGATAAAAATTCCAGTTAGGAAATGCTTGGAAAAAACACTTTCTTCATCAGAAAATGTGATTTTAGGAACAAATACTCGTTGCCACAGTGTGCTCAACAGCACCTCCTTAAAGCATCATGAAGATTAGGTCCTATATTTAATAGCAGTGGTAACTACAAACCGTGGCCCCCCAGATAATCTGTGGAGCCCTTATTACAAGGTGCAGTACTCAGATGGCACATAGCAATGAGAGGCAACAGCGTAACTGCTGACATAGAAATAGAAGTTAGATTGTAAAAGAAAGCTGACTGAAATTTTTAAGAAATAAAGGAAAATAAACATCCATCTTCTCAACTTTATTCAGTGACATGACTTTTCTTCTAGGGGACAAGATAATGTTATGGGAGTTAAATATTGCTTCAGGAAAAATGATCACGTGGTTATTGTGATGCCATATCTGGAACATGAATCCTTCCTGGTGAGTCCCAGACTTTCTATGTGTAGTAAAACATTTCAATTGCAAGCAGTTGCATAATTACAGTATCCAAATGATCTTTCAGGACATTTTGAATTCTCTTTCCTTGGAAGAAGTGAGGGAATACATGTACAACCTGTTCATAGCGCTGAGGCGCATTCATTACTTCGGCATTGTTCACCGTGATGTCAAGCCCAGTAACTTCCTCTACAACAGGCAGCTGAAAGAGTAAGTCTGTCCAGATGACCATCTTGTCATCTCATTTGGGGATATGTGCCTTGCCAGAACAGAGTCAATTAGACTTTTGGTTTGTTGGGTTTTTTTTTCTTTTTTTTCCTTCCAGCTGCATAACATGTGCTTAAGTAATAAAGCTAAAAAGGCTTTAAAGTTTTATTTTATTTTTTAATTTGTAAATTTTTTTCTATTTTTAGGGATTTGAGGAGGGAAGGATTTTTTTTTCAGACTTAAATGTACCTCAGAGTGACAAGTATCTGAAAAAATGATTTTACTAATGAGTAAAAGTACTACATTTTTGAATAAGAATGAGAAGAATAAAATCAGTATTTTTTTGTTAATAAGAAATATTAACTTGTGATGTATAAACTTGTTAATTTTACTTATGAATAGAGTAAAACTGATACAGAAAAGATAGCTGGCTTTGGCTGGTTTCACTTTACCCTGAATTAATGTTTATAATTAGTAGGGTTGGGCTTTTTTGTGTGCAAGTTACAATATTTAAAGACTGTAAAAAGCAACTGCATTTTGTGAAGAGCTGAAATAGGTAGAATAAGGTACCATTGCTGTCCTGGTGAGCTTTGTGCTATGTACAATTGGGACACTGAGGTGATGGAGAGTGGCCAAAGAAGGGCAGCAAAGCTGGTGAAAGGTCTGGAGCACACATCTTCTGAGGAGTGGCTGATGGAGCTAGGGTTCTTCAGCCTGGACAACAGGAGGCTCAGGGGAGCCAACTACCTGAGAAGAGGTTGACGTGAAGTAGATGTGGGACTCTTTTCCTAGGTAACAAGTGATAAGACAAGAGGAAGTGGCCTCAAGTTGCACCCAGGAGAGATTTAGATTGAATATTAGGAAAAATTTCTTCACAGAAATGGCTGTCAAGCACTAGAACAGGCTGTCTGGGGAAGTGGAGAGAGATTTAAAAGACGTGTAGATGTGGCTTTTAGGGACATAGTTTAGCAGTAGACTTGGCAGTATTGGGTTAACAGTTGGACTCAGTGATCTTAAGTCTTTTCCAACATAAATGATCCTACATTCTATTTAGCAAAAGTTGGTAGGGGAGATTTGATTATATTTTGCCAAAACACAAGTTTAAAAATTTAAGAAATGTTACTTCTTTAAAAATCTGTCAAAATGAATTTGTATCATCGTTCTGCCCTTCCAGCTTGTTTGAGCTTAATCTCTGCTTTGGGAGTGGAGGCCATGGAGTTGAGTTTGATGAGATCCAGAGACAGCTGAACTGTCTCTCTAACAGTTGTAGCAAAAAAAGAAATCTTTTAAAGACAGATCTGAAGTGTGAACTAAGGGTAGTCTTACCTGTCGGAAGCCAAGTAAATCCTAGTAACATTGCTTGAAGCCTGGCAAAACTCTCAGCCTTGTTAGTTTTGTCTGTCTTCACTGCTACTTATGTCCTCTGCCCATGGGAATCCAGCAAGGGTCAAATCACTTGTACTTGATTGTTGACTGAAGGTTCAGAGCTGTATGATTAGAAGAATCCCAGAAGTGAGTTGATAGGAATATTTTGTCAACACCATTGGAGAAAATATGCACTTGAGAAGATTTTTAAGACAGGAAACAATGAAGTAAGATGGGTACAGGGTAAAAACGTTGAGGGGATAAGTGAGGTAGGACAAGAGGAGGAGAAGGAGAAAATAGGACTGTGATGTTGACAACAGTACAGATAAGCAACACAGTAAAATGTGGGGGAAAAAAAAAAAGAAAAGTAAACAAGTAATGAATAGGAGATGGAACTGACTGATGGATACTTTGTGACTCCTGATTCTAAATTTGTGTCTTTCAGGTATGCCTTGGTAGATTTTGGATTGGCACAAGGAACCCCTGATACAAAAATTGAACTTCTCAAAACTGCCCCCTCTGAAGATGAGCAGGGAAGTTGCTCACAGAACAATCCCACCATAGCCTTGGGAAATGAGGTTTCTGTTAGTGTCACAGCACCTAAACAGATAGCTCCACAGTCAGCCTCAAAAGCAGCTGATAAAAAGGCCAGCTCACTTTCAAAAATACAGCTTAAACAAGGAAGAGGAGCAAAGGTTCTCAATCTTTTTTGCATTAATATAGTTGCATGTTTCACATAGTACTTCATCCAACAGGGGGAGATGTAATCCTTGGATAAAAGCTGTGTGTGCCTAGGGTACAGGGTCCTCACGTGACACACAGAGTGACAGTTCTCCTAGCAAAGTGGCTAGTTTTATCTAACCTATTGGCATCATTCTTATCTGTTAGATAGAATAGAATGCCAAAGGCTGTAGAAAACCCTAGCATGGGTTCTATTTAGACAGCCTTCAGTCTATTTTTTTTAATTATATGTACTGTGGAACTCCTCCCCAATCCAATAAGCATTCATCAATGTTTAGTTACTTACTTGTGTAACAAATGCAGTACAGGTGGCACTGAGATTGTCTCTGGGCACTCCCGAGGTGTGGTCTGTTTTGCAAGCATGTTTGCTGTTCTGTCTAGACCGTGTTTCCTTCATCCACAGTAAATGACGCCTGGAAACGACTTGCCATGCAGCTGGTCTTGTTTTATGTCACTTCACACTGTTTTAACTGTCAGCATCCAGCTTCCTGTGCATTAAATAGGATCCTTACTGTCCTTTTGCTTGTATTGTAGGAGGATTCTCTGCACCATTCTGTCCAGCGCTCTGTCTTTGGAGAGAGGAATTTCAATGTCTATAGCTCCACGTACCAGGAGAACTTGAGTACAAAAGTAAGATGTATGACTCATCAGTAAGAGCAATCTGTTGCATATTTCAAAAAATATAGAACTGATTGTTCTATTAAGACTGGACCTTGCTCCAGGATGCCAGGGAACTAAAAGTTTTTGAGCAGATTAAGTGTCTTTGCTGAAAGGCTCAAGGAATTTTTCATTTCTATATCTGTCCCTTTTGAAACTCAAAGAAATAGTTATGTAGCTGTCTCCCTGGTTAAACTTGTCTGTGTGACAAATTAATCTTTTTTCCTACACATGTATCCCTGCAGTTAAGACATACTTAGCTTGTGGAACTTTTTTTTTTTATTTTGCAGTTGAAAGTGGGGAGAAAACTTACAATCAATTCCTTTCTGTACTTTTTGTAATTGCTATTTAATACAATAAGGGGGAAACCCCAACTAAATTAGAGAGTGTGGCCAACAGTGATCATCTTACTGGAGAATTATGAGCCAGTACCTGTATGTTGCTGTGGCATTTCATATTCCTTGGTTTTATTCTCACGTTGAGCCAAAATAATTCTTGAAACATTACACTAACTTAAAAAATACCTGGTTTAGATTTTCATATTATGTAATGTATATATTGTTTTTGTAACACTGTAAACACTGAAAAATGTTTTCCAAAGGGGAGGAAATAAGGATATTTAGAAAACTTCAGTGACTGTTTTATAGATGTTGTGATATTGTTAAAAAGTTTGCTGTCTTGTCTTCTGTTCTAAAACTGCAGCTTTTTGCTCACAAGCATCTGTTCAGTCTTAGGCTGCTTTTGAAAATGCTATCTAAATGTAAGGGAAGCCTCTCAGATATGTCACCTTCTCCAAAATATCTTCTTTGCAGCTTACAAAACAATCAAAGATGATAGATGTTTCATCTAGGAAGTTTGTAACCAAGAAGAAGATTATTTCTACCAAAACAGTGAGCAATGGGGCAGCCAGGAAAGCTGCCAGTGGATGTCTTTCAAACCTGATCTGTGACTGTTATGCAACGGATAGAGTTTGCAGTGTTTGCCTTTCAAGGTAATTTGCTTGGATAATGTTGTAAAATTGTCTGCTATGCTGTCAGGCAAGTTCAAAAACTTGGACTTACTAGACAGCTGATTTAGTAGGCAGAAGATAGCATTTGATCTCTGCAACCCATAAACCACCGAGTATGCTCTTTTTCAATGAGTTCATGGAATTCATGGAATAAGTGGTTCACTACTATCTGCAATGAGAGACATTCACTGCTGATGATTTTTGGTTGTTGGATTTAATTATCTACCTACACATGTGTTGTAGAAAATCACTCTGGTTAATTACAACACTTAGAGAAGACAATGCATCAATCTCTGGGAAGATCTGTGGTTTTTTTAAATAATCTCTCACTTTTTATTAATCTAACAAAAAGCAGATTCCTGTCAACACTCAGAAACAGTGAACCTTAGTTTGCTGTGGACTAATGCAAAGCCAGAGCATCTACATTCAAGGATCTAGTACACTTTTTGTCTTTGGTTAATTAGTCTCAACTTTAAAACTTCTGTGGAAACAATCCTTTAGCAAAAATGCTGCTGCTGTTGGCTGAAACTAAAATGGTCATTCTGAGCAAGTATGCAATAAGCATTTCTGTGGTATTACCTGACACTAAATAGCATAATAAAAAAGTACTAATATAATAGATACTAAAGTGAGGCAATTAGCTTGTGCAATATAATTTCATGCTAGATAATTATAAGATACTTCAGACTTCTATAAAACCTGAATAAGGCAGGGTTAGGCTGCTTGGTCATCTTACACAAATATATTCCTAAAAAAAATACTAAGCATTGCCATAATTAGAACTTATTTATCAACTTTTATATTCTAAACATGTTTGTCTCTTATTACAAGGTGTCAGCAAGTTGCTCCCAGGGCAGGAACACCTGGATTCAGAGCACCAGAAGTATTAACAAAGTGCCCCACTCAGACCACAGGTACTGCACAACAGTTTGAACTGAATGCCTTTTGTTCTCTCTCGTGCAGATTATGTTGTCTTATTTATGGGAAGGGGTTTGATTACACATGAAATTGATTTTATCATCCCTTCTAACACGTATCAGGTATTGCCTGATTTACATTACAAGTTTATTGTTCACAGTAAGAACAAGTTAGGAGTATTCTTCATGTGTTTGAATCATTAATATGTCTCTATTCATCTGAGGGGTGGTGCCAGATGCAGGTGCTGAGCACAATGTGTTTTGTAAGAAAACAAAGCTGTTATTCTTATCAAGTTTCTTGGCTTACTGGTTTATTTATTTTAAGTAAAATCTTGACTAAATCTTGGGGAGAGGACATACTTTAGACTTTACTAGACAGATTGTCACGGAGTTTGCTGTCATAGCAGGCATAGTTAAATGGTGTAATTACAAATGTGGTTTAGAAAGCACTGGTTAATACTTTTTATCTGATTTTTTTTTTTCCCTTTTTGCTAGTGCTTTAAGCAGCTGGTCTGTAAATATCATTATTTTCCTGACTAGATTTTTAACTTCTCAAGGTTAAGACTATCAGGTTAATAAGCTTCAGTAGCCTGGGTAAACATCAGGGCAGAGCTGAGGGATGGTTATTGCATTAGCTGATGCAAGTAGGATGGGAGAGGTTGTGCCTATCTAGAGAATGGAGGACCAGTAAAAGCCAAGTTACCTCTTAAACATTTGGTGTATGACCAGGAGTTTAGACTCACAAAAAAGGGGACTAGAAGACATCCAGAAATCCAGGACAAGCTTTAGGCAATCTCTGAATCTGTCTAGACATCTAGAAAGGTGACATACCTAGGAAATCTTGGACACGTGCTGGTGTTAAGAATTCTTTCAGATGGTTTTTCTCTAGGGTAATGGCAACCAGGATTACAGAAGACAGGGGTAAATGGAAAAGCCCTGAGTGTGGCACAGACAGCCCTGAAAGTACCGAGTCTGCGGTCCCAAGATCCTGCAGTATGTGAGCAAAGGCCTTACCTGGAATGGAGTAGACTAATTTATGAGATTATGCTGTATTTGAACTAACAAATCTTCTTGTCCACTTCCATGGGGGACTGCAGTAGTCACCTCCTTGAATTCCTCCCAGTCTTACTGCTAGTTCTGGTCTCTGTGCTGAGACCAAGTTAGCAGCTGGATCCAGCTGACACTTTCCAGAGCTACCTTAGCACCTCTGACTGAGGTTCACAGTGCAGGGAATACAACCTAAACTCCAGAGCTGACTTTAGACAGGTCCGGTTACACTTAACTTGGTTTGTCCCTCTGCTCCCCTTCGGTCTGCCCCACCAGCTGGCTAACACTAGACAGAAGCATAGAGAGGAATTGTGATTCTGGTGTCATTGCACAGAGTCTGGCAGTCTGATGATGATCTCAGCTCTACCAGAATTGTAGGGCCAGGATTTATTAGCCATTCAGATACATAATGTCAATTAATTTCAGTACCAGCTAAGTAATTCATCTTTAAAGCTCTTAACCTCCATGACTCCAGCTCTCCCAGTCACATGCTTGGGATGATGCACAACACCTTGAACAGATGATGTGATCTTTTCAACATTGATATAGCAATAGTAAAACTTTTAACAGGAACTGTGAAGAGCTACCCAATTTTTCTACTGTAAATTTTGCCAAAATACTAACTTTGATTTTTTAATAGAAGATTTAACATCTGGTTTTGCAACAAAATTCAACTTATTACTGTTTTTTTTTTCCCTAAAGTCACCCGTTCATAATGTTTGTAATAAAAAATGTCCAGATTAATTACCACCTATTTTACTACTAATTTTTTAGAAGTAGTAAAATAACTATGGCTTGACTTTTCTAACTGTTATTTTTTCTCTTTAGAGTTTGAGAATCCTTCAGACTCTCTTTCCCTTTCCTTGCCATCTCTCAAAATGTGCACCTTAGTGAGCCAAAAAATTATGGCAGACAGGTAGCCTCATAACTTTCAGTATTCAAGTTTCCATCATGATTTGGCCATCCCCAGAGCACTCGCTGTACTCTTAATAACACAGGGAAAGTGATGAATAACTTCTTGCTCTTACAGTTCTTAAGCTGGCTATCTTGTCAAGTGATTTCATGTTAGAGAGGAACAAAGGTCATAGTAAGACACATTTTTTTAGTTTAGTTATTACTGTTTGCTTTCAATTGCAGCAATTGACATGTGGTCTGCAGGAATCATATTCCTTTCTCTGCTCAGTGGAAGGTATCCATTTTACAAAGCAAGTGATGATCTAACTGCTTTGGCACAGATCATGACAGTTCGTGGATCCAGAGAAACAATTCAGGCTGCTAAAACCTTTGGTATGCAAACCTTAATTATGGGGAAAAGGGGAAAACATCTGCTTGGTCTGCTGTTGGATGCAGTGACTTACAAGCTCTGTTTTGGGTTGGTCTGTTTGGTTTTTTTTTACGTTGATATGTATTTTTAGTTTGGGGAGTAATGCTGGAGATAAATCACATTTTTGCATGTAAAACACCAAAAGCACTACTCGGTATAGAGAGAGGTTTAAGAAAGCTTTGTATTTTTCCATCTTTTATAATTTATATATGGGGTACTTCATGCCATCAGTTTCCCAAGCTGTCTACTGCCTTTCACTGAGTCAGGGCACTTGAGGTGAAATATGCCAACTAAATGTTTTCTACTGGCATTTGGTTAGAATTCTTCAGGCAATGTTTCTATTCCTGTAAAATTTGCCCTAGAGGCTTAAGTCATATTGACTTAATATTTAGGTGATGTAAACCTTGCTTTCCCCCCCACCCTCAAGAAGGGCCTTTAAAAAACAAACAGGAAGAAAACCCAACAAAACCCAATAGATGGCCTGTTTAAAAAACACACAAAAACCTAAAATAATCATTTGCCTAATTGTTTGCAGGCCAAATGCTGCAGCACTTGCTACCTGGAAGTGTTACTGACATCAATTTTCATTCTCCAGACAAAGGTGTAAAAATCAAGATAGCAAATTTTCTTCAGTTCTGCTGAAATGACACTAAAATGCAAAAAGATGGTGCACAGGGTGCATCCTGTCACCACGTCACTTTGCAAACAAAGCCAAACAGCTTTGTCCTGAGCAGAACTGAGACTATTACCCTTCTGACTTGCTGTAAATCACGGCTGGTTTGGTGGAATGAGGACATTGGATTTGGTTTTATTGATCAGTTTGGTTTGGTTTGTTTTTAAATTACAATTCAAGACATGAGGTTTCTCTGAAACAAACTTAGAAAAGTTACAGTTCCATAGAAAGTATAATAAAGTGTCACTTACTGTAATTTTTTTTCCCCCTAGGTAAATCAGTTCTGTGTACCCAAGTTGTCCCAGCACAAAACTTAAGAACTCTCTGTGAGAAGTTGAGAGGAACAGATAGCAGCCATAAGAGATCTCAGGGTAAAGTGCCCAGCAAGTCTGTAAATGGCTCAGTTTTACCAGTGGCAGCAGACAAACCCTGTGCTCCCAAGACACTCAGAAAACAAACTCAACCCTTAAAGAGCTTTCAGGAAGGTGACGGTGCTTTTGAAACGAAGGCAGTAGACATGAAAGGATGGGATCAGGTTCCTGATGAAGCATATGACCTACTTGATAAGCTACTAGACTTAAATCCTGCAACGAGAATAACTGCAAAAGAGGCTTTGCTGCACCCTTTTTTTAAAGGCATGGGGCTCTGAGAAGATGCCATATTCCATTACTGCTGTCATGTTTTACCTGCAAAGGAGATACCGGGGTAGTTTGACTTTGTTGCCCTCAACATTTACACTCATTGAAATACAACCACACTGTGCACAGAACTACTGAAATTTGGCCTTGTGCTGTTGGACTGCAAATTAAAAACCACTTGCAGATGTAAAAATGACATAAACATCACTAACATGGTCATATCCTAGGACATTCCTGAGGTGTTGCTGCTGCGCGTACCTGTTCTCTGAGAAAGTTGACTTTGATCAAAAACTACAAAGGAGATTCGCAAGCTCTATGCTTAATTCTCAAGATATTCCCTTAAAATTTACAAATTTCCTTTAAGACAGGACTGAAATAAGGAGTTACTTGAGAGACTTTCTTTCCATACCCACGTATCTCTGTTCCATTTTCAGTCTGCCGTGTACTACTCGGGAGCAAAGTAGGGTAAGGTCGTTCAGGCTGTTTTCAGAGAACAGGATTACTGGGGGAGTGTTGCCAGAGGAGGGGCCAGGTGCTGAAGGTTGTATTATCAAAAGAAAAGAGTCACTGTTCTAGAGGTACAGCTTTTGTCCCTGTCTGGTCTTTCCTACTTTGGTAACAGTGACCACTCATTTTGCATGGCCCGTGTTTCCTCGGTGCCGTGGGTCAATATTCAGGAGCAGCTGCCTTCAAACTGTCTTGTGTGACATGCACAGGCTTCATTTCTGTTATGGAAACTGTTTTTTTAAAAAAATCTCTGTTAAATAAAGGATTTGGTTTTATAACTTCAGAAGGTTGTCTAGAGATGCTTCTATGAAAATGAATTAGGGGGTTTTGCAGTGGGGGTGTTTCTGTTCAGGAAGAATTATGCACATTTGTTTCCTGCATAAGTTCCTTGGTGCTAGAAAACATGTTTCAGATAGCTTTAGTGGACATGATTATCAGAGTGGAAGTATAATTAGCAGGGAGCTCTTAACACAGAGTTAGAAGTCCTAAGGAAAACCAGGTTTAATAACCTCTAACCCTGTACATTCAACGTGCAACATAAGTTGCGTTGTATTCAGCACACTTGATTCTAAAATCCTGGATAATTCTGGAGACTGAAACATTATACACTGTTTTTTCATTTCCATTTCTTGGGATGCTAAGGGAGTTGTTGCTGTAAGGGGTAACGAGCCATTCTGAGACAAGATTGCTGCTTTCTTAACTTCTGCATAACCCTTCTGAGATGAGCTGGTGGTTACGATACTGCAAAGGTCCTGACTGGGGCTGAAAAGATGTTATTGCAATACATCCAAAATCCTGAATACATAGAAAGTGATGGCAATGCTGCTCTGTTCCTGGCATCAGCTGTTAGAGAAAAATATTTGCAGATGTCAGAATATTGATTGCAGAAAAATCTTGAAACCCACAAGACCCTGGGGCCCAGGTCTTAGTAATTTTTGCTGTTTATATAATTTCAACACAGCACGTCACTGAGAAATTATTTATCTAAAGGAACTGTGGCCAAATTTGGCAAGCAATGCTGTCTGCCAGTGTCTGCAGATGTATTGTTTCCTCCTACGTTCACTCACTCTGTCTATGGTCTTGGGAGAGCACTAGCTGACAACAAACAAAAATATGTCAGCTATCTCTTGTGAACCTTCTAGAGGACTGCAGCTTGTTGTGCTTTCCTCCTGACCACAGCACTGAGCAGCTCCTTGCAGCAGGCACTGCAGCCATTAACCACTGCCCGAGTTTAACGGCCAGAAGGGGAGAAATCATCACTAGCATTGTTTTTACCAAAACATTATGGGTAAATAAAATTCTGTGAGGAACAATTCCAAGGCTAGTAAATTCCATTACAAGCTAGAGGAACCCATTGTCAGTCCTTCTTCCAGACAGCTATTTATTTAAAACTTGGAGATGTTTGGTTTTTCTTTATTTTTTTTTTCAGGGAGAGGATAAAGAGAAGGAAAATGGGTTTGTATAAGCATATGCTTAAGAATCACTTTTTGTAGCACTCCACAAAAGAATAAAAGCCAGAATGAAGATGTAATGGGTTCTCAAGGGGGGGGTGGGGAAGTGAGAGAATCAAGGGAAACAGCAAGAGGTGAGCAGTGGTTGGCACTGAGTATTCTGCTTCTGTGGTTCTAAGGATCTCCCAAAACCAGAGGGAAGAGTCAAAATACCAAGATTCCTAAAGTTTAATTAGATGATTTTAGGTTTTTATAAACTGCATGTGATCTCCTATCATGAGAGTTACAATCAGAAACCCCTTCTGCTAAGGAATGGCATTATTGCAACACGTGTTCAGCAGTCCTGGGGTCCCAGCTGCATCACAGTGAAGTTCTGAACACCACGCCATGACAAGGATATTAATAAATTGGAAACCAACCAAAAATGGCAACAAAACCAGCATGGACTTGGAAAGATGAAGAGAAACTGATACCTAGAATCCTGAGAATGGAATGCTGGGAGCTAATCTAAATCCATCTGGGTACCCAGCAGAGGGAGGACTAGCTTATTCTCAGTACCAAGTAAGGCTAGATGAGGAAATTGTGGCACGTGTTAAGCTTATGGTATTTTTTCCAGTTGTACATGATAATCAGAAAACAGGAGGGCATCTTATTAAGCCTACCCGAGGAAATACCTGCAAAATAGCAACAGTTTTTTTGGATAATACTGATAATAGGGGAAAAAATGGAAAGCTAAATTCTATTGAGTTTGTAGAGCTATCATTTCTGATATTAGATTCAATTAAGGGTTTATTTAAAGCAAAATATTGTGTGGGTAATCAACTGAATATCAATATTCTGTGAGACTATTCAGTATCCTCCTTATTTTATGTATTTGGGATACCTACAGAGTTTACATACTATCTGCTCTCCAGAAAGCAAAAGCAACATGGAACCAATACACAGCCAAAACTTCCTGTGCAGGTGCAAAAGGTTCCCCTGAATCTTGAGTGGCTTCCTGAGGCCATCACGTGTGATGGGACCCTGAAGTGTTTCCATAACTGCCCAATATCCAGCCAAGTTCCTGTGGTTGGGAGCTATGTAGGACCTCAGGATAGACCAGGGAGATTTTCATTCCAGGATGCCTCGGACATGGGTGTTCTAGCAATCAGTGCATTGCAGCAATAAAATGCACATCAAACCCACGGTGACCTTTGTAATCTGTTCTGGTTACAGAGAAACATCCTATTCTAGATAGGACTGCCAAGCAAAAAAATACTGCCTTTGCAAAGATGATTTACTTTCCTAACATCTTTCTGACCCTTACGTGCTACTAGTTAGTGAAATACAAAGAGAAAGACAAAAAACTTTCAGAGTTTGCCCAAAATATTTGTTGGTGATGAACAGGAATGGTCTTCTGAACTGGGTGACTTAATGGCTTCATGAATTCCTATTCTATAGTGCAGCAATATCTCTCCACTGGGAGGCTTACAGCAAGGACAGTCCTCCAAGACACTCCTCAAGAGATGTTCTTACTGCAGCACAGCTGTAAATGGGGGCTTGGGGACTTTCTGTTGTTTGCCTGGCTGTGGTTTGCTTTGGGGTTTTTTGTGGGGGTGTTTTTTTTTAAAGCACATTATGATTTTTTTTTTCTGCCAATGTAGCCACAGCATGTTCACTGCAAATTCCTCTTGTGGATTTTCCAGAAAACAGAACAGAACTGCTCCATGGCAGTACGTATGTGGTTCATACTCCCTTCTGCTGCTGCATTCCTGCCTGGCCAGTTCAAGGGGTTGTAAGTATTTAAATCAGCAGCCTACCCATGGTGCAGGGCCATGGGGTAGTCCCTCTGATCATGCACTTACAAAGGTCATCATATAAAGTTGTATTACTCTGGTAACAAAAAAAAACAACCAAACCTGGTACTATTGAGGTGAGGATCCAGTAAACTGGGCTTTTTGCATCAGGAAGATCCAGCAGAACCCATGGTTTCTAGGTGTGCCTGTTGTATGCTGCATTCTGCCTCCCTGTGACTCAGCCCTTTTCACTTTCATATCCTTTGACTCTGCAAGATTATTGTCCCTATACAAAGCTTTATTTGATCACGTTAAAAACTAACCACTACTGCATTCCTGAGTATCCCCAGAGCATTATTTATTCCATTTATGGAAAGACTTAAATCCTCCTGTGGGGATATGGCAGGGAAGAGGGTGGTTTTGTTACATGTTACTTGCATAAAGTTCTTCCACGGTTTGCAGGAGAATAGGATTTTAATCTAAGCCCTAATTAAACATTTGTTTCCAAAGTACTACTACTAAGAAGTGTTCTACTTCTAAAAGTATCTATTTAATCCCTTTCTTCCATATGGCATAAACAAATAATAATAAATAAGGCATAATTAATTGTACCTCTTAATGTGAGGAGATAGGGATGTAGTCTAACACTTGGAGCATTTGAAGAAAATGAAAGGATGTGTAATTTGGTTAATGAACACCACAGGTCATGCCTAGCAGGAGGTTGCTCATTAGGTAAGGTCTCTTGTACTTTCCATTCCTGTTATCTCTCACCACCTCTCCCCAAAAAAATCCTACCAGAGGATCAGATTCCTGCACTGTGTTGTCTTTAATGATTCTTTCGCTGCTTTGAACATTCCTGTGCATTATGTGCAAGCAACCAAATGGTTCCCTTTCCAAGTGTCTACAAGTCCTCTCTCAACTCCTGCTACTCTTCTGTTGTCCATTTGCTTGTTTCAAGGATCTACTTCCTTATCAAAACCCCCTCACTTGGACTTGGCAGTATAGGTAAGAAAATCCCAGAGTTCTCTGGAGCCTGTCATTTTTCTTTTCCATAGTATTGTCTCACCTGACCCGAGAACACCAGTTTCAGATGAAAAGGGCAGTCTGTCTCCTGCTGACATTTCTACTGCGTGTCTCTGCACCTCTCTGTCTTACACTGGAGGAAAGGGAAGAAGTGAGACAGCAACACTGCATTCAGAGGACATAAGATGCTATAGCCAGCCTTTTTCTTGCTTCTGTAAACAAATGAACATATTTTTCCTTCACCAGATTCATATTTGGCTACAAAATTTGTTTCAAAGTTGCTTTCTAAACTCCCCCCAAAGTTATTCTGCCTTCTGACTGCCAGCCCACGCACACAGCTACTCGTGGTGCTGCTTCCACATCCCAGAGGTGAGTGGTCTACGATAGCTGACTTACTGCATGGGGTACAAACCTCAGACCAGAGATCTTTTTGGTCCTAAAGCATTTTTTGTTTTAGTGTATTGAACTAGAGTAGTTTACCATGGGCAATGCACCAGAGCACAGAACTCTCCTGCACACAGCTTATAGCCAAGCAGTCATTGCCTGCTGGGATCCTTCACATATGCAATCTGGCATATGTTTTCCATTGCAGGCCTGCTTGCAGCTAGCTCTGTAACTTGAGTCACATTCATTACAGTTACTTCATGAAAAAACAGTATGTAGTTTGAATTTATGGGTATTTACGCCAGTTGTCTTTGTAAAAATCACAATATTCTGGAATATTCACTTACAGGCAGCCCATTCTGGGAGGGGATAGAAGGTTCAAGTTACCTTCTGATTGCTATGCTTTTGTTTTCTGATAAAAACCAATGATTCCATTAATTTGATGCATTGTAACTTAGATATGTTAAGTCTCCTAACAGCCAGCAAAACGAGGACTGCAGAATCCCTGGTAAATTAGTTTGGACACGGATACAAATATGCTGGACTAACTGTGCTCCAGAACTGCATTCCCTGGCCCTCCTTCAGAGCTTATAAAATGAGACCTAATCTAGGGCTCTTTCTTGAAACATTCCCATCATTACCTACAAATTGCATAGAGCACATAAAGCTGATGGATAAAACCTACTGTTTCTGGCCATTCTGGATCTTAATGAATTTATTAGGACATTATGGTACCACTTCAGCTGACCACTGCTGATAACACAGCTCCTGCTCTCACACCACCTTTAGGACTATGTACATTATCCTTGGAGATGAGAATATCACCTGGACATGTTTCACTCTGCCTACAGCCTCTTAGTAGAATTGGAGGCAAATAATTAAAATTACTCTATCAAAGCAATTCTCTTTCAAGTGCTGACTGACCATAAGCACAGTTTGTGAGCTGGCATTGTTTTAACATGTATTAAAAGAGTTAACCACACCAACACGCTTACAAGTCACTGGTTTTAACCCTGTTATATTTGAAATGCTGAGACACACCACATGTATAAATTGTAGCTACAACATCCACATGTCAGGTTTAAGTGCCTCAGTATACACTAAGCTGTGGCATGAACACCTGAAGATTAGATTTACCACACAACTTTCAGATATTAATGTCACTCATCCCCTATTGCAAGTATCAGCACAAGGAAAATACTGATTTGGAATGTTCAAAGAAGCCCCAGAATATCCAGAGGAGAAATTCAGTGTTGTGATTCAGACAAGTGCATCTTGTGTGGGTTAGTCCCACTAAGTCTATTATGTATCTTTCAGTGAAAGAAACTGGAGTTTGGGAAAGAATTCCTCCACATAATTTTCCTGAAAATTATGATAAGGTTTCTGTATGAATTAGGACTACATTAAGAGGTCAAAAGAAAATTCAGGGGTATCACAACAAGAAACGCACTTGCAGTCATTACAGACAGTGGGAGAAGGATGCTCACCTCTCAGAGAGCAGGACAGCTCTGACCAGCAGCAGTCTGATGGCTTCTCAGCCTCCTTTGTGTGTGCACGAGCGTTTCAGAAAGCACTGTTAGGTGCTGAAGGTGAGGTAAGTGAGCTCTAGATGCTTGTGCTTGCTCTCTTAGCTTTATGCCTCTGGATAGCTGGCATCCCATGCTCATCACTTTCTGGAAGTCTGCTAAGGAAGGGATGGAGAAAGTGAGGACATAGTGCTGAGATACCTCTGTTAGTTCCAGCATTTGGGACAGGGTCAAATCCTGGTCCCAAAAGCCCTGCAGCTGGCACAGTTTAAAAGGTGTCCCATATGACTGAGCAAGGGAGCTGAGGATGCAGAGAAGGAGCTCTGCTGGCTGAAGGCTCTCAAGGTGATGGTCTCCAGGAGAACAGCTCTTCCAGGGCACCACTTATGGCCCAGCAGAAGAAATAATGCTTCAACAGTTAACACTGATCCAGATAATCAGCTCCCCAGACCCAGAGAGCCTTGCAGCATTGTCCACAGGCATTTCTTCACACCCAGGGCCATGCAGGGGCTCAGGGCAGGAGTTGCAGGTGTGGAGGCAGCAGCTGGGAAGTGCTCTGGTGGGGTGTCCCTCTCAGCGACCCTCCCTGGCCCCCTGCTCAGCGGGAGCAGCCTGGTAACCCCCCAGCACTGTCAGGCCCTGCATACAACATGAGCAGCACCCCACCCTTTCTCTTCCCACTAATCCTGCCCAGTTTATAAAACTGACAAACAGCAGGCAATAAATGGCTCAAAGATATGCAGCTTATTTATCAGGAGGAACAGAGCTGGATACAGAAGCACAAGATTTTTTCCTTATCAAAACAGCTGAAGAACTGAAAGATGGATGCTACCAGATGGATGCTACCAGATACCACAATAAATTCTAATTCCCATCAAACAAACTGTAATGAGACATTAACATCCACACACACTCAGAGGGAGATCTTCCCACTGGTCTGTTAACAGGAACGTGCCATTTGTTGTTCCCTTGGTTCAGGACTAAGTCTTCTTAGCAGAAGTAAGCACAAGGTGTTTCCATCCTTTGACTTCCACGTTTTCCTTCCCAAAAAAAGAGCTTAACAAATTTATAACATGTGAATTTACCAGACATAAGCACAGGAGGGATCCTTAACACCTCTTCCAAACTCACTGGTGACCAAAGAGATGGAAGATGCCTCCATCTTGCTTCCTCAAAGCAACAGCTTCCACTGTCTGAGAGAAGAGAGCTCAACTGAAAGGCTACAGCAGACTGGTGCTATTTGGCCAGTAGCTTTTCAGATATCTCATCAGTTTCAGGGCAAGAATGTAACTTCCTCCAAGCATTTTCAGCCACGGTTCTTATGGGAAGGTTTTTATTTGACCCTTCTATCATAAGAGATAGGACAACTTAGATTTGAATTCAGAACTTTATAATAGACTAACACAGAATGAATGTACACAAACTATTCCAGCTTATAATCAGCACAAGTACAGAAAGAGTCTGGACAGGCAAAAAGCAGAATAGATGAGAGGGAACCACACAGGAGCAGCAGCTATAAAATTAAAAGGGAATGGAATTCAATCCAAAAGGAAGAGCCATTTATTTTCATATCTTGGAGGGGTAAAGGAACACAGCCACTGCAAGTTTTCACAGCCAGAATCCCTCACATAGTTACAGGAATACTGGTCAGCCTACGCACTGAAGCATTACTGAGCACACCACACCACCTGAAAGGGAAATGAGAACACTAAGCATTGTCTAAGCTATTTGTATACTGGGGCAGGTGTGCACCCAACAGCCCTGCAGTCCTCATCCCTTTGTTCTCCAGTTTGGAGAACTCAGCACCTGGAGAGAAAGAAAAGGAGGGGAGAAACTTTGGGACTGCACACTGGCATCTTACCCTGCTAGGCAAAGGCAGGCTGGAGGAACAAACTCCATCCTGCTTGAAAAGTGCTTCCTAAGCATAACCTTATGAAGTAAAACCCTCAGAGTAGTGAATAAAAGCAAACCCAACCCCCTTACTTAGCAGCTCATGTCAAAGAAGCTTAAGCACATGCCTAAAGTTAAACAGATGTTTAGGTTTCTGCTGGAGCAGGGCTGGTGCTGACTCTGCAGTGCTGCAGATTTACAGGACTGACCAGCAGCAACTGCAGGCCCCTAATTCTGCTGGTGCTCCTGCTCTGCTGGTACGTGCTCCTTGGTATGCACACACTGCAAGCGCTGACTCAGATGCCAGATTCCTGTAACATACACAAACCCATAAAAGTACTTCTCAACCTCTAGCAATCCAGTTGATTCAAATAAAGCATGTACATTTCTTGAAAATGAAATGCATATATATTTATGTGTGTGCCATGCAGGCACAAAACATTTTCATAACCTTATTATTGACTCAAATACACTAAAATGCCTCATTAGATCAATAGCAGGCAAGGATGAAAGTGCAAGAGGTGAACAAATAGAGTTAAGATTGTTACAAGACACTCTTTTCAACTGATGACATGTTAATCATTAATGACACAGTATCCACACTGTCTAGAAATGAATGTGTTACAAATACTTGAGTTTAATCTCCAAATGGTTCTTCAAAACTCTTTGCCCTTTTCTAGCCTGAAGTGTCAGGTTATTGCAAATGGATGTTATCTACCCAAGAGAAAAATTTCCTTGTAGGGGGGAAGGTCTAGTTGCCAAGCACTTGGCAAGACAGATTTGCAGTGAGGTACTTCCCACTACCTTAAGGAAGCTGGGCTATAAAAAGAGAGCAGGAGACAGACCCAGATTTAACTGGATGAAGTGCACCCACTCCAAAAACAGTATGCCAAGTTTCAACATACTCTGGCTTGCAATGAATCTTCAAAGATAAATTTCTGAACAGCCTGCTCAATCCATACATGCATGCTAGGATTTCACCCAGAAAGATAACTCACAGTGAGGCCTGGGCAGTGCAACCTTTGCCAGAATTAGGACATATCTAGAACACATGCTCATGCATTGCCTATAAAACTCAGCACATTAATTACAGCTGGCAAGCAACGCGTATAGGAGACAAGAGTGGTTTTGAAATAGATTGCAAGATCTGCTGGTTTAAAAAAATAAATAGTCTATCCCAGAGCTATAGAAGCAGCCCCTGAATAAATGAGAGCTTTCCTGCAAAAGGTTATTGGCTACGAACTGGGACATGGGTCCTTTGCTGGTGCTCCAGACACACATTAACTGCCTTGCTAAAATCAAGTTATAGTGAAAATACCCCCCCTTTTTTTTTCTCCCCAAAAAGCTGCAGATACACGTCGTTTGGGAGGAAGAGGTAAGAGGATCACAAGATGCTCAGGTCTTGCCCCAACCAAATAAATAAATAACAAGTATTTTCTAGTCCTTCCTAGTTTCTAGAGCATTCTGTAAGAAGCAAGTTAGATGATCCATTTAAGAGGAATTAATGGAAGAAAGCCTAAGCATTTCCTCTTAAAAAGTTAAATGATTTACTTCCTTCATATGTGAAAGTTGCAGTGATATGTGATGTGCAGATTCTTCTTTTCCTATCTGGTTGAGTTTGCTGAAACAGGCTGGTTCCCAAAACACTGTAGGTGCACAGAAGATGATCATCCATCACAGGGATGAATGCACACCTAGCAATCCGAATAGCAGGAATGTGCCCCAGCTAGACAGACATGCAATATGGAGTATTTAAGTGTACTAAGAAACATTTTCATTTCTAATTAAAAAATAAAAATTAAAAAAAAAATCTCACCAACAACAGTAATTATAAAAAGCTATAGAAAGATAATTTTAATATGATGTTTATAAAATTCCTTTTATTAAATACTCTAGAGATTATTTTTAAAATCAGATCTGAAAAGTGATCAGCAGCCTCTGTAAGCATTTGCTGTACCTGCCCACTCAGGCCAGCACAAAGAACCAAAGCTCTGCTTGGATTTCCACACAAATCCCACTGCCTCTATTCAGAGAGCGCCCACAGGGCAGAGGATGGGAGGTCTGTAGTAGAAAGGATTAAAATTCTTTATAAATTTGCTGGATTTCTGGTAGCACTGAATCTGCATAATAAAACAGGACGGTTTCAAATCTGATTTTTCCATTACTTTTCATAATAGTAAACAGTGCTGGAAGAGTGTAAGAGACTCCTCATCAGCCCTAGAGAAAGACAGCTCTTAAGTGATCTCTCAGATGGAGCACTGCTTGAAGCACCCAAATGCTCCAGCACCAGATTAATAATGTTTTTCAGAGGAACCAAAGAATTTACCCCCAAAAGATACAGGCAGTGCCTCAGAACCTTCTAAATTTCATACATCTATTTTAGCCTGGTTTTGTCATTATAAAGCTGTAATACAAGTATCTTTCTGAAGGTGTTGATAACAAGTCTATAATTTCAAAACAACCCCAAATTTAGTTCATCTTTAAAAAATGTACTATCCTGATAAGGACCATCTCCAAGTAAACTGAGGAACCACTGGGAACTGCAGCAATGTGAAGTTCATTCTTCTCTGAAATACACAGGAACTGTTTATTTCTTCATGTGCTTAGACATGGTCTGGATTTTCATTCAGTTATTGCTGTAGCACAGTGAAATGAGAGCTGTAGCATCCTGGTAAATTAATTATGGCCCAATTCCCTTCCATCTTCTTTTGGTTTTGTATTTTGATTCTAATCCTAGCACACTGTTCCTCTTCTAGTTAATCTTTAGAAAAGACCATCTCACACCTCAGTTAGAATTCACTGATTTTTATTTTATTTTTAGCAAGATTTTGCCATATATTCCTTTCAAAACCCCAGTTTGCTTTTAGATAGTATTTGGCCATTCCCAGACAGGTGAAGCCCAGCCATTGCTGGGCTGCTGGAGCTGCAAGTGCCAGGACAGGTAGGGTTAGCCTGTCTACAACACAGGAGCACAACCTTAGCAGGGAAGCTGGCACTTACCAAGACTCTGGTGGGCTCTGCCAGGGCAGAGATATTCTTTCCTTCTGGGGCAGAGATATTTGAGGGAAGGAGAGAAAAGGGAACATTCACACAGCACCAGGTTTTAGTACAGCACAGCCTGCTCCTTAGTACTCACACCACCAGGAACTGTCTTTTTGCATTCTAGCAGAGGAGATCACAACTGTCCCAACCCTATCCATCAGAGATCAAGCACCCCCAACTTTCACAGCAGTATAAAATGGAAAAAGAATTTTCCTCGTTTATCACCTCCCCCCTTCTTGGAGGCACTAAGAATCTTGCTTAATTGTTTTATGTGCTCACATCTAATATATCTGTAATATAGCTGTTCAGCCCTGAAGGGCTCCAAATATCACCATAGGCTATAAAATACTTCTCAACAAACATCAGCAAGGTGCAGACTTGCAGCAAGAGCCCCAAAGTCTCATAACACACTATAAGGAGAACACTGAAGAAACCGAGCCTGGCCTCTGCTCTGGTCACAAGAGAAAGTTTGTTAAACAAAAGTCTGAGCTCATCCCAAGAATCAGCCAATGCCTCCACTATGTGGGAAGAAGGTGAACTGGACAAAAAGGTCACAAAGCATGCTGACAGTCACCTTAGTCTGAGTACATCAGCAGTAAGACACCTTGAGAAGCTTTGTTATCCCTCGAGATGCATCAATGCACAACCCTGCTCAGGATGAAGTTGATTTCCATCAGCTTCTGCAGCAGTTTGATGAGGAGCAGGGGACTTCAGGTGACAAACTGCTGCAGAGCTGGTACATACTGCTATCTGCCAGCTGACCAGTACCTCCCAGCACGAGCATTAGCTGCAATTCAGCAGCAAGGAAAAGCCTGCTGAAGGCCAGTAAAGCATGGCAAGGAGCAGCAGGAGCAAGGCCTCTTCATGAGGGGATGTGAGCCAGGAGCCAAGATGACCACAATGCAGACATCCCTGTCACTGACAGGACATAATCTCACAGCATACAAACAGGATGGGCTGAGCTGGATGGTGACAGCTCCCAGTAAAGCAAAAGGGATGTAAACTGTGTCCAGGGGCTACGCAGAGGGTCTAGTCAGTAGCAAAAGGAGATGGAGCATGCGACAAAGTCAGAGCACAGACCCAAGACCCATCCAGGAGGCAGGGCCAGGGCTGGAGTCAGGCACACTTAGAAAGCTTGAGCAGAAGCACAGCCCCAGGGGAGGCTGGTTATGGCTGGTGATGCATTTGGGGCTGGCATGACAGAGTGTTTCAGACCTTAACTGCTCATCTCCTTGCAGGAGAAGGTTACTCTTGTAACCCCGTTGCTTTTATCATCATGTTTCTAAAGAGACAGACAACTGCCTTAACACTTCTGTCTCTGTCTTAAAAGAGCAGTTTCTAAACCAGCTGTTAGGGTAATTTAAGCTCATGCTGTCAAGTAAATTGGCCATGCAGTTTTTGAGGTTTACTTCATTTGTACCTTTTAACAGTAGCCTCAGGGACCTCAGAGTTGCTGCTCAAGTATTTCATTGCTTTAACTTCGTATCGAAAACTTATTACTGTCATCTTTCAAACTTCATTTGTGCCATTCATACAAGCTGCTTCCTGCCACATCACACTCATTCATTTCTGGGTTTCTGTCTTAAAAAAATAAAAATAAAAAGAGAAAAAAAAAGGAGGAAAATAAGTAGTCAGGGACCTGATGTGTGCCTGTTACGTAACCCCCAGCTAATGGGCGCAGGAATTTGGGATGCTGAGCAGCCACAGCTGAGAGAGCAGACTTGGCAAGCTCAGATTTTACTTCCTGTGAAACTGGAATGCAGAGCAGCAATCTGGGCTTTGGAGTTTGTGCAGTATTCCACTAAAGAGTCTGGGAAAGGAAAATAAGGCAGACATTGAAGCAAGCCTACTGCTGGCTCTGCAGAGCAGCACTCGGCTGTATAGTGCAGTATTTGACAGCATCTCAGCACACTGTATTGCACGTATGATGAAGTGGTCACCGTGGTGAAAATGCCTGTGGGTAAGCACAGAAGACTAGGACTCCAACCAAACACAACTCAGAAGAGTCAGCTTGCCCTGTTTCCCCTCTTCTCCCAACTCCTACACCAGCTTCTCTGTGCCCCAAATATTTCCAAGCTGCTTCATTTTTAAACTAGTGGTTGCTCTAAGCAATGACAGGAGAGTGAGTTTGCTTTTGGGAGTGTCTTGTTCTCAGGCTCTGGTGCCAAGCACCCCAAAATGTTTCCAATAGCCAGGAGATCTTGCTGCAGGACAGGTTGCTCAGCCCTAGAGTCCTGGGTTAGGAGAAGCCCACTGACCTGGGCAAGATATTAGCTCTCTCCCAAAACCCAGGAGCATTGTGAAAAGGGAGCACATTAAGCAGAGAGAGGCTCCATGGAGGATTCCATGTGCTGAACTCAGATATGTCAGATATTTCCAGATCCCCTGCCTCTGAAGGAATTGTGTTGAGCTGCTGCACCAAAACAAGAATAACTCCATCTCAGTGGAAATGTAGATACACATGTCCTTGTCCTCTCCCTTCCCCCAGGCCATGGGGTTCATTTTTTGAAGGAGAGCTTGAGTATAACAGAGATAGTAGGTTTTGTAGTGACCACTTAAGACAGGGTTATCTCCACTCTTGGGAACTCTGGAAGGGGGAGAGTAGATGGAGTTTTGAACAATTTTTACAAGCAAAGTTACAAGACCAGCAAGTTCTTGTAAGTTTAGCTAGTTAAAGAGGCAGAATAGAGTGTCCAACCCATACAAACATCCCTGCAAAGGGGGTTCCTACAACGATGGTGGCAGAAACCACACACTTGCCTTTCACAGGAGACCAGACCTTCCAAATTCCACTGTTCTTTGAATTTCATCCCATCTCACATCCAAGCAAGTGCTCAAGTTCCACCAGCAGTGCTTGTCACAAACTGTTATTTAGTACTCATACATTAGTGACCCTCTTCATTTCTGCCTTTCCAACAGTTTCCTCAAGAGCTAGAACCTAAAACAGCTCTTCACAGTTGAAATGTTTGTAGCAGGATCAAAGTATGGTCATTTCTTCACAGTCTGAGGGTTTTGTCATTCTGTGTCACCCAGCAGGTTACTGGTAAATAAAGAATCTCCACTCAGCACTGACGATGAGTCAATGATTAACAGCTCACATTCTCATATTCACCCTTTTCTTAAAGAAGTTATCCATTTTCTGTAAGCAAAATGTAGCACAGCAGCCCTTGGAGCTCACATTCACTCCTCTGCTGCCTCCCTTTCACTTGGCACAGGAGCCACCACCTTGGGACATCTACTGACTGAGCTCCTCCCAGCTCTAAGGTAGTGGGAAGTGAAAGACAAGCTCCTCCACCCACCACTCCCCACATATTTTATTCATATAAGAAAATACAAGAAATAACTAGATCTGTTGGTTATGCTAAAGTCAGAAATGAGATCCTCACAGATTTTTGATAGATCTGTTTTCCTTTGTATTTTGAAGAGTTGCTTTTGTAAGGGGCCCATGTAACTTGCACTATATTCTCTAGAATTCAGGACCTTCTCCATTTTTACCTTCCTGTATTAGGAACATAAACACATCATGAGTTAAGGACAAGATCTAGCAACAGTTAAATAGCCCTCATTCCCCTGAAGATAATGGGATTACTCACTTGAGACCATTTTGAAGCACAGCAGTTTTTTAAAACACATTTCTTTTGGCTTAAAATATTTAGAAAAAGATCTCCCAATTTTCCAGCAACACAGCTGTTACATGTCTGCTTTTAATCCAAATCTGTTTGTACCATTCTAAGATTCCCAGTGAAGAGCTGCAAAACCTCAAGGCTGATTTTCCTTAGCACTGACAATTTATCCCTTAATCAAGGATTTATTTTTTTTTAAATGGGCTACTTCAGTTAAATTATCTTAATTTCATTTTAGCACATTCTTTTGAGGTTGTGTTCTGTCAAATAGATATTTGATAAGATTACAAATTGCTCTAGTCCCTAGCCCAAAACCTGGAAGTGAGAAGTTGTGGCCTATCTCTCAGTAGGAAGTTTTCATTTCAAGAGAAAAAAAGATCCAAATTTATCAAAAATCCCTTATAAGGAAGAACTATTTTTGAAAAATTTCCTGGTCAAAAACCCCCCAAAAGCAACAAGGAAAAAACCCAACCCTAAACTCAAAGCCAACTCGGACATGTCAAAATTGGGTATGTCCGAGTCACAAAGTATGGTTTGAGTCCAACGTTATATCCACTACTTCAGATAACACATTTAAAAGGTCCAAATATGTACTTTCATTAACTGTATTTATTTTTATAATCATCAGGAGTCAAAAACCTGAAATTCTAAATTAAAATATTTATATCTACTGTCTCACAGAAAAATCAAAGCCAGTCCTTTTTACTTCTCTAGACTTTTTCTTGCATTTCTGAAGCAGGAATCAAGTAGATTTCCTGAGTTTAACAAATTTAGCTATTTCTTTGAGAGACCAATGAAAAAGGAGAAGAAAAACCAAACTCCCTCAATATCCTGCTTCCATCTGCATGCAGGCTAAATCAAATTTATCCAACAACCTCTTGACTGGGTGGAGGAAGTGGGAATTACTTGGTCATACTGATTTTTTTTTGTTCCTGACGATTGCAGTGATGGAAAGTGATGTTATTCTACAGAGAGAATTGTGAGTGGTTTTGTGTAGGAAAACAATACACAGAAATCTAATATTTTTGCTGTACCTGGTGCTTCTAAATCTAAATCAAATAATAACAACAGTAATTTACACATCAAAGCTATAAGCTTATAAGCTTTTGAATATCTTTCCTTCACTGGGAACTGAGGTAGACCAGAACAAGCTTTTATTCCTATATTTCTAATTTAACTTTACCAATCATTTAAAGCTAGTTTTGGAAGCACAGTATATTTGACCATCCTTTTATTAAAAAAAAAAAGAAAAAAGAAAAAAGTAATGAAAAAGAGATTCCAGGCTTTAGAAGAAACACAGAGATATGGAAACCAGAGCAGAAGCCCCACAGGTTAGCCATCTCCTTTGTTAGTGCAATTAAAACTATTTTGATCTACATTAAATAAGATACCAGCAGACATTAAGGAACCCATTTCGCCCATTTCCACGTGTGGCAGCTACCATGGGAGGAAGAGTCTCTATTGTCTTGTTCCCCTCACAGTGACTAGGCTACTTTACCCATCTTTGTGATGTACATGATACAGAGATATTTGTCACAGAAGCCTCATCTTGCCAAAGGTGTCACATACAACCAGGAGACTTCAGAGATGTGAAAAGCCAGGACCATTGGCTCATCTCCAGGCTCAGGCCGTTGAACCTGCAGCTCAGTCCAGCTTTCCTAGGTAACTACAGCCTCCCACGTGCAAGCCACCACCTCTTAGATGATAGAGAAGTCATAAAGAAAGATTTTTTCAAATAAACCCCTTTCTTTGAACAAGACATTCATGGTTTTGACATGTCAGAACACACAGTGATCCAGCCATCACAGGACAGTGAACCTGAAGTACAAAGCAACAACAGTCTTTCAGCTATCAGCTCCTGGCTTTGCATGACAATGCCAGCTCCAGCACTGACTCACTTGTGCCTTCTGCTGTTGCTGCTATTAATGTATTTCTAGAACTGTGCACAGTTTTATAATGCAGAAGTTCCCCTTTGAAATGTTCATGTTATGTATCAGGCAATAGCCTCCTGACAAGCTGGCATGACTGATCTCTTAATTTCTTTGCTCTGAGACTCTTTGCACAATAGACTTGTCTGAGCTATTTGTGGTCCCCAGCAACAGTTTAGTTTCAAGCTACAACTTAAATAAAGTAGGAATTGAAGGATAATCTCTATGTCCTAGGGAGAAATGACATAGACCCTTATGGCCAGAATACAGCACACGGCTTTTAGGGAATTTCCTCAAATCATTTGTAGGATCACTTAAAAAAAATAAAAATGGTATGAGCAATTGTAGAGCTCACTACATTTACCTTCTAAATTGTGACAGTAATCTACAGACTTCAAACACTTGAGATAGAGCACCTGAAGGATGCAGCAATACTACTTTTCCTCCAGAAACACACATGGTTTAAGAGGACCTCCCCTGCAGAAGGTCGTCCCCTGCCCTGCTTCCCACCTCTTCTCTCACACTGGCACAGCTTCTTTTTTGACCTTCCGGCAAAGTGAATCACATTAAAATAAAATAAAAATAAATAAAAGCAAACCAAAAAGAGCCCCCACCATTCTAGAAACTTTGGTGCATCACTTCAGAAGGCAGACCAGCTCACAACTGCATCAACAACTGCAAGAGCACAGCCAAAAGGATTGTGAACTATAAAGAGAGCACAGGGGGAATGAAAGGACTAGGGTGTGGGAGAGCCAGGATTTTTTTCTAATTGGCTTTGCTAGAAAAACAAAGTATCAAGCCATACTTTCAAGTTCATTTAATCCATTATTCATGGATAACTCTCAGCTGTTAAAAAAGGGCACATCAAAATCCCAGCCCGTGCATACATGGAGCATATGTATCTACTTCAGTCTTCTTGTAATTTTTAAAATACAGATTATTTCTTCTGCTCTGCTCAACGCTTCTGAACTCACGTTTTGGAAGAATTTTTTCTTTGGCTGGCACTACATCTGCAACTGTATTGGTGCTGATGTTCAGTTCAGCAGTAGCCAGTTTAACAGTTTGACTTCAGGATAACATTGTCAAGGTGGTATAGAAGCAGGTCACTTCCCCACCCATCTTCATCTTTGAAAGATAGCAAAGCAGTTTTACTTAGATTATAAAAGAAGGGTTTCCACATAAAATTAAATAAGCAGGAAGCCTCTGCTCCCTTGTAGGGCACTACAATGCCCACAGTCGCTCTACTTTTTCATGTTTGTTTCAGGCTTTCCCATCTTTGTAGTTACCCTGCAGCTGTGATTTCTAACAATTAAAAACAAACAAACAAAGTGTGCTGCCTCAATTCCAAATAGAGAGCACAGAACACAGCCTGTTGCTTTGGTGTGTTTCTGCAATTTTTTTATCAAAACAGAGTACCTACTAAATATTTGCATTTGTGTGCAGTGGAACACTGCATGCAGAGCTCTAATCAAAGACAGGAATCAGTGCTATCCAAATAGTTTATTTTTAGTGATTGTTCTGGAATTTACCTCATCAAATAGTAATCGCTGGGGCAAATCTAGATTAAAGTAATTTGGCTGATACTATTTTTCCCACTATTTCATTCAAGTCAGCAGATGAGTATGGGCTCTTGAGAGTTCCTGGGCTTGGTAGAAATTCTGACACTATTGTCTGAAGCTTTGAGTGTTACAATCAAATGAGTTCCAGCCGTTCATTCCCCTGTCCAACATGTTCTTTCACTCAGCTCAACACATCCTTCAGTTCAACAACTGATACATTTCTCCTTGCATTAATTAGTGGGCCTTACTTCTTAGACAGGCCTCCTACACTAAGGAGGGTTTAGCGACTCTGCTGTTTGCACATCTAGCACTTGCTTACCCCCAACCAAAACCACTTCTGACCTCTTCTACCCCATCTGCTAACAAGTAGAAACCTCTAAGATTGATTAATAGAAGAAAGACTCAAATTTGCTGCCCGCAAGGGGACTATCTGTAGCATGTACACAATTACAATATAAGGCTGCAAGAAATCCACCCATGAGCACGCTAGGAAAGCTGTGAGCCCAAAGCCTGAAGCATTGCTTCAGCACCCAGCTGGATTTCCACACGCACGACCTCAGCTTTTTGAGAATAAACCCAGGTACAAGGCACGTTCCCTCTTTAAAAGCAGCTGCAGCAGAGCCATAGTACTGGCAAACTTCCAGGCCCTTGAAACACGTTAACAGAATTGCACAATCCTGACGTTCGCTTTCTTTCCTGTTGTTTATTTTCAGGGTTGTTTTGTTTTGTTTCCCCCTCTCCCCCTATTTTTCAAGCATTGTAAGTTTGCTGTTCTGCTGAAAGGACGTTTTGCTTCACCATTGTATTTCACAAGGTTTTAGCACTGGAATCACCTTTCACATAAACAGTGTCAGCGGTTAAAGATTGCCACTTAATCATGATCGATTGTCCTGCAGATGTCTGTGCAGGAAGGGTCCTGTGCAATCTGCTTGCACCAGCAGTATTTGCTGCATTAAGCACGGACTGCAAACGCTTTCTATTTTATTTCACTGAAGAGTTTTAAACACAGAATGCATTTGGTTCACAGAATTAGCTAGTCCCATCTTCCTATGTTACTTGTTTAAAGTGCACTGCTTTCTGCTGCATTCCTCCATAAATGGCACCATTTACAACAGAAAACACTGAAACTGCCTTTATCTTTTATTTTCCAGCCCCTTGCATTACTTAGTTCTATTTCCAGTTAATACAAGCTTATTGTAACCAGCAACACTGACTGTTGCTATGGTTTCGTACCTCTTATGTTTGTTTCTATTTCTACTAGTCCTTTTTCAATTGTTTGACATGTTTTTAGTTGCTTCATCTGTGGTTAATCTCTTTATTGCCTCACTTGCTTCGGTATCATTTGGACTCAAATCATCTGATTACATATCTGGAATACTTCCATACTTTTAAAACAATATTAAAGGAGATTATGCTGCAGAGTTAGATGGCAGTCTAGCTCTTAGCTAGCTTTGTTTTCCTGTTGGGTGACTGCAAGTCTTCTCAGGAATGAAGCATACTCCACATTTTTTTATGGCCATATCAGTGATCTTTTTGGTCTTCAACAGAAAATAATTTTATATCCTACTACTCCTTATGATGTGCAGACAAGCAGAACCTCAGGCTGGGGCCTCTGTAAAATTATGTCTGCCTATTTTATTTTATTTCATGGTTCCAGCTTCTGGTGGTTTGCAGCTGGGACTTCGGTTGGTTTTCTGACCTTGCCTGGAGAATACAAAACTCCACCCTTTCTAGGACTAAGCCACTTCCAGTAGTTCCAGCTAGGGTGTCCCGTGTTGAAATCCCTTTGGTACAAGGCCATTGTCACATCAAGGAAGAAATTAATGTCTCTATACATGCGATTAATGCTTCAGTACAATATGTACTTACTTTCTACAGATGCTTTGAGCAAGGTTGGACAGAAATAGGAATATTAGAAGAGAAACTGATAGTGTTGGTAAATCCTGTTTTCATGACCACTCCCCATCAGAGCCAAAGAAATGACCCACACAGCACTCACCACCATGCCTACAGCTTACACAATCAGGATCCTAAGAGGAGCAGCAAAACTTACACAGACATAGCTCTGTTTTCAAATCTTCAGCCAGACAGTTCAACCTTCCAGATTTCAGGCCAAATAGCTTTTCACACGCAGACTGTCTGAAAATATTGCTGAGTCTCTGTTCTAATCTCTCTCCAACACAAACCAAACTTTTTCATGTGACATTCTTTATCACAAGAAACCCACCATTCAGCTAAGATGGACCATGGCCTTACTGTTGCTACATCTTGAGATATAGTAGGCAGAGGAGAACTGAGAAGTTTCAGGTTAACCTCTTGGTGAACAATCATTGCCTAACCTGTTTAGCAGGGATTCTTTCTGAACCCCATCCATTCATACTGCACCTTCCCATTGCTCTCCCAGTTGTAATTGCACTGAATATGGGGTGTTAATATCTACGGCACCGAGACCTGATCAGATCTGCTCTTTCCCACATTAAGAAGTACCCAAGTTGTAATTACACTTAATCTTTCACTGCCCAGGTGCTTACACTTCCTTATGCAGGACTTCTACACCATGAGAGAGTAATCTGTCTTTTCTAACTCCTTTTTAGTCTTTTTTTTTTCCTTCTATTTTTTAAGGAGTGTTGTGACTTGTACACAACAGGACTGAGCAAGCCATGAATACAGACACTCCTACCTCTGCAAGATCAGGGAGATTGAAAATGTGCACATCTGCTCTCAAAATTCATGTTGTATTGTCTTATGTATATTTAAAAAACCTGTCTTCTCTGTTCTGAACACATCCTGTCTTGCAAAATAGAAGCATGCACAAAGAACATGTTTGGGCTTTCTCTTCCAGAACATTCCCTCTCCTCCCTGCATTTCTAAGGACTTTCTTATGAGAGATGCAGAAGTTGCTGGTTACAAGTTGCCATACAGAAACAAAACATGGAGTCAAATCCCACAGCTGGCAACATCCTCTCTAATTAAATATTTATTCAGTGGTACAGTTCATGTATGGAGTGCTTGTAACATATCTCATAATTTACTAAGTAGCATGCTTTCTATCAGTTTTTTATAGGCAAAATCTACTTTGCCAGGAAAGTAAAAAAAAAAAGAAAAAAGAAAAAACAGTTACTCCTTTTTTACTAGTGAAAAATCACAATGGAAATCCTGCTGTTAAAAAACTCCTCATAAACACTATCAAAGAATCATACCAAATAAGGTTTGTAAGGATCTTTTATTTAAATAACTAACAAACTATTTATACTTTTACAAGAGTCTGTCCTATTTTAGTATATATTTGGCAAAGTTATTTGATTAAGAGAGCAACCTGACCCTTATTTAACATGGTCATTTGCCATAACTTAATCTTCCATCATTTTTGTTTAACTACACAAAAAAATTTTTGATACCTTTACGTTAAGTAATACTTCTTCATAGCTTGGTTAAGGCTGGATTTCCTCAGATAAGTGACCAAGGATCTTTGAAAAAAACATTTACACAGGTATTTTAAGGTTGAAATCACTCTCAGCAATTTAGAGATAAGTGCTACATAAACAACAGTGTGGTCACTTCTGGTTTGGTCACTAGATGCAGCTTTGATTCCCACACCCAGGCTTGCTTTAGAGGCTATTTTTTTATTTCAAAGCTTTCTAGAAGCTGTAATTTCTGCTCAGATATTGAAGAGCACCTCATCCCCATGGCACGCTACCTAACAGAGTGTCTCAAAGCAGCTTGTACTTATCACAAGCAAAGGTGAGCTTAGCATTAGAGCTGTGGAGGTGCAAGGCAAGGAGTCACCATCATGCATCCTGTGGTCATCTGCATGCTGTCTTCTGGGATTTCCCAGTCAGTAACACCATACTGGTCCTCAAGGAGCAGCAGGTACATACAACATTTGCAGATCAGCTCCAGCTCCTACCATCCAGCACGGCTTTGCTCTCTGATATTGGACATGGCTACAATGCACCACCCCAGCCATGAACATTGCTGGCTTGACTTCTGAAGGAATTTTAAATGGATTTCTATAGTGGAAACTCTATTATTCATTCTTTGCACACAAAGATACTGGTTTCAGTAGAATACTTGTTGCACAAGAAGCGCAGGATTAGTGTAATGGTTGATTCACATGACAAATAACAGTGTAGTCAAGAAACTCTGCTATAACACAGCTCACACAGACAAGCTTTAGCCTTATCAAGATCCTGTTGTGATGGATTGGAGCTTCTCTGCAATCATTTATGGATACTCAATGTTTACACGGTTACTGGGATGTTTATTATATAACTAGATGAGCAGAGGGCAGGGTATGGTCTTTGCAAACACTTGACTGCTGAAAAGAGGCTACTACAGCTGATGGTCCATGCATACTGGAGGTCAAAAAGATTCGAGAAACTTGAAATGGACTTTCTCAAAGAAAAAAACAAACAAAGAAACAAAATGAAACAAAACAACCAACCAAAGGTGGATTGGGGAAGGAGCAGATTGACACATGACCCTGTGTGGATGTCTATGGAACATAGACCTACCATGCTACAATGGGTTTAGAAGCTTTCAGATAAATAACAGTGTATGTAGACTTCAATAACCAATCCTTTTTGCTTCCCTAGCACTTTCCTCTGCCTGATGAATTGAACTACCTGATTTTAGGAAGCCTGTTTTGGAAGCTTATTACAGCTTCCAGAAAGAGATACTGTATTTTCAACTATCAGCCTTTTGTCAGAAGCTGTTTATAATTTCATCTTCAGGGAGGTAAAAGGACAGGGGCTTAAAAGCTGCACTCAGTAATCAAGTAGCATTTATAGCATCTTATTTGTGGCATTTCATGTTTTTCTGCGGACATATTCTAACCAAATTAGATTACAGCTGTGGCCTCAGAGCATGTTAGCTCCTTAGAAGAACCAAGGCTGTTTTGAATATCAATATCTTGTATGAATTCCATACCACACACTCTTTGTAGCTACAAGTAGTGCCAGGACGACTTTCCATTCACCGTTTTTGACTAAACTGAATGCTTAAAATGGCAAAACAAATGCTGTGGAGAACCGTGCTTCCGATTCTCCTGCCAAATGCACGAGCTGTACAGACTGGGGTTTGGGCAGTGCTTTTACACTTGCCTTACACTGACCCAAGTGCAGGCTGCTGTCAGAAAAGCCAACTTTATATTATCTTCTTCCTTTACGTGTAGCAGTGCCAGTGTAGCCACAAGACAAATTAAGGAGATGCTGAAAATTAACTTCCCCTTCCACCCCAAAAGTTAAGTTTTTGTGCCTGTGCCCCTGGTCTGGCTGGACCAACAGTCACGTACCAGTCATGGCACAAGGTCAAGTAGTAGTACAAGGGCAGGCTTGCCTCAGTGGCAGCAGCTGAATCTTTCACCTGATGACAGCATCAGCATCACCATGACATGAGCTCCACAGGGACTGACCCAGCGACTGCTCTATTCAGCAGCTGATGATTTCCAAGCGATGAGGAAAGAAGATCTCCTGTTGTACAGGAAATCTTGTCAATGCTATTATTTTTTTCCTTTCAGAAACAGAAGTAATTGCAATAACTACTCTTTAGAGTAATCCTATTCCTTTATCTTCCTCATGGAGAAAATGTGATGTGTAGAAGCACATGCTTGTTTAGCCACGGAGAGAAGCACTTGCACTGAGTACATAAAAATGTCCATTTTACCACACTGAATGCTTTCAAAGCAAGACGTGAGATACTGAAGGCAAATTTCTCCTCAAACCCTGAGCTGGTCTAATCCAAATGGTATAAGCAATTGCTTTGCAAAAGGCTCTGGCAGAAGTAAGGAAAGTTGGTTTAGATGGCACTCCTTTCCAGTAACACAGACTAATGAGATGCTAATAAGATGGAGAAAAATCATAATGGAGATTACCCATCTCCCTTGAATAGGCTCTTTGTCTCTCGTTGCCTGTATCCAGCAAACTCTTGTAGTTCCAGTTCTGTATGGCTACCCTGCTAATTGCTGTGAAGAGGGCTATTTCTCAGGACATTATTCCAAACTGTTGTTGCCATCTGTAAATATTTGTATGTATTTCTAGAGCTCTGAATGTGTTCATTTCTGACAACTGAAATAAATCAAGCCATTAAAGTAAAAAGCCTCAAAAGTCAACCACAACAGCTGAAGAAAATATGAACTCTCACCCTCCCCCACCAGAGACTTCAAAGAAAAGTGTGCTTATTTCTGAAAATGAACTTGTCATTCAGTGAAGTTTTCTATTCCAGCAGAGAAAAAACATGCAAAGAGTTTTTAAAAAGACTAAGTTGTCAGTGGGCATCTCCAGCACTGGGGAGATAAGTCTTTTAAGATCAGCAGCATGTGGAAGGAAAACAAGAGTGAATCAAGTGGCTACCAAAGCTGGTAAGCAGGAAAGGAGCTCAGATCCTGCTGAAAGAACAGGGCTGTTGTGGCTGCTGCTCCTCTGCCTCCCCAGCCACCAGAATAAGCAGAACAGCCCCAAAAGGTTCAAAAGGTAGCTAGCTCTAAAGGTGACTGATGATATCACTCTAACAGGATTTTGTGAGCTGCTACTCACATGCATCTTATGAAATGGGATCTCTGCACCATAGGTCTGAAACAACGTTAAGGATACTGAGAGAAAAAAATAAATAAATTTTGAAGCATGAGGCACTGTGTTTTAAAGAGTCAACGGTGAGGGAGAAGTAAAGCTACAGATCAGTCCCTTTTTACCTTTCTTGGCCACAAAATAAAAAATAACACCTTTACACTACACTAAAAGTAGTATTCACTTTAGAAAGTTTATGATTCTTTAAATTAATCTTCAATTACCTATAGACAACACAGATTTCCTGGTACTTGGCCCAAATTTCAAAATGAATTATATTTTGGCATGTGTGTGTGTGTATTCACATATGTGTATACACGTATGTACACGTGTGTGCGTATGTGCACACACAATTAAATCAACACCTGAAAATACTGCTACTGCATTTTGTGGTACTTTGCACCACTGCCAGATAAGTACAATTTGTTAAGATTTTTAAGTTTACTGGAAAAATTCTTGTGCTTGAGAGCTAGTTGGGAATACATAAAGCTAAATCCTATGCCAGTAAGTAGTAACACCCACTCTCCAAAGTTAACAGGAGTTACATGTCTGTACTGACAAGAGTTTATTACCCAGAGAGATGACTTCAGCTTCAGAACACTAAGGAGAGCAAGCCCATAAAGCAAACGTAATCCATTTACTAATATATAATGCTCTTTCCAAGTACAGTGGTCCACAGGCTCCTCAAGTATACTTCATTACAACAGGAAATTCTCATTTCTTTTAATGTCACAGAACTTCTTTGCACTGTTTTTGGACTCTGGTTTTCACACAGTAAGAGAGTGTGTCTTCAAAGCAGAACTTCATGGTTTGCATCCAATTGTTCAGTCCCAGAGGGGGGGATTTTTCTGGGGTTTTTTTTTGAGTTTTGTGGGGTGTTTTTTGTTCTTTGTTGTTTTCTTGGTGGTTTTGTTTTTGTGTGTGTGTCTCTGTTAGGTTTCAGGGTTTTTTGGGTTGGGTTTTTTTATGGGTTTTTGTTTGGTCAAACAGGTTTTTTTTGGTGGTGATGGGTTTGCTTTTTATTTTATTTCTACTTTTTTGAAAGGACTGCTTTGTAGTCTGGTACTTGCAAGGAAAGTTTTATAGATTCTACAAAACTCATGAACTGCACTGCACAATTTTAGCACCTTCTACAGCCCACTATTTACATACATCCACAGGTGACTAGGACAGATGGGATGCATGACCTGACTCAGTGCCCGCTGAGGTCAGCGGGAAGGTTTCCACCAACTTTAGGGAGCTTTGCACAAGGCTCCTTGAAGAGGCTTTCCATGAGCAAAATGCACTCTGTTCCCTCTCAGTAGCACCATGGAACTATGGACTCATTAACCTTTTGGACATCTCAGAACAGACAAGGGGAGCAGAGAATGTGCAGCCTCCTGGGGCTCACCTCTCCATTCAGAGCTTGCTTCCCCTTAAGAGAGATAAACTTGCTTGCCCTTAAAATGAAAGGAAAAAGCATCCCTGCTCTTGTACTGTCAAACACTCTCTTCCCCAGGAAACATTCAAAAATCAGTCTAAGCAAACAGCAGATTCCCCAGGACAGCTGCCCTGCAGGATCAACCATCTGCCCCTACCCCACAGAGCGGTACAGCCAGGGGCAGCTGCACATGCACAGCCTTCCTATTTAACATACAAGTCTTGTTTGGAGAAAAGGTTTCCCTTAACATCCCAGGCCTATAAATAAAGATACAAGAAAACTCCATGGGAGAATACCAAATAAAGGAGGAAATAGTAACATGCAACAGGAACAAACTTTTCAAGCTCTGTGCAACATCCATAGGGAACTGAGACATTCAGCATCTATCAGTTTCAAGCTATTGATAATTCTCTCTTTCCTTGTTCATTTCACATTAAACTTGTAGCATGAATCATGTTCCAGAGCACATGCCTGAGATCCACATGGTTATTTACCCAAAGTGCACACTTTCCTGCAAACTCCACATCTTTTCCTCTATTGTGCACAAGTCCCGGCTGTCAGTCACACTCCTGAGACCCAGGCAGCATCAAGCTGGCTCGTTAAGAGCCATTCCGAGTGCAGTCAAGCTAATTACAATGAAGTGCTGACAGAGTTCCTCCACATATGAGGGAAACATGCTGTGGCATGAGTGAAAGAGAAGGAATGTCAGGGTGGAAGGCGACTCAACAGCTCGTGCATTCCCAGACCCCACTTCAGTTCGAACCTTTATGCTTAAACAGGCTCCTCTGAGATATGGCAGAGTTTAAGTTGTTCACATTTTTTGGTTTAGTAGGCTTTCAAAATCTTAGGATACAAGTGGAGGGACCTGTGCTGTACTCTGGGCATGTATCCCACAGAGTGTGTGTGCCACAACACAAACATATCCACATCAGCACGTGCCCTCCAAGAGGCTATGTGAGGAAGGGAGAAGGTGTCCTGTGGAGGACACCAAGGGAACTAACAGGTCCAGTGTCTCACAGGTGCTTGAAGCAGCACATTCCTAAGGAGAGCACCTCAAAAAGGCCCCTCCAGGGGCTCACTCCTGTTTATCTGGGGGAACTGCAGCTCCAACACCTCTGCTGAGTTCTAGAGAGGCAGCACTTTCTCTCCAAACAGGGTTCCAAGCCATTTAAATTTTTATAACATAAACCCAACTGTAACTATATAATAAGATATTGTAATTGCAAGTTGCTATAATCATCTATTCAACTCTAAACTGTGTAAAGTATGTATTGTAAAAATTCCACATAGACCTTCCTGGGAAGGCTGCAGCAGCTAACTGAGCAGGGGCTCAAACACATGTCCTGCAAAGCCCTGTCCTGGTGAAGTCGCAGCAGCATCCTGCACTGGCCCTGCCTTGCAAATCACAGAACTGTTGCTTCCCTCAGACACTGAAAACTGTTCCTTTTATCCTGAAAACCTGAGGTACTGTGTTCAGAAAAACTGGTTTTGCTCTTAAGACCAAAGGCTGTGTGTTTTCCTCAGAGGTAGCATATAATCACACAGAATTTTATATCTTGGTTTTTCTAATGTACCATCATCTACATCTTAATCTAATACTGCATTTCTGAGGGAATCCTGAATGTTAAAGTTTGTGCCTTCACTTCATCTGATCTGTTGTTTGTGTGTTCTCCTTTAGTTTTTCCATCTACTGCACTTATTTTAGCACTCAGAACTTCAAGGAAGCCAGGAAAGATTATGGTTTCTGGTATCTAGAAAAAAACATCTTCAGACAAACCCTGGTAGTCTGCTCAGTCTCAGCTTTCTCTCCATCAGCATCTGCAGCCAGCAGGGCACACTGCAGTGTCACCCAACTGGTGCATGACACATCATGCTAAGGGACTCAAAAACTGCTTCATTTTTAGGACCAAAAATTCACTCCTTCCCAGGAATAACCCAGGTGGCTTCTTTCACAACCAAATGCTTATGAAATTTTGAGATTTTAGTTTTAATAAGTTGCATTCTACAGCAAACAGACAGCCCCACTGCACTCCTCTCTGCCTTCCCATCCCTCTACCCATGGTGGCAACGTTCAAACAGAGCCTACGTGCCACACTGGCCCAGCACAGCTGCTCTCTGAGCTTTCTCCTATGAGGCAATTAACTGATAAAGGTCAGAAATGTAGCCGTGACTAAAATATGTACAATGACTGTTGTAATCGTTACTAAGCACTTAAAACCCATTGTATTTGACAGACTAATGGCAGCTTATTATCAGCAGAAGGTGTCTGCAGTGTTTTCCTCAGCACTGGATAAGGCAGATCCCTGTGAACAATGCATAGGCATGAAAAAAGAAAAAAATTAAAGATGAAGTACCTTTTTTTATCAATTGGTCCTCAAACACAAAGCTAAGCATCACCTGCATTTCAGAGAAACAGACACCAGAAGCCTCTTCCTAGGATATAGTCTGAGAGATGGCAAGGCTTGGATCTCCTGAATCTGAACTATTTGGCTTCAGTGGTTCCCTTGGAGATGGAGAGCAAACATGAGGCCAGGGCACTGGTGAGTTGCAGCCGTGGGAGCCTGTGCCACAGAGGGAACCCGAGTCCCAGCCCCATGGGACGCAGAGCTGGGGAGAGGGACCCAGGCACAGCACTCTCTGGAAGCCTGGCTTGGGTCTCTGAGCAAGGGAAGAGCATTATGCTCATTTCCACTGTTGGAAGAAAGGACATTGTGTGTACTTTATTTTTTTCTCCTCCTCTCAATAGAGCAAGCTACATTTCTGCCAAGGAAAGATACGCTCCTGCCAGGGTCTCCTAACAGAGCAAGCACTGACTGGTCTCCTGGGCAGAGACAAGGGTGAACAAGAGAAGGAGTCCCAGCACCCTTCTCCTCCTCCCCAGCTAGGGACGTTCGTGACCATGGTTATCCTCATAGGGGTTTCTTGCTTCTGGCAAAACAAGAACCAAGGTGCTTAAATCAACTGAGTACATCAAGTGTAGAGGCTAATAAAGCCTTTTATTGCAGACTGAAGTCAGATTTCAGCCTGAATGGTTAATGTGCTTTGGTCATCTTATTTGTTTTTTCTCTTCAATTTGTTCTTCACTGCTTCGTTTGCAGTGAGGTATTTGTGTCTTTTTATTACTTTTATTATTTATACGAGACATAAAACAAACACATTTTCCACCCTAACTAGCAAGCCAGTCCTGGGGTCTGTTTCTCTCACACAGAAATGGTCTGGAGGTGTGACAGAGGTCTTTCCTCTCTCTAGTGTTAGGCCTCAAACAGTTAAGACTTTCTCCGCAGCCAATTGTCCAGATTCATCATCTCAGACTTTGTTGGCAAGCTCATACCACCACAGCAACATGATAAAATACCAGTTCCCATCCGACTTGTACTGCTTCCCAGCATTGCTGATGGTTCAACATCCTTATTAACATGAGAGGTGAAGGACAACCAACACTCCACCAGTCAGTTTTTGTACAAGACAGTTTTCACTCAAGTAGGACAAATCAGCAACGGAGCAAATTACTGACTGTCATAAACAGAATATACATACTAAAGGAAGTGAGATTTGGAAATAGACTATCAAGGACTGCTCACATCCAACATTGCTTTGAAGAAGAAAGCAGGGAAGACCTCTTTTTCAGAAAGCTTTTTGATAGACAGAAATCCCACAGAGCACAAATGGCACCCAGCTTTACTCTCTGCATTCTGAAGGGGTGGGCAGCAGGGGAAGACACTTAAGAGACTTAAATCCATGTTGGCAACTATTGTGATTTTTATCACCACTCTAATTTTGTCCTGCAGACCTGTTAGAAAACCTCAGATTTAATTAAAACCAGATAAATTTAGTTTGTAGCTGCCTGTGCAGAAAAGCCTTGGTTAATTCTATAGTAAATGCTACGCAGAAAAGAGCCCAGAAATCCACGACATGTTTAAGCCAGCCAGAACATGGACAACAATAACTTCTCTTTCCTAACATACACTTTGGCACGGTCTTCAAAACCTGCTTGGGAAGCAGGGTAAGTACATAAAGTGCCTTGCTCTCTCTGAGCTTCATTCTGCACCACAAAGCTCCAGCAACCTTGAGTGCACGATCTCCAACTTAACTACAAGCTATTTAACAAACGTGACTGCTAAGCCTGAAACGTGGCATTAGCTGCCAGCCATACCCCACAGGGCACGAGGGCAGAAAGTGCAGGGGTGTTGTGGAATGCAGGTCAGCAGAAAGATACAGCTGGAAGTATGGGAGGGGGAAATGTAATTAAGAACAGGAATACCTGAAGGAAGCAGCTAGGAACAAATGAGAGGGAGTCGGTACTGTCTCATTAATGACATGATAAATGATAGTGAATTCAAACCAAAGAATGTGTCTTACTCAGTTATCTGGGTTAATTCATTTCAGCCAGTTCTTGGTGATGATTTTGGCAAATTCACCAGCACAGAAAATGACATGTCTGCCCTGGTACTGCATAGTATGCATTTTGAATGACCCCAAACCACCAGAATTTCCTTTCTTGTTCAAACATAATACTTTCAGCCTTCCATCCAAACACCAGCAGAGGAGGAGATGGAGGTTGGGAGGTGCACAGGCTCTGGCAACCCCGCACACACATGAGGGCCCACAACAGAGGGGATGACCAGAGTACTGTACAACATACTTAAGGATCCTCAGACCTGTCATCCACTTTATTTGCCAAATGAGTTAAAATTCATCACCAATGTGGATGGCACAAAGACTCAGATGCTGCTGCTTTAGACTACCACTCTGCCTTGTACTTGTGCTTATACCAAACACACCCCCAGATGCAGGTGAAGTTTCTTAAACTATTGGAAAAAAATACTAATAGTACAGTAAGTCCAGTGCCAGGGAAAAATGCTGAACAAAAATGTACTCTTTCACAGCAGCATTTGTTGCTAGCAGTTGTTCTATCAGGGATACTACAAGAAGAAGTTGCTGTTAATGACCTTCTATATCTTAATTCATCTTAGCTGCCTCATCCAAGGGTAGGTAGTGTGGTCTACTAGTCCTTGAGTTAACAGTGACTGGAATGTGGAGTACATCATATGCTTATCTGCATTAGAACAGTAGAGATCTAAAAATCTCAGTACATAACCTTGAATTTTATAAATAAGCATGCATAAGAATCTTGCAAATTCCAATTAGATTATAAAATGCAAACCCTCCAATATAAATTACAAAACAGGCACCTGGGAATAAGCTCAACAGCTTCAGAATCAATGTTCCACAGAGCGCCAATCGTGGCAACAAAACTCTGTTGAAATTCTTTTGTCCCTGATGGGTTTCCAGCTTTCATTTTCAGCTGTAAACAGTCAAGGAAATGATGTTCGAGTTCCCCCTTTCCCTAGGGAAAGGGATCTGTAAAGCTTTCCAAAGCTTTATGAATTCCTTTGGCACCTCCTAATTGAGATCTCCCCTTGCCAAAGAGTGAGTATTTTACCTTGTGATTGTTCTCAAAAGTGTGATAGGCTGCAGTAGACATTTGGTCAGCATTACATTTGCTGGTGTATTTCCATGGGCTTGCCTCTGATTCTGTCCCCAGCTGAATGGCTTGTGTTAGTAATCATTTAAACAAGGCCACATGTCAAATGGAGTTGTTGAACATGGAGTCATAGTGCTGAAATATTACAGTTATTCAGCGTTCTGAAACTGGCCTTGGAGAAAGGACATACCAAACTGCCCTACCATGGCCATTTGCCATGAGTCCAAGAACAACATCAACTGTGACCATGACACGGAGGTTTGGGTAGAGGCTCTGTCAAGTAGGTTACCTACAACAAGCCTCAGTACAGCCCAGTATAGAAGCTGTCTGTCTGCCCAGCAGAGCAGGCCTGGAGAGAAGGCATTTCTTCTCTTATCTTATGTTTTCTTTGTAATGTACTTGTTGTTAGGCACATGATGTCATCAGGGCTGGATAATCACCACCTAATCTGCTCATTACCTTGAAGGAGTAGCTCCAGCTGCTGAGAGATTAAAAAGGGCTGCCAAATTAAGTTCTGGGCTGCATGAGGATTTCAGCCATGGCCTCTGGGCCATGCCTGGTGGTCATGGGTTAAGGTTCAGCCCATACCTAGGGTCAGGAGAGACACAGGTCAGAGCAGGGCCAGAATGCCAAGGGACAGCCAAAAGAATACGTCAGCCACACAAAAAATTAACTCCTGGTGTATCTGTCTGGACCATAATTGGGCATTACTACAGAATGATCAGCCAGCATCTGGGGTTAGTGTTAAGGATAAACAAGAATGTCTTGGATTAGGAACACCAGATGGGAGCACAGCGCATAAGGGTTGCCAGAGGGAAAGGTAGGCTGTGCAAACATTTGATCCTTGTCAGTTTATTCGCCTGGGCCATAACTGGGGGTCATGGATTGTGGTTCAGCCCATGACTAGGATTAAGGTTCAGGTTTGGGTTAGTGTTTACCTCGGCTTTGTCTCTCTGCTAGCCAGGGCTTTGTCTCTCTGCTAACCATAAACATAATATTAGGCATGGACTGAACATTTTTCCACATCCATCAGTCTTTCCCTAAACCATCCAGGACAAAGTCCTTGTGCAGCTCACCCCTTCCTTTGGTAACCACCTTTTGCCTCTATACAACCTGGAGCCCCAGACTTTTTCTGCTCCTTAACTGTAACTCTGGGCTTGGCCTTAACCACATCCCCCAAGATCACTGGGGATTTTTCAAGACAGAATTCTTACTGCTCTTATTCACTTTAATGTCTTGACAAACCCAAGCTAGTCCTCAGTTGTGAGCATGTAGTCCTTGCTAATCTTAGGGCAGGTCCACCAACTCTGGGAGCTGATTATCCTGGCCCTGGCTCTAGGCTGTGTTTCCTGGAAAGGAGATGAGAAATTAGAATACACATTTGCTCACAAAACCAGACCCACTTGCATCCCACTAACATTGAAGATATAAGCACAGTGCTGTTGTAAAGTACATTTGTGTGTCGTGTCCCCCCCTTTTCTTTTTTTGTCTTAACATTAGTATTTTTTGAAGTTAAAGCACAAATATTAATGCTGTGCTGCTTGAACATATTAACTGCTTCTATCCATCAGCCCTCATTTTGGACCCTTGTCTTTGGTGCTGGGGTAGGGCTCTGGAGGATAAACAGCCCAGAAATAAGACGCTGCTTGCTGGAGCCCTAAAATAGGGAGGTGGAGGAGATGGTGTTTGTGTGTAACATCAGACTACTTGCAGAAGGAAAGAGAATAAACAATACTGTTAATGCTGCCAGTGACTGCAGACCTGCAAACACCAAAATAACCAAGGCAGCTGGCAAAAACCTCTTTAAGAAAAACTACTGCAAACTTGTTACTCCAAAAGCAGAAACAGAGATCAGTTGGCACAAATAGCATATTGTACATTGAGGAGTTGTTACCGAGATTCCTTGAGGGTTAGGTGCCTTTTGCAACAAACACCACCTGCAAGAGCACTACAGAGCCAAGGGATATAGGGGGCAGGACAGGAAAGGGATGACAATAGAACTCTTGCTGGTCAAGCTCACCACTTTCAGGAAACATTACAATATGACATACCAAAGTGTGTGGGTTGTTTTTCTTGCTTTACCATTTATTTTTTCCATATGGTTTAATAATTAGCCACCCTAGTTCATAGTATCATTTTATATCTTTAGGAAATCTGTCATAAAATGTTTCCTCAAGACAGTTCATAAGCACATAACAGAAACTCCATAACACTAGTTCTGTGTGTACAGCAGCAATAGAATTAACCTGATTCCTGGAGGTCTGCCGTAAAACATTGTCTCCAAGGTCTGCTTAGCAGGCAAAACAGTACAAAAATAGTGGCCAAAATGGCATGGTTGTACCAAGCTCTTGTAACTTCATCAACGTGAAGTTGTTTGGTAGAAACAGAGCATAAATTGCAAAAAGAAACCCAAACAAATACGGAAAAAATACCAGCCCAAACATCTATCGACTCAACAAGCCAGTTACTATTAAAGCAGATGTTGTACCTATGTTACTATTGGACAATGGAAGTATTTAGTGAGCTCAGGCCGTTGCACAACACTGTCTGCACAGAGAGGGAGGAATTAATTTTTCCAGACTTGGAGCCGTATCAGAGACAGCTCAGATGCATTCACAGCTGGTTCTTTTTGGACCCAGCGCTGACGCGAGTGAGCAGCAAGTGATCTGGTGCATGTTTGTCAGTGGAACTTAGAGCAGACCAGGACACCACAATCATCATATAAATGTACCTCAGACACAGTTACAGGCTGACCTTTAAAAAAAGCCTGCAAAACAATACCAGAAAAACAACAAACAAACTCCAATGTACAGATTTAGTCATCTTAAAAAGCTTAAGCAGCAGTAAATAAATGTAGCAATGACAACCCTTGGCTATGCTGCTTTATTGGTATCTACAACTAAATCTGATTTCTCCTTAGACTTTCTGCCAGCACTATATACCAATTCCCCAGGTTTTTATTAAAACCAAGATCATGTTGTAAATTAACCAAGTTTATGCAGCACTTGAAGCACCCTTTGCCACCATCCTCCTTTTTCAAACACGATGACATTGGTCTGCCTTTGCAGGCCTGTGCCAAAACTAACAAATCTTAGGTAATTCCTAAGCATTTAGGTATGGATTAGTGTTATCAATCCTGCTCTTTTTAGACACGTGGAAAAGTTTACCAAACCAATACATTGTAATATATTTTCAGGGTTGCAAAATGAAAAAGCTGCAGCTGCTATAGCAGAAGCTGTTTGTATTAATACCTGTATTTATTTCTTTCTTCTATTTACCCTTTATCTTGAAACCTTATTAAATGACTGGTGTTGCTTAGATAAACAACTCAGCATATCCAAAAGAAACAATACTAAAAGTCAAAGAAAATTCTTAGGTTAGCAACATTTTAAAATGTCATTATTTCAAACAACCAATATTTTACACAAGCCAACATCTCTTAGATCTCTGCTTTGGTAACACACTTGTTCAAAGTCACATTTCTTTCTCACAAAGTTACCAAAGTATTTAATTTCCTTTATATTAGCAACACTGACTCTATTAGAAAGCCAGCTATCTTTTATGCTTTAAAATATTTAAAAAAAAAAATCAAAACATCAACCACCTTCCACCACTTGAGGTGGATGAGAAACCGTTTGCATAGGACCCTACTCCATACTGAAAAGTCCCAGCCAACCTCTGGTAACTCAGACCCATATTTGTAAGTCTATTGGCAGGGGTTTGGCTGCTGGAAGGCAGAATACAGTCAGCACCAGCTGCACTGCATCCCATTCAGGCTGTCAGCATTCTCCTGCCTTTCTCCTCCAGAGCAACGACCCCAGGATGCTCGGGCCCTGGTCACTGCTCAGGCTCTAGGGCACAGTGTGGTTCCTCTGCGATGCTCCCAGGGAATCCCCAGGAGCTTTGGGAGCAGGAAACACAACCTATAAAACCACTGGGAAATGGAACTACACCTCAGCCCAAGCAGCTGAGCTCAGCTCTGAGAAGATGAACTCTACCACAGTTTTGCCTTCAGCTCCCATCTACGAGGGGCAGGAGCCAGAGGTGTTGTTCAGTGCTGCATGCTGCTGTCTGCTCCCTCCAGCTGAGCTGCCACACAGCCAGGCCCTGCTGCTTTCAGACACCCAGACTGCTCCTAACATGGGAAATCCTTTGGTATTACCTTGGTGGCCAAGGAAAGGAAGAGTCGCCTGGTTGCTGGCTCGTCCCCTTGCCCAGCCTGCACACACACCTGCTGCCACTGCATAGGACTAAAGTCATTGTGACTTTTTCACTTTTAATTGCAAGTTAAATGGAAGTGAACAGAAAATTAAGCCATAACCCAAGCTCCTACTCCACAAAAATCAGTTCTAGGTCAGACTTTGGGAGAGAGTCTGACATGTGAATTTATTAAGGATTTTAAAGCTGATATTTCACTTTGCTTAACCCGCACATTTTTCCCCAGATCAGCTTGCCCTCCAAAATCAGGCAATTCCTCTCTTCCTGCTAACAAAGCAGCATATATTTTTTTTCTCTGAGACTTAAGTGAAAATAAAGGAATGCAGTGCTTATCTGACATTCTGTTTACTCTTATATATCACCATTGTCTAAGAGCTGTAAATATTTTCCATATGTTAGCTAAAGCGATCCCTCCATTTCAGCATCTGCAAGATCTGTTCACACAGCCTTTAAAATGATCCTTAATACATTATTTTTGACTAAAGTCAAATAAAGACAGTTCAAAGGCTCTCCCCCCCCCTAGATATAGTGTTACACTCACATGCAAATTTCACTGTACTTCTGCAATTTTAGCTTCAAACATCTAGTTTAAAAAATAAAACTCCAGAACATTAATTATTTAAGCTGCCTTACCTTAGCCTGCCAAGCTCTGACACCAAAGGTGGTCAATTCCTCCTCCCTATGTCCTGTACCAGCAGCAATCCTCAGGCAGCAGCCCCAGCCAGAACATAAAAGCCAGGAGCCTGGTGGCAGGTGTAGGGAGTTGATCCACTGATGTTCATTTAACAAACCTTCTGGCTGGGGGGGGGGAAAAAAAAGAAGTGTTTAATTGTGCTAGCTGTAATAGCAACTGAAGGCACACAGGAGAAATCCAGTTTAAGTAATTTGAAAACAAACCACTACTTTTGGCACCAAAACCTCAAGTCAATTCACTGAGCTGACCTGATGAGGAAAGAGAAGAATTAGAATAATTTCATGTAAACCTATCCTACCAAACTCCCTGTTAAAATGAACTACAGTGGTATCCCCCTGGAGAGAGTCTTATCTCCATTTACAGGTTGCTGTGTGCAGTAGATGTTTTGGGGAAATAAGTTCTTACTGTCATGGTCAGAAATTAAAGTAAGACTTATGAACATAATATTCTATGTAAACAGATGCTCCAGTAGAAAAGTGAATATTAGTGCATACTCAGTATGGGAGAGTTACATGGAGTATAAAATCCACAAACCATACTCTTGTGCCTATTTATTTAACTGACTAAATTGATTTCTTGTTAGGATAATGTCTGGATGACTACAGTGTAGATAAGTATTTACACAACCCCAAGCAACCAAAAACTGCAGTATATTGGAAGTTGTGGATTTAATTAATCTTCCTTCTGCCCTCTGCCACTCCTTCTTTTGCTATTTACTCATCTGCCTTGCAGCCCTTATTCCAAGCTGGTTGCACAAGCAGGAAAATGTCTTCCCCTGCAAGTCAAGTCATCATGAGGCTGAGAATAGGATGAGGGGAGTTCTCTGAAAACTTTAAACGGGACTCCCTCCGACAGCTTACTAAAAAAACCTCAAAGCTTTCAACTTCTCTTGCTTCTCTCTCACCCCCCTGCACCCCAGTAGTGAGCGAGTCACCTCCAGAATGCACTCAGCAGACACGAATCAGATCACACAAAATAAATGTCTCAAAAAGCAGTCTGTGTCTCCAAGAAATATCCAAAAGTCTGAGCTCCCCCTTGCCGCTTCTTCCGATTTCTCATCCTCATTTCAGAGAAGTCATCTCAGATAAAGTGCAGCCCCCCCCAGTAAAACTGCACCCGTAGCTTTTTCACTATTAAGTAGTCTTGTTTATTAGCCTGTGCTTGCTCTCCAGCCTGAGTGGAGTGCACAGGAGGAAGAATTCAAGCTGGAGAAGTCAGTCTATGGAAGGAGCCCATCCTGTGGGTTGAGTAAGTCTGGCTAGAGATGGAGGAAGATGTTCCAGAGCAGGAGTGATACAGTTGCTGGAGGATGCTCCAGACTGCTATAGCAGCAGGGGATGGTGGGTAGGAGTCCAACAAACCCCAAGGGGTCAGATACCCTCTGTTCCTAGCAAGTAAGAGCACCACAGTGCAAAGCCTCAGAAAGCAAAAGGCAGATTTTGTCACCAAACATTCAGACATCCTGTAGACAAAGGCTGGGCAAAGAAAACCGAGGTACAAAACCAAAAGAAAACTGTTTATCCAAATTACAGAGCAGACAGAGGTTAGGATCAGACTGAGGTATCCCAGTTCCCAGCCTGGTGGTCAGCCTCAGCCTGGGAGCTGGGAAGAGGGGTCCTGACCAGAGACAGCAGCTGTGGTCACACAGGCCCCTCAACAGGAGGATCCTTTGTACCAGAGGTCTCGCTGGATGGTGTGATTCTCCTGGCTGTGATACAACTGGGAGGAATTGTAAAATAAACTGGCCTTGGTGGAAGTGCAGGGTCCAGTGTATTTCAACATCCTTTAATCATCTGTGGTGATTAGACTAACTCTCTTGCCCTACACATCAAGGTAGGGATTGAGCTGGGATATTTTCTACGTCCATCATCTACAGAACATTCTTCTGCACATAAGTGACACTGCGACAGCTTATTAAATAATATAGGGCACAACATTTACTGCTTGGAGAGAAAGTAGTCTCAGAACACACAATTAGTTTTGAAATATGGAGTCAACAAAACACGTTTGTTTTAAGTTTACCCTGGACAACGATGTTTCCTCACCACATGAATCCCTCTGTGATACCTCCCAAGCACAGGAGTGTTTAGTTTACAGCCTGACATGTAACACTCATGACAGCTTCACTCTTCCACAAATCCTGCCTGTTGTGACAGAGGCACCGTGCTGTAAACACATCAGATGATAACTGGGAGCAGAAAAGAAGAAAAATAACCTCTTACACCCTATGTACTCTCCTTTAATGTCGTTTATGTATTTACAAGTGAGCAGTATTTTAAAAGTCATATTTTAAAAGTCATATTTTTAAAAGAAATGCCTATAAAATAAGAGCTCCCGAGTTCCACTTCTTTGTGGATGTACCTGTTGTTAGTGACAAAATTGCCTCATTTATTTTTAATTCATGGTGTTGTTTGCAGTAGGAAACATTACTGAGTATTTCACCGTCTTACCTTTGTAGACAGCATGGACAAAACAAATTAACCATAGGAACAAGAAATCCATACTTGAAATTTTTATGGCAATTTTCTTGATGTAGTGCTTTAAAAATATACTGAAGGGTTACGTATTTTTGTGCCTAGCAAAATGTGCCTTTCAGCAAGAAAAGTTAGAAAACACTTAGAGAAATGTGTTTTAACATTTCACATTTTCCTGCAGATTGCTGTAGTTGAAGTAGAACAGGGACCTCCCCCTGAGAATGTCAACTCTTGGACGTGCATCATCTTTAATGTGCTAAAGTGGATGTGAAAGCCTCATATGAAAGAAAAGTGAGGCAGGGAAAAGTTAACTGCCTTGGCAGGGTTACTGGCAGATCTGGGTTCTCCACTGTGCTGTGCCCCGCAGAGTGGTTTACATCGCTCCACGGGAAGCACAAGGTTATCTTTCTTGAGTGGCATTTTGGCCAGGGAATGTCATTCTTCAGAGCCAATGCTTACATGAAACAGAGCAGATAAGAGCTGCCACCAAAGGGCTTAAAGTAGATTGTAGAAATCTCAAACAGTGTAATAATACATCCCCAATCCCTTGACTTCAGACCTATCAAGATCTGCTCTGAGTTTCCTGTGTCTGGGTACCAGAACCTGACTCAGTCAGGTAATAATCAGGAGTTGTGTCACAGAAATCAGCCCTAAAATCCTGCTATAAAATCCACAGTGAACTTCTGGATGTCTCAGACACATAGCCAAACTGACCTAAACAGATATTTTCTGTGTCTAACTTACAACATGTGAACCTTTTATTCTAAAAGTAATCCCACTGTACTGCACTACCTGGCATATGCAGGAATAACAAAGAACAAGAAGAAATAGGCTGCTAAATCCTACTTGTCACTGTCATGATTTAAAAAGAAAGGAAATAAGCACAAGCTGCTTGTATTGCCAAATGAACTCAAACTGTGAGGGGAGGAAGATACATAAACTGAGATCAACAGTAAAGAACCAATTGTTCCACTGATCTGCAGGAGAGAGCTTTATGTGGGCAATTCCCACTAGGGTTCCAACAACTTAGACACAAAACCAGTGTGCCTTGCTTGGAAAACAGACCTGCAATACCAGATACTGCTGACACACCAGTAGGCAAACACAGTTTCAGCTCTCTGGCATTTGCCTGTTTGCATTGGCCTGATAGGAACATCAAAGAAAAACCACTGTCATGGAGAAATATTTTTCTTAATTATCATTGCCACTGACAGGTTCTTATTACTGCAGTATGGAGAGTAAAAGCTGATGTTTTAGCAAGATTCATATACTAGTTTTGATCAACCAATCTTCCTCAAGAAAAAAGAAATGGGCAACCCTTCCATGAGCATGTTTTTACTATCCCAGTGATATCCACATGAAGTTGTCAAGTACTTTAGAAGAATAAAACAATGGTTTGAAGTGTCCTCAGCTGTCTGACAGTATGTGTCCGAGTTCACAGCCAGAGGCATAAAGTTGTGTGATGTAATTCAGTAAAGCAGTTTAAAATAGGGTTCATTTTAGCACTCAAAGTCTTCAGGAAAATTAAGCAAAGTTTCGGGGAAAATGCAAGATTTCCCATGAAAGACTTGGTGGTGTCTCAGTTTGAACCACACGTTGTATAAGCCCTTTGTCAGGGGTCACGCAGTGTGTGCCTCTGCGGCAGGCAGTCCTTAGAAAGCTGAGAAGTTCACAGAATGCCCCTGCAATAGCTTAGTCCTGGACAATGAATCACAGAGTATGTTGAAATCATAGCCCAGGAACTACTCTAATTCCTTTAAANTTTGAAATCATAGCCCAGGGTACATGAAGAGTAGTTTCCTTAAATTGGGCGACTGATAAAGGAACTACTCTAATTCCTTTAAAAATTATTTTAGCACTGTGCAACAACTTCATATATATGTACAGAACTAGACAGTCATTTCTTCCCACCAACATAAAGTCTCCCCCAAAGAGTTCAACACAACCAACATATAGCTTTTTTACTATCTTGGTTGCTATTCCAAGACATTTAATGAGCTTTGAATCCAAGTTGCCATCTGTATGTTGTTTGCAGATGGTTTTCTGGAAATATTTCTTTAATACTAAAGAGCTTAAATGCCACAGGCTATTTCTTTGTCTCCAGTGAGGTCACCTAACTTACAAACTCACTTCCAGAAGACAAAGGCAAAAGTGTCAAGCTAGAGATCATGGAATGGCAGGGCTTGGAAGGGACCTCTGGAGATGTGCTTGCTTTGTCCAAAAGCATGCTGAGATGTGTGAAAAGAATGGCAATGAGCTTGAGGAAAAAGGAGAAAGTAAGCCTCCTGAAAACTTGGATGGGTGAAACAAAACAGTTCTTAAGCCTCACTCCTAAGTGGGCTTCATCACATCCAGTGCTAACTAGCCCAGTCCTGGCCACAGGCACACACTTTAAAGTAGCTGCCAGTTAAAACCATCTGGAAACAGGCACTGTGAATGGGGTTTATAATGGGTGGGATAGTTACAGCTGACTCATGTATGACTAATGCTAGTGTTTTCCTTGGAAGCCTAACCAAGTGTTGCTTAGAAAAGAGACACAAGAGCAGCAGTGGCCCATTGACGGCTGTCACCCTTGTCAAGAGTGAGCCCATTGTCAGCCTGGAAGTTGTTTGGCTTCATAAATTCAGAAGTGACAGTACCTGGGGAACACAGTCCCCTGCTCTGGACAGCGGTTATGAGACCGACACTGCCCTGGGAAGACAACGTATCAAATATGTCATCGTGCACTTGTCTGGCAAGCCCAGAACCACTCCAAAAGTGAAGAGAGCTCAAGTGTTGTCCTCTGTGTGTTACGATCAGGTACAGAACACCAAGGGCTCTGCAGTGTCAGATAAAGCCTGTGGGCTTTGCTGTAGAGATCGTCTGTGATTAATTAACACATTATTGACAGGTTTGCACGTGTTCTGCCTGGAACACTTACTTCAAACTTTGGGGATTTTTATAGTAAAACCTACACAATTCACTGGAGCCAGAATAGCTCTAGTGCACTGTTACCTTGCATAGCCTGCTCAGAACACACATTAAAAATAATAAGTATGGCATTTACACTGGCTGATCTGAAATGTGACCCTTCCTGACTTAAATGCAAACGGGAGGACCAGCACTGCAGCTGTCAGAACTTCGGCTGGAAGTAAGAGCTTCAAATGCTCGTTAGAGTGGAGGAAACAGGCTCTACAGCTGCAGAGGGAAATTCAGGTGTTTGGAGAAAGCGGGTGGTGTGATGACCTAAAGTTGCAAGAAGTCTGATTTGAGAGACGAGGTAATAGGTCCTGTTTTCAATAAAAGTCCAAAGAAGGAGGGAGGAGCTGGGGTTCAAGGAATCATCTTTGGATCTGAAGTATACTGGTAGTTGTCCAAACTGGCTTCTGGCCAGATTAAGCTGCTGTTATTCAGAGCTCAAGAACAGTATATACGCTTGAGAGATGCTGGGCTGGTGCAAACAGAACTTGACTGAAGTCAAAGGAGCAGGTTTATACCAGCTCAGAATCTGGGTGTTAGTTTGCTCTGAAATAGGGACTCTGAATGACAACTGTTTTTTTATTTTAACTGTGGCACTGAGCCTGGATGCTGGTAAGTGCCTCCAGGTTTACACACATTAGTTTCTTTCAAAGCTGTAAAAAAATCTTAAAGGTTTGTAGTCAGGAACACTGGAGTTACCCCACCTGGCTGCATACCTGCATGGCAGTGATCCTGATCTCCTCTAGCCTCCTTCCACTATTACTGAAGGAATTATTCACTTTCATTGTTTGTGTCCAAATAAATTTATGTCATCTTATTTCTACACTGGCACCACAAGCGCACATAAGCTCTGAGAATTTATGACTTCATTTCTGTTCAACTGCATGATCTAAGAACCTCTCCCCAGCCTGGGCAATGCCATCCAGAGAAGACAGAGATCCAGATAACTGCAGGTGGTTGGTTAGGAACAGAATTCCTTTAGGATCTCCTCAGTGCCTATGCAGGGGATGGGCCAGGTGTGTAGAGGCAGGGACTACCTGCATCCAGCAACCATATAGGAAGCACAGACTGATGGCTCCCAACTGCCTGAACTAAGCAAAGAGAATCCAGAGCTTTAAGATTGTGAAAGAGAGCACAATTGAGTCATAGCTTCCAAATGTAAAATGCCAGTTTGCAGGAGCACTGGCTTTCATGCTCTAGATGGTTTCTGCACTATTCATGTCTGTGTGCATTTGTCCTCTAGTGTACACATTGGCACCTGCCCTTCTTCAGTCCTCACACTACTGGATGGAATGGACTGTGCTTGTACCTATGTCTGCATTTATATTTAAAATCTAAATGCATGACTACCTAGCTTCTAAGTATCACAGTTTTGTTGTAATAAAAGCAGAAGAAAACTGTAAAAACATAGCTGAGGTCCACGTAACCATGCTATTTGTCGTCACTCAAATAAACACAGTAATTACTATTTCTTACCGCTTCTAAAAGAGAGAATAATGTTATTTTTCTTCGTCCAAAGGTATTGACCAAGAATGCACTCCAGAAGTATGAGATCTGACTTTCAACATCTTGTACTCTTAGCCTATGATGTAAATTTTTATTAAGCTTTTAGTTTTTTACCTTTGAATGAAAGAGCAATGCCATAAATGAAAGTTTACAAAAGCAAGCAGCGGAGAAATCTTCTGGATTATCTTGGCATCGCCCTACTTCTACCATTAAACCACAAACCAAAATGAACTGTACACAACGACTTGCGTGATTTATGAAGTTCCTGATAAAACTACGGCCTCCTCAGTAAGTTATCCATCCCATGGTGCAGGTGATGGGCACAGCCCCAGCAGGAGAAATCAATCCTTGTCTGCAGGGCGGATCATCCTGTGCATTCCACAGCCCACAGGGACAGGAGAAGGGCCAGGCAGCCAGCCTGGCGAAAGCGTCTCAGTTTATGACAGACCCTTGTTGTCTAACATCTAGAAAAATATGACTCACTTCAGGGACACACATGTAAGGGAAGTCACAGAAAAATTAACTAAGCGCTGCCAGTAAAAACACGGGTGTACTTACTCTGTCTTTGTAACGGTACAAAGAGTGTCAGCAGGGTACACACTTTCCAGTGTAATCATCCCTCAGCCCTCCCTAGGCAAAACCACACACTGCTTCTCATGCTACAATGCTCGTAATCACAGCATTGGTCCAACTGTCTCCATCAAGCAACTTGACAATAACCTCATCATGGATTCCTTCCTTCTTCTATCCTTAATTACCAGCATCAACCCTCCATATCATCAGGCTGAAGGCATCACAGGCTTAGTGAAACAAAAATACAGCCTCATCTTCTTTATGCACATAGTTGTCATCCTATAGCTGCTCCTGTGTCTCTCTGCTGACCATCTTCCATATCTTCAGCACCCTTCATCACTTGGCAGTTGCAGCAGGCTGTTTTTCCCGGGCCGCCCTGTGCACCAGGGCTGCCTGACAAGTACGTGTTGTGGTTTTAAGAGAGGGTATGAAATGTTTCGTCAGAGAACTGGGATCCAAGCCCCACCTGAGTGTCTTTCTGCTTCAGAGAGTGAGGGCAGGCCTGTTTTGCAACCAGAGCCCCAGACCGCGTGAAGATTCTGTGCAGAGCCAGCCAGGGTGCAGGGCCCTCATTGCTCCCCACATGGCAGCTCAGTTAAATGGCAATTTAACTATTGGACTAAACACAGGGGCCCCCCTCCCTGCCCAGCAAAACCTGTGTGCATCTTTCAGCAATAGTGCTACTTAATGCTGTCAAAAAAGGCTCCCAGTAGTTCTGCTGTTCACCTCACACCCTCACCCTGGGCATATGGAACTGTCATGGTTGTCCTCTTCAAATCTACGCCTGAATATCTGCTTCCCCCAAAGAGCCACTGCTGAATGCTGCCATACAGCCCTTAGCTGACCCCCAGCACCCCCACGCTGGCAGCCACCACTGCTCATTTTGTCTGAGCTCCATCACAAAAGCCTCTCAGGACAGTGCCCAGCCCCACGCTGCCGTTTAGAGCCTGTCTGAGGAGCCGGTCTCACCCTGACCCACTGTAGGCCGCCCTCCCCCCGGGCTCCTGCATGAGTGAGCTAGACAGGGCACGGCAGGAGTTTGCTCTCATTCGCAATGGAGATTTTTATTCTGGACTCCTGAGCATGGATTTTAGCAGGGAAGGAGGTCCCCAGAAGGCAGGACTTGCACTTCACCCATTCTTGCGACACAAACAGGCGCCATCTGACTGCCCCGAGTGTCACTGCGGTGCTTTGTCAATTGAATCTAGTGACCCCCAACCCGAGCCTTTGTGTTGCACAGCCCTTCTTCCTGAAGCAAAATCCAGAGAGCTGCCAACCTTACACAAAAACATTATTTGTCTGAAAAAGTCCGTTGATAAAAGGCTTATCACAAGGATCAGCATACCCGGAAGTTAATACCACAACTCCCGTCAATGATAATTCTGCTCTGTTTGCTGATGCCTAACGCTCTGTAAACTGAGTTCTTGGTGACAGGTAACGTCCCCCTCTGGCATCCTCTGAGCACTGGGGGCAAGTCACCACTGCAGCCTCGGCAGCCTGCCAGCTCCAGCTCCGTTCAGGCTGGAGTGTGGCGTGAGTCTTCAGCCTCTCATTTCCAGACACTTTCTAACTGCTTCCTTCATGTTATTTTATAGTTTCCTTCCAGTGATTTAAATTTTCTGTGACATGTTTTGGCACTCAGAAATTTTGTGAAAATGTAAATATTCCTGCTGCAAATGCCCTGCATGTATGATCCTCTTAATTCTTCCTGTTTATTTTATTTTCCATTCTTAACAGCTAATGTTACTAATAACTTTTAGGATCACGGACTAATAAAAACATTGCGTAAAGCAAAGACTTCCCTACATCCTAAGCTTTTATAACCCCACGGGGTATGCCTGCTTGCACTGAAGGACAGACTAAGAACTTTTTGATCCTTTCTCCCTATTTACAAAGCAAATCTGGAAGTTGAACGCTTATAGAGAACTGGGCACACCACAGTCAGGGACTGTGTTTTGATTTTAGCAGGCATACCATAAAAAAGTTACATGGCTGAAAAAAAACAGAGTGGGAGTTTGCTTAAAAGCATCTTTAAGCAGAGAAAGTTGATGGTATTTAACACACAGTATTCCGATTTTTAAAATAGTGATTTACTTTTTTTTTGGTCAGTACATTATGTTCTTCACTAGAGCTGGCAGTTTACAAGCAGCAGAAACTAACAGCACAGTCAAAAAGAAACTCCACCCAAATATTTTTAACCAATTCGTCAGCTATGCAGGCTAAAATAATTGGATGGAAAAAAAAATGTCCTTTTAAAAAAGTGCAAGAGAACACTTTTCTGCTGCTTTTCTTCCTCAACTATCTGTAAATCAACTCCTTTGTACTTTTCCAAAGCACAGTAAAACTGCACCACAGCACAGAACTAAATGCCAGGCAGGCGAGACTGGCTGCACGGCAGTGCTGGAGTCACCTCAGTGCACATCACCTTTGGGACATGTTGCAGTGAGTCTCTGAAGGCTTCTAGCAAATGAGAGACTATAAAAAAATAAATGTGATTGAAGCCGTACCCTTCTTTGTGTAGGTGAAGTGATGGAATCTGATATTTCTTACACAAAGAATTCCAACAGCGTCAATGCACACGGGTTTGCGAGGCAGAGACCTGGGAATTACAGTACAAAACCCAAGCTGCAAACAGACTTCCAGCCTCATAAATATCTGCTTTTAAATTACAAAATGACAGCTGGGAAAATTTATTCATTTTCCTTTTATTCTGTCTTGGAGGGAACACTGATAAATTTAATTCTGTCTAAATTAGAAGAGCTCTGGACTGTGTTTTTCCTGAAACTGGCACTAGGTGTTTTCTGAATCTCCAAAACGTTTGCTTCACTCACAAATGCTTGACAGAACCAAACATGCACAATGCTGATGCTTACTCTGCAATGTGGTAAGACTCTTACTTCTTGAAGTCTAAAAATACTCATGCAAATGTATCACAGTTTGTTGGCTAATAATTGCATTTAAAAATGAATTGCTCGTACGAGACACAGACCATGGTTTCATACCATATTTCGGTCAAAACGCAAATCTTAGAGGTAAAAGTGAAGAACAGCTCCAGTACCTTTAACTGAGAGCAGTTCTGTGGAGCTCATTTCCAAAGGAAAGAAAAAACGTCTTAATGCAGAAACTGAAATACGATTGTTATAGAGTAAATCTATTGCACCTCTGTGAGTTGTAACTCTTAGGCAACATGTAAACTTATGATTGCTTCTAATTAATAGCCTTTTCTGTACTGAAGGAATCTTTATATTTAAGCATTTTAGATATTTTTCTTTGGGAACTCTCTTTTGTAAGTCAATAACCACAACCTTTGAATAACCCAGGGAAATACTGCCGAGGCTGGCTCCCCCAGAGCGCCCATAAAGAATATTTTGCACAGGAAATACAGGAAACAAAGCAATAACAGGACAGTAAACACCCAAATCCTTGCTCTGTTGATACACGGCCAAACTATCTGCTCCAGCTCAGGAGAACCCTTCAGTAAAAAAACGCATCCCAGCCTTGCTCCTGTGTCTCCTGTGTACCTGCAGTCAAGGGCACAACAGCCCACGGGAGCTCCGCTGGTTCAGTCTTAGGCTTGACTATGCCCAAGCCAGGCTTTCCACAAGGTGGGACTGAGGCTGGGTCTTGACATGTAACAACTAAATGCCTGCAGGATCCGACCTTTGTACTTCAAATAAGAGTGAAGAACAGCAGCATTTAGCTAAAATGTATCTACTGGTTTCTGTAAGAAGCTACGATACTGAGAAGCCAACCAAAGCCAGTGGATAAAAGAACACAGAAAGGAGAAAACGGAGGTGGTCATAGTAAAACAAACCCTGCCTAACACATACAATCCCCACTGAAGGTTACAAATAAACGAATTATGGCATCAGTTATTAATAAACTGGTATATACTTTATTATGCACAAGAGACTAAGATGACATGACACTGTGGTTATCAAAATTGTACAGCTATGCATTTCCACAAGTCTCTGAAATACTGAACGTAATATGAAATACAAATGGGGTGTTCAGACTGGCCACAGGTATTAGCAAGAAAATTTCTCCCATACTTTGATTAAAAAAAAATAATAAAATCTGGCATTTGGATCTTAAGGAACTGTACTTAATTCAAAGGTGAGAATATTGTGTTTGGAACTGGTAGGAACATGGCAGCAAAGATTGGATAACCTTATGAACATCCCCATGAATGACAAACAACAACTGGGTAGAACAATCTCCTCACATGAAGGGCTGTCAGCAAAACCAACAGTACAGTCTTCTTGTGAAGCATGAGGTAGATACACTGAACAGAAAGAACGGCAAATACAGGAGAGAAACGGTTAGAAAAGGGCAGGGGGAAGGTTACAATCATCAGCATCTACAGACATTTTGCAAAATCCATTTCCACTTGGAAAATGCTACAAAAATAGCCTAACACAGAAGGATCTGACTTCCTGAAACATGAATATAGTCATGTCCAAAACCAAACGCTGTAAAAGGTTAGTGATTAGATGACACATGACACAACAAGCAGTTACACTTTGGCGTTTAAGTACATTACTAATAGCTTTTACAGACAGAAGGTGTCCCTTTTAAGCCCAATCCTCCTGCTCTTATGTAAGAAGTTCCTTGAGGGTCTATTCTACGGCGCTGAAATTTACCACCAAGTCCATCCCTCCAAAGCCCTGCTTCTGCTGGGAGAGGAACATCTCGCTGGCCCTCCACAGCCTGCAGGGTGGGTGCCACGTGAAGTCCTGTGCAGCGAGACCAGGTTTGACAGAGGTGGGAAGAGGTGGCTGTGCCGTTACCGTTTGGCAGCTTCTCACACCAGGCGCAGAAACTCGCAAGAGAGACGAACGGCTGCTGTCGAAGTGGAGCTTGTAGGTGTATCAGTGCTCTGAACTGCGGGCAGCTCGACAGCTGCTCCCAAGGACTACAGGGTTTTCTCATAAAGCTATTCACTGGGAATGCCCAGGCTTGGATCTCACTCTCCTTATCTTTCTTGAAGCAGATGGAACAGCCATTTCTGCTAAGGAATTACATGTAGTTTTGGTAGCCTCCAAGAGACAAGTGATTCAGATTGATTACAATTTCTGAATGAAATTGCTGAGTACACCAAGCTCAGTTAATTTAAACTGTACTTCAAATACAAGTCAGCAAATCGAATCTTTGATCTTTATATATTTTTGGTTTATCCAAAGGTAAATATAAATCTGTAAATTATTTTAAAATTAGAGTAAATTTTTGCTAAAAAAATGATAATGCAGCATGTTTCTCTCAAAAATATAAAATTATCTATTTTACATAAAAGTTTTCAACCTGTCCATCCCAACAACCAAATCTAATACTTCCTATGAGAAACTACTTAATAAAATATCTGAGGAAGGAAAGGGTTACAACAGGGAAAAGAATTTACAACATACATAAATTTCACAGTAATTGAAATTAAACATTTCATATGGAGTAACTTACATTTATCTAAAACATTTAAATATATCTTTATACAGAAATTTAATGTAGTAAAATATAGCTTTGATTGAACTTAAAAGACTCTAGTCTTCTTTGAAGACATCTTTAAAGACTTTACACATAGAATATGCTTATAGAATACATTCTGCTGAAGGTTAGGCAAAGCGCTTTCGTTTCAACCACACAGGTAGCACATTCATCCTCCCGATACCTCGTAACAGAGCCAATCCTGCACACCCTTATGCAAGGGATAACTACGCTGACGTGACCGTCCTGTCGATGCCACCAGGACTGCCCACTGGCCTGGTAACATAAACCACTTTTCACATGTGTAACTCTATACACTGACTATCTGCATGGACTCTGAGAATAGCTGTCACGTGTAGAGTTAAGCGTGTGCTCGTACTAGCAAGGTCGAGGCATGTAGTTACTCGTGCATAACTGTTCGCAGGATTAGTAAGGGATTTGATTTAGAGCAAGTAATATTCCACCTGATCCTGGGCACCTACATCTATTGCGTATCTTGCACTTCGACCATCCTGGCATCAGCAAGGCACAAGTGTAGAATCAGCAAAAGAAATCTGCAGCTCAGACTTCAGAGCAGACTATCACTCTAGTGTAATGAATTCCCTTCTCCTCTTGAAGAACACATGGCACTTCCACTAAAACTAATGAAAGTCACTCATCTCATCTTTAAAGGAAAACAATGCTCTTTTTTCCTCAAAGGAGAAGGCTCAGTAGAACACATTACTATTACAAAGTGGCAACGTAACAGTCAAGCAACTACACGTTAAAAGTGTCTTTTTTTCTCTGGATTTGGCATCGATTTGAAGGTCAAGATATGGCAATGACACTAAAAAAAAATACTGTGACTATTAGTACCTTTTCTGCCATTTCCATATTCTGACACTACTTGGGATCTATCCAATTGCCATGTTGATACAATGGTTTGACACAAACCACTGCACAACTATCTTAACAGAACAGCTTCATTTTGAAAAGCTGTATTCTGCACAAACAGGCTCTGCTGTACATTCTTTGTGCCCTAAGAATCATCTTATTTCAAAGGGAATTTGGGCTAGTTGAAGGTTTAGAATCAAATCAGCTTTATCTCATCTATCTACCTATCATAAAGTGAAGAGATACCTGTTTTTATATATATATATGTATATGCATTATATATTTGACATATGGAAGAAACACTGAGCTAATTTCCCAATGGTTAAAGTGGTGTTAGGCTCTGTATACCTCAGTATACATCTATCTGCATAAAGACATTGCCATTAAAGGCACACACACATCTACGTTAGTGCACAAGACCATTATCTGTCTTAATGTTTGTGTGTGCCTGTATTTGGTATAGTAGATTAAAAACATCTCTTAGTAAAGAGCTTTGGCCCAGAGAACAAGAAAGGGAATGTTAAGAGTGTGCTCTTTTCCGATTAGCAAATATTAAAACAAAAATACCTGGAACAAACCTGAAGCTGCAAACACAACAGGAAAGCAAATGAGATGCTGTAGCTGTAAGCTTAACAAAACAAAGGATACTCAAAAGTGGCTAAACATAGCTGAAGAAATAAAATGTTATTAACCATAGAGATCTGACCTTGAGGCTTTCTTCTTAGACAAATAGAAATCCTTTGATCTTTGTTCTGCTTATCTTGTTGAATTCCCTTAATGAATATTTTGTGTCAATGAGAAAGGGAAAAGGAAAAAGTCATATAGACAAAGCAGCATTTTTCCATACTGGCATCGATTTCACATTGAGGGCCCACGGACCCCTAGAACAGGTTGCAGTACTGTAAAATTAGTAGCTTTGTCACATGTAGCACAACATGCTATAGAAGATCCAACAGGCTGTGTTTACCCATGCATTGTGTGCACATATACACACTCAGACACGCAGTGGCTTCCCCAAAAGAAAATCAGTCTTTTTTTTCCCCTCTCTCCCCTTTCCCCCCCCCATTTATTTATTTTTTTCCAAAAGCAACCAAACCAATCCTTTTAACTTTAGAACGCTGATGTCCACACACAGTCCTTTGAACCTCTGCACTCCTACGCTGCTCCTCACTGGTGTCCCCCCGGAGCTAGGTTGCACTGCTGCTGGAACAGGGGGTGCTCTGTGTGCTGCCAATGCTGTGTGCTGCACTGCTGTTCTCGGAGCCCGGTGGGGATGTAGGGACCTGCTGTCTTCCTGCTGTTTCCCCTGAGGGAAAGAGGAGAGAAAAAGTGGGGTGAGGAGAAGGGAAATTGAAAATGTTAGTTGTCATAGAAAACATGGGATTCTGTGGGGAAAAAAAATTCCATCTCTCAACTAGCATGGAAGTAAAAAAATGTGCCATTATATGAATGACTAAAAGATTATAATGAGGCCACATAGGAAACTGTAACTAGCATTTTATTTTAAATTACAGAGCTCAAAGCTGCTAACTTAGTAATACTACAGAACAGTCTCTTGAAAGCAGATGGCCAAGTCTAAGTTTATATAATGTGCACTGTAGCTGCCCCCTCCCTCAGGCTCACCTCTTGGGATGGGAAGCTGTGATCTCAGCACAGTAACACGGGCAGACTGCTGCTGCTCACGCTGCAGACCAACCATGGCAGTCAGCACCAGCACAGCTGCTTTCCCAGCAAAGGAGCAAAATGGAAATGTTTTGCCAGATCATGGGCAAGAACGCCTGGGAAAAATTGAAGGTTGGTACATCTCCTGCCTCATGAGTTTATGGTGATGCAGATCTCCTACTTCACACTGCCCTAGATTATTTGCATCCTGACTCCATGGGCCAGGTCTGCAGAATCCAGTTTTTCTTCCCTGTTCAACATTTGGTAGAGCTCCTGTTCCCCAGCGATTGCTTCAGTGACAGGTTGAAGGCTGGAGGCACAGCCTGCATCCTGAGGGTTACAGAGCAGGGACGAGCCAGCTTCCTCCCGCAGGAACTGCTCTGGCACATCCCGGTGCCCTGTGTGTGCTGCCCAGCTGCCAGCGCTGCGGAGGAAGTGTGCCTTTAACACTTTGTGTCTCGGGCCAGGGAAGGTCCCTTGGAAGGCTGCTCAGTATTCAGAGATCTGCTACAAACAAGAGAGGTCTGAAGATTTCTCACAGCAGAGGTTGCAAGTGCTCTTTGTAATAGAAGCCAGCGGGTTTGCCGCTAACTTGTGCCGCAGCCACAGCTCTAAGTGCACCTAAGGCCCCACAGGACACAGCCTGTGCCTTACACCCCACTGGCTTAGGAATGGGGAGGAAAGAAGAGACTGGACAGGGCAGAAAAACAACTAAACCACTAAACCACATTGCCCAGGAGGCCAGTGAAATGTTTAAAAAGAAGGTGAGGATCTTCCTCTTGAATTTAGCACTCAGCTCAGCATTCACTCTTATGAGTACATTTTGATTCTGTTTTTCCCAGTGTAAGAAATAATGACGTAGCTCATCATAAGCAGTGGATTTCTGTTCGCATGCAGCAGGTCAGCAACTACCCCTAGTCACTTGCAAATAAACCAAGTTTCAGCTCTAACTTGCATTGGAAATGACGTTGCAACCCATCAGAATCAACACCATCCGATCAGAGTCTGTGGCATCGTGCTGTAAATGCTTTCAGAAGCCTCGTTTGGTTGTCTTCCTCTCCCCACTTGCTCCCTCCTCCTCCCCCAGTTGTTTGTGTACAAATCTTCCTTCCTTTTATACCACGGGATATATTCACAAAGGCAGTGATAAGCAAACTGCCTTTCATTAAAACAAAGCAAGCAAAGGCAAACCTCAGAGGACAGCGAGCCAGCCAGCCACCCCAGCAGCAGAGGGGAAGCCGCTATGGCCATGGCGAGGAAGCGCGACTGCTCCACTCCCCGGCGGGGCCCCCGGCTCTCCTCCCAGCTCTGCTGTCACCCATTTTCCAAACCACACGATTACAGGCAGCTTCGCCTCAGCCTCGGCACGTCGATACAGTCTGCGTGCGTTTACCCCTACGCTCGGTTAGGAGCTAAACACGTGGTTTTATTTTACAGCAGAGTGACAACGCGGTGCCAGAGTGCCCATGCGAGCTCAACGGCTCGCTCCGCTCCTCCCAGCTCTTCTGGAAAGTGTCCTCAGAGGCAACTTCCCTTCAGTTTACTAGGGGAGCCCCCTTCCCTCCGCTGTAATTCAGCTGCCTCTGCAGCACATCATTTCTAGAGCAGCTCTGACATGCCATGATCACTTGTTGAACAGTAACAGATTCTCAATGTCCTCAAGGGAACAAAAAGAAAGAATCGAACTCATGGTGACATTATGAACACAGTCTAGCAGCTACAATAAGCTAGTGGCTTATTTTTCCTGTGCTTTATTTCCTGGACACACTGCTAATCTATAGCAAAGATTTTTTGAAGAATATTCACAAAAAGGATGTAAAGAAATGTAAAGTCTCTCTGCAGAGGCATTCTCCATCTGCCTTCTTCATGTAAACAGCTTCACATATCTCATGTTACTAAACCAGAACTGCTCAAAATGGACATGTCTCATCTATTGACAGTAAACAAGCTTTTACCCATCTGAATGCGACAACATGCACTTTATTATTCACACTTAGGAAAGCTGCCAGTTGTACTCCCTGTCCAGGAAGTCTGAATGTTTGCTTTTCTATCTCCATTTGCCAAATATAATTGGTTGCTATGTCAGTTTATTTTAAATCAGACCCCATTAAAAAAAAAAAAAGAAGAAGCGGGGGAGGAGGGACACTTTTAACTTCTCAGATTTTGGAACATTCTATCCTCTTAACTTGCAAGACTGCCCGGGGAAGGAAAACACGCTTTCTAAGAGAATAAAGCGACTGATGTTCTCTGTAACACGCTTTACTTGGTTTTGTGGTCTCAGCACACGTCCCTCCGTAAACACAGTCAATTACAGCTATTAAGACAGAGATTACATTGACAAATATTCATAGGGTTTAAATTTGAAGGGTTTCTGCACCCACGCACACGGAAAGATTTCTGCTTCTTCATAAAACACCCAGGAAATTTCAGTTAATTGTGACAAATCTCTGCTACTTTCCCTTTGGTCTTGGGTACTCTCTGGGCAGGACTAAGACCTCCGTGGAAAGCTTTCAGCTGCCTTTCATGTCCTGTAACTGACTGGAAAAAGGATCAGAAGTACAGAGTCTTTTTGCAGAAAAGTTGGCTGAAATTCTTCCTCTATTGCTACAATCCTAACTTTGCCTCTCTCCCCCTGCTACCGGTGTATCTTGGGACAGCCGTACTCCGTGTTGAATTGGTGCAGAGAATCCAGAGTACTCTAAAGCACTAATTCAGTGCTGTAGCAGAATTTCTTCATGACTGAAATCAGCAAAAGCCCTACATAAAAAAACTCAACACAACAATCCTTGTTCAATATTTGGAGATGAAATTCTATTTAGTTCTTCTATCAATTGTTTGAGCTTTTAATGCTAACAGCCTATCCAGATGAACAAAAGAGCTCATTCATGTAAAGATTTCTCCATGCTGGAATGAGTTTTCCAGTAGAGACAGTGATAAAAGTGTATCAGCAAACCTTCTTACTACTGGCAAAACCACGGTCTTTTGCTGCATTGTGTATAGCACTACAGCAACAAAAGTACTTTACTTCACACATCCCAAGTTGCCATTCTCCACCAGCAGCAGCTTTTGTCCATGCTCTGAGTATCACCAAGACACGTTTTTAGAATGAACTCTTATTTTCCAACCTTTGCTCTAAATCACGCGTTAGAAACCCAGTGCTACTTGCAACAAAGGATGAGATTTCAGAACGCAATTTGGCGATGCATAAATTCTCTAATGGCAAAAGACAGTCACTTGGTAGATGAAATTCAGATTATCTTTTTTTTTTTCCCCTCCTTATTTTAATGAAAGCCTGCAGCCAGCTCTAAAATGTTTCCACTGCAGCTGGATTATCTTGCCTGCCACAGCAGTTGTCCTCAAAGAGGCTGTCCCTGCCAGAGCCTTCACTGCACTCTGCTGCAAGTTGTGCCTTGCAGATAGAAGATATTATGCACAGAAAAAATATGTGCAGAGGAACATAGGTTCACTTTCAGTCTTTTGAAAATCTGAACAAGATAACTGCCTAGATGGTTTTTAGCATTTCTGTGATTCTCTGATGTGATGAGTTACAACGTCCACTTCCTTTTTTTCTCATTTATTACTTTTTGTCTGGCCTTTTTTCAACTTATTTTCATGTCTCAAACACAAAGCCAGAGTATCTCCCCTTTCCACTACTTGTACGTGGTCGCTGTGAGGGATGTACCTGTTAATGGAATTCTTTTAAAGGGATTGGTCCAAGTCTTACTGTTGCTGAAGGATTTATCACGTTGGCCTCCCAGTGTTCCTTGACTACTGACTCACAACATCTGTCTACAGATGGTTCTGCATATGAACAGAGACTGAACTTTCACAAATGCAGGGCCAACAATATTATCAATAGTTTTAATTTCTATTAGGAAATTACCTTCTTAACTTACACATTTATTAATTGAAATTGCACTTGATTTTCTTGCACGATGTTTCAGTAGCATACGAGGCAGAATTATACTATTTATACATGTTATCTCAACCTTTGAATTTTCCACATTTGCCTCAACTCCAAACAAGCTTCGTACACAGCTGATGCATTGAGCAGTATTAAACTGCTTATACAAAGTTGTACTGCCAACTGGAAAAAAAAAACCATGGTTGTTTTTTTCCAAATTAACATAAGCTCCTGGGTCATAATATTTACAGAAGCTCTGACCCGACATGGCTGGATTCTCGCTCCTAAAAAGCTTTCATGAGGTTTTACATGCTGAAAAACCCTGCAGCAGGCTACTGGAGAACTGCAGTGCTCCAGAGCTCCACGGGTTTGGAGTAATTGACCTCCAATTCTCCCAGCCTCCCAAAGATCTTTGTAGGGTCTTGCGAGGTCAAAAGTGGAAGCAGCTGGGAGTCCAGCATGCTGTAGGGATCCTGAGATACCCCATGATCCACAAGCAGACAAGGTCAGATGCTGCAAACCAAGGCCCCACCAGTGTCCAGGCTTTGTCTGCACCACCTTGCAGATTGCATGAAACAGAAAGCTCCCCAAATTCCCTCTTCTTCCAGCACAGTATTGTACTTTTGCTCAGTTTAGTATGGAGGCCACACTGATTCAGGCACATTTCTGGTTCTTTGGTTGGGAACAACTAAGTAAGATTACACACAACTTTACCAGTTTAATGTAACAGTTGAAGAATGGAGGAATAAATGATTGGGGCAAAACCTCTATGTAATCAAGGCCCAAGAAGCATTTTCAAGCCTAGTTATATTCAGAATATATCTATGTAAATAAAGCATTCTCTTAGCCATTCAGCCCGCTCCTTGTCCTCATCCCATCACATCCATGCCCAGTCATCCTCAGCCTAATTTAGTTACTGCAAAATAATTTTAAAAAAGGAGTATGGGAACCCAAAGGGATCCATTAACTGAAACATTAACTAAATCTGAAATGCAGAGATGCTGCTAATGATAATGCACGAGGCAGGAATACTCATTTTTACTTGTGTCCCAGGGGAGTTTTCAAGATTTGCGTTTAGAATTATTTTAGTAAATTTAAAATCATGTTCATAATGCATCACAAGTCCCTTTAGGGAAGGGTGGGTATCAATCTGCTGATGTGCAATGACAGGCTCACGGGAGGAGCTGCTGGAAAACATCCCGAGAAGAACAGAGAGCAAGACAAAAAAAAATCCAGAATATCCCTTCCCCTTTCCTCCCACCTTGCAAGAGCTGAGACCGCACCACATTTCAGACAGTCACAGAATATCACAGAATCCTGCAGCACTATCTGAGGTCTGGGGGAGCCATCAAACTTACCCGTGTGCGAGTAGATAAACCAGAGGGCTCCCGTTAGCAGGGCTCCAATAACAAAGGCTGCAAAGGCAATGCCCACCACAGTCACTGTGTCCAGGCCGTAGAACACAGCTACAAAAGGGAAACACACATAATAAGGTCTTTTTATTTTCATTGGCAAACAGTGTATTACAAAAATTCACCCTTATGCTTTCATGGAAAAGTTTTTTAAAAAATCAGAGTTGATTAAGCACCATTTTAAGGAACAGACTAGCAGATTTGCATCAAAGAAATAAAAGTGATGCTTTCAGGGACTGGCTTCAGTCCAACTAACTGTTCCACATCACAAAGTAAAACCCCAGCTCAGCACACCCAAATTTGGAAAACGCTGCAAAATTTAAGCATTTTCAGTTGGCTGTTAATAACTTGCTTTCAATTAAATATCCATTTATCTTAATTTTTTTGTTTTAAAGGTTAAGATTTTTGGCTTATTTTTTTTTTTTTTTTTTTTTTAAGGCTAAGATTTTTGGCAAAAGATGCTTTTCATTTAAATGCTCTAACATTGAAGCAAACTTTCCCCTACATCTCCTGCAAGTTCAGTCTGAAATCTAGGTGGAGAACGGAACTGCTGTTAAGCGGGAAGAGATGCCAGCAGAAAGTCAGCAAAAACATAAATAGAAACAATTGTTTTTCACATTTGGCAATGCTTTCAATAACTGAAATTAATTCCAGAACACAAAAATAGAACCACACACACACAAATCACTTTCTAGGGGAGAGGCCCTTTTGCTGGACCATTTCAAGGGTAACAGTATCTGGTTCCTGGATGGATTGTCCCCCAGTGTTAACCACACAGAGACATTTTCAGCTTTTGTGTTTTTCTTTCAAGTATTTCTGATCACCAAAAAAAGAAATTAATAATCACTCTTAGCAATCATTTGGGGAATTTTCCTCTTACAAAACTGATTTCTAGTTTCAGTATTTCTAATGTCTCCCAGTGTACAAAATGGCTTAGGCCAGTGAATGACATTTTTCTGACTAAACTGGCCAGGAAATGAACTTCTCAGTAGTATCCTTCTGTGGAATTTCAGTTATCAAAACATGACCAACACTCTCACTTTACATGTTGCTGTATCCAGCAGAGGTCCCTATGGATATCCCCCAACCCAACAGCTTCTGAAATCCTCAGGGCCGTTCCCCTTTTGACAAATATTTTCCCCAGCAGTTCCTTTTGGCAAGGGCCTTCAGGACCCACTTCTGGGTGTCAGCAACCAAGTCTGCATAGGCAACACCTGACAGAGGCTTGGAAGGTTTTTCTCCCATTTCTTCCATGAGACTATTTCTGATTCCTTTGGCCACATTTGGTCATTTTAAATGCAAACAGAAAAGACTCCCCTAAGTTCAACCATTTTTTTCCACATGGCACCAGCCAGTGTCCTCTCCTTGTAGGAGGAAACCTAGTGGAGAGGGGACAGTCAGATAGCAGCTGAGGTGCTAGAACCACAATTTGTCATTTGCCTTACTGCAAATGCAGTCCCAAAGACATAGGGACAGGAGTGGAAGATAAAACCTTCTTTGCACTTCCTCTTTTAATCTTTCCTTTTCTCCAGTCATTCTTGGTTTTGGCTACAAATCATCTTCACCTTCCTGTTTGTTATTGTCTTCTAGTGCTGCTTCTCTCCTTTTTTACCTTCCTGAGTCAGAAATTGACCCTGCTTAATTCATTACACCATGACAACAGGATAAACAAAGAAATTAATCTATATCTATCCTGTGATCTCATCTACAGCATGACTTGTAAGTGCTGGTACCAGAGTAACCAGGGATGCAGACAGCCGTAGTGTGGGGTACAAGTGGAACTTGGAGGAGGACACGGGAGCTCTGTGTGAGATGGCACTGCTCCTGAAACCCTGGAACTGGGAAGCAGTGGCCTCAACAGAAAGTGGGCAATGAAACACACACCAGCAAATGAACTTGCTGTGGCTGAGACTCTCAGTAGTGTTTTCCCAGACTTGATTTTCACACACAAAAGGTCGCAGCCCTTTTCTCCAACTGGTCATGGGAGTCTCTCCATCAGTAATACAGTCAGAATTCTGCTCTTTCCCGGAATTTCACACACACAGACACTCAGAAAGATTGAAGATTATTTTCTTCATTGGTCTAATACTTTCTAAACCAAAATTTAAGGCTTAAAACTTATTTGATTAAAAGTTACTTACGTGGCTGTCTCACATTTGGCTTTGGGAAGGAAGGATCTAATTTAAGAAACAAAAACAAAACACAAAACATGAATCAGATAGAGTTTCACACTATAAACTATGCAAGCAACCTTTCTTTAGGATCTAATCTGACAGAAAGTCAGTAAGTGTAATTTTTACAAACTAGGAACTTCAGGAAAACCAGCCCGAAATAAATAATCTTTCTCAGCTCAGAAAATTTCTATTCCTGTACTGATCATTTTTCATATATTTTGCTGCCAAGTACACCGCAACCTTTCCCATCAAGTCGTCATCAGGTCTGACCCAAAGTGACTCTGGCTGTCCCTGCATGGAGCTCTCAAAGAGCAGAGATTGCCAAGACTGTTTTCAGGTGACTGCATTCATCTGACTACTCTCTAATCACAACCATTGGATACCAGCATGCTCAATCAGACACCAAAATTTAAAATCAAACACTGGCTATCACCCCTAAAGACAAGTCAGCATTATGGTATGATACACACTGCTTTGTCCAAATTACATTAAAATGTGTTGATTCACACATTTTCCTGAGTCCTACTTGGTATTATGTCTAAGAAGTTGGGTGTTTCATTTTGTTTTTTAATTATATATAGGAAATAAAAGACCATAGCTATTAGATCAAAGCTATTATTCTTGGCAAGGGTATCAAATATCGTCATCATTATCAGCATGTAACAGAAAGAGACAAGTAAACATATGTTAAAAAAATGAAGAATTTTGCCTTCTTTTACTTATATGGCTTCTCTTATCTTTCTCCAAGAATGCCACCTCAAGCAGAAGAGCCAGAGATTCTGGCTTCAGACCCAAGGACCTGTTTGGTTAGCTGCAGTTTGCTTCTGGACTGCCTGGTAACCTAGGGATCTCATTGAAATTCTGGCATATCTGTCTGTGTTCAGTGCAGCAGCTGTAAAAGGATCTGATAAGACTGTGTCCCAATACCTGATAGTCTTTAGCAACTGAAAAAAAAAAGTTCAATTGCTATGTAAACATAGTGGCTGAAATACTGAAAATAAATACATTTATTTAAAGTATTCTTAAACCAAGACTATGCTTCTAGCTTCTAAAACTCACATGGTAGCACTAAACTGCTGCAAGATCATTAGGCTCCGAGACACATGTGCCTACAATAGCCAAATAAGCATTTTTATTCTTCAACTGCATTATTGTCTCTTATTCTAACACACAAGTATCTCTTCCAGCTTGCTCTTAGCAGGATGGTAGGAAACAGGTGAGAACACAGAGGGCTGGGGGTGTGTATGTGTGTGCACATGCACAAATAAGCTGGAGAATCATGAAGTGCACAACAGCAGCAAAAGCATAACTGAATGCATGCAAGATTTGTGAGGAGGGCTGGATTGAAACCAAGGAGCACCCAACAGTACAAACACGGGTAAGGGCACTATCAGATTGCCCAAACGCTCCCCTAGCATGTCCCAAGTGCCAAGAAAATGCCTTCTGAGCTAAGGAGAGAATGAATTTTCCATGTTCATTCTGTCATTTGCCTCTCTACAGAGAATGTAAATCTGCTAACTAATGACAGGCTGTGTAGCCCATTATCAATTCTTCCCAGTCATCAAGTTCTTACACCTATCTTAATGGAGTTTGTTCAGAGCAACAGAAAAGCAGTGGGAATCCTTAAGGTCCAGGAAAAGCATATAATTTAAAAACAGCAGCATCCATCCTTTAGAAATTATCATGATGTTCTATACCTCTGGAGGATGCCATTTGTTAGCTGCTCACTTGACCTCCTTTCTATGACTGACCCTCTTTCCATGACCTCCCTTTTTTTGCTACTGAAATAATAATCTAAAGTTTCCACACTTAAACAGTGACACTGGTAGATTATTTCAACGTGTATTTCCTAGCATTTAAATGGCCACCCATATTCCTTCCACTGCAGTGGGGGAGAGCGTGCAGGGAAGAGCACGTGTGTGAAATGCAAAGGGCAAGAACAGGGTGTGGAGTTAGGTTTTGGACACTTCCATTGGGACCTACTGCAATGATGAAAACAAGTGAGCTTGTAACTAACTAAATGAGGAGGGGAGGAAGAGCCATTCTTATTTAGATAGACAGTTGTGATTTCTATTACAATGACAGTCATAAGCTTACATCCGAAGAAAAAAAGACGACACCTTTGCAGTGACCACTTTGTTCTGACTTTTGAAATGTCAAGCACTTGACTTCTACATTTGGCTTTGGACAGCAGATCCAATGACTTTAATAAATGTAACATGGTTTACAACAGTGACAGCTGGGCCTGTTCAAGAACACCACCTTTGAGATGTAAATGCTCCTGTTCCATAACATGATAGAATTTCTTCCCCACATGTAAGCTTTACCTATTGGCCAACACTGGCATTGGGCTTTTAGACAGGGGTCGCTTGATTCTCTGCAGAACAACTGCACACCAACAAAGCTCTGCTGTTAATGTGCCATTTTGTATCATGCCTGAAATCTGTAATACGCTGGGGAGAGTTCCACCAAACATCGCAGTTAGGCTAAACCACTCACAGGGCAACAAAATTCTCTATCACACTGTTGTCTTGTAACTAATCTTTATAAATTTAGCTCATCTTTGCACACTGAGACCTTGTGCCTCTGACAAAGACAACATTCTGAATGAAGTCTGAAATGGGAGCTGTGCACAATGCTCCACACATCTCAAGGGCAAGCGAGCTCTGAGTACAAGTCTGTTTATTGAAAGCTGAACTTCAGTTGCAGGATTTACTCATTCCCAATAGAATAACCACTGGAAAGAAAAAAAAGAGAGCCTTGCAAAAAGAAAGAGCGGAAAGTCAGGCCCAAAGCACAGCTTTAATAGTACCACACTGACAGATCAAATACTTGCCTTTAATTCATGGTGGATTTGATCTGTATTAACAAATTTGTGAAACAAAAAAACCTCAAAACTAAGCATGAGCCGACTTGCAGAGTTAAACAGAAACAGTTGTTGCTTATGTTCTCTAGCAGTGCTGTATGATACTTTAAATGGTTCAAAGAATAAAAAGCACACACTGTACAGTGGAGGCTAAAGGACTTCTGATCCTCGCCCTTCTGACACTCCCCAAAAGGCATTACAAAGGTCAAACAGCCGTCGGACACAGCTGGAAGATTTTGATGTACACATGAAGCTACTGAAGCTTCTGATTAAAATCAATGCTAATATAAAGAGAAAAGATAACGAGTATGTTTTCTTCTATGAATACATTGAACCACATGACTGTTGTGGTTCTGAGAGATTCACTAAGAAAAACTTTCAAATTAAATGAAACTGTGAAAACAGTTTGTACTTTGTGTCACTCACATTTGTAAGCTAGAGTACAGTTTCATCATGTCATTTGGCATTATCTCATAATGCTCTTCAGCTTTTCCAAACCCTTCAGCCACTCACTAGCCACACTGATTATGTAATCTTTAAGGAAAAAAACACAACAAGCCCCACCAAAGTAGAGTTAAAATACCTTTGTGCATCTCATCTTTTGCTCTTATTAGAATGTTAAACTATTAAGTCTCTAGTGGCCACTCCTTTGCTTTACAAACTTATCAGGCTTTAGTGTCATCAGTTCTTGATAAGTCCATTGTTGTTATTCCTAAATACATATTTACAAGCATAATAACCAAATGACACAGCAAGGAGCAAAGCACCGTCTTTGATCTCTGGACAACAAGAAGCTGCTGGAAGCAGCACTGCTGTATTCCAATCTCCAGAGACCAAGAAAAAAGTTAGTACAGCATTTCTTTCCTAAAGCCTGGCAAAGCCACATGTCCAGAGATCAATAACGACAGTTAAAAATAACTGCACCAAACTGCCATGATCATTGTTGTCAGGGAAATGTCTAAACAAATAGCATCTTGCAAACACAGTATCACCACAGCATCATCCAGTGCCACATCCTTGGAGTACTCCCTCGTTTCAAGCAGCTGAAGGTTAGGCAATATAATATATATAACTTTATTAAACAGTTCAAGCTCATTTTCCATACCTTCTGGTTTTCCTTCATGTGTTATTACAACAAGGGGCTTGGTAAAGGTTTTCTTGTTGTGCATCATGGCCAAGATCATATCCACATTGAGAGAGGTGCAAGCTTCATCAGGAGGGATGCACTATGAGTGGAAAAAAACAGTATGAGGTCAGTCACCTGTCTGCCAGGATAACTGTGCTAGCTGCACCAATACTAGTTTTATCCTATATTAGTTATGAAAAAAAAAAAGAAATAAGAACCTCAAAACAGCCTCTGTGTAATGCACTGACAAAGATAATTCTTAGCTGTACTTCAGGACACAACCTTTGTCTTCAGTGAGGATCCTCTAACCTTTATGAGAGTATTACTATGGAACTTAATGGTAGCAATTATTTTGTTTTAGGATAAATGTTTTTTAAAAATCTCTTGGCAAAAGCTGTAGCCACCAGCAAACATGTTGATCAACACTGACAAATCTTCTTTAAAAAATACATTAAGGGGGATGAACATAAACCCTACAGTAAAAATACATTCCAAATTCTTAGAACACATTCTGTAACAACTAATTTACAGTCACTTCTGTTGGGTATAAAGCAAAATTTGGCAATTCTCTTTTGTAACAATCAGACTGCAATATTATATCATATTATGCATGTCTTTGGAAATTAAAGGTAACATTGTGCTTTGGATCCAGACGCAATATGGATAGCAAAGATAAACCTGAACTACACGTGTAATAAAAAGCAATTTCTATTTATTCAAAGTAACCACCTAATGAAATTTAAACAGAAATTGTAAATCATGCAGTCAAAATGTCTAGCATCATAACTCTTGTCTCTTAAGATCTTGAGCCTAGAGACACCATGCTCATTACACCAGTTCCACAGAAAACTGTTTATTCACTTCAAAGTTCGGATGAAAGAAATATCTTATTTTCACCCAAAACAAAAGTTAAGACTTGAGGAAATTACTGACCTTTGGCAATCCTTCGGTATCTTTGTCTTTATTTGTACACAAAGTCAACTCACAGTGAAGAAAGAGCAGTGAGATGTTGAACATTGGTTTAAACACAAAGCTAAATCTTTTTTTGTCCTTCTGTGCATGTGGTATCGGAAAGTTCACCTTTTCAGTGCTGTAGAATTTAACAGATTCATCCTTAGGACAAATGTTTTCTATAATGGTGTAGTCAGACATTCTATCTGGATTTGAAAATGGGGAAACAAAGCATGTTTGGATGGCAAAGCCCAAGGATCTGTCGGCTTTAGTCACAGACACCTGCATTGAAAAGAAAGAGATGGTAAGATCTCGGAAATGCCACTTATAGTTCACATTTCATTAACATTTTCAACAATTTTTTAAGCAGTTTTCCAGTGCCACTTCCAATCTGAACTATTTGGAAGGCTAAATGTTAAGGGAGACTGTCAAACTGAGAGACAGAAAACCTGTGGTTTCAAAACCAGCAGCTGTTTAACAGCACAACTGTGCATAAATACCAAAATCCCTTATCTTTCCAAAAGGAGATGAATAAACCCAGTCCATGAGACACACAGTTCATGACCACAACTGCACCGCTTCCTTTAGGCACACAGGCTACAACTGAGCTGTATGGGAGTTAATTATTAATTCTATGTCTTTGTATCTGCTTGAAACTTAATAAAATTTTTAAACAAGTCAAAAAAAGGCAAAAAAATAAAAAAGCAACAGACACAACAGAGAACCCACCCCCAGCCAGGAGAGGAATGCAGAGGCAGAGAGAAGGTCATGGTCTGACATGTGGGTGGCATTCCTGGACTAGGGGGGGATGGGGGAGCCTCCTAAAAAGCCATAATTTCTTGCAAAATAATCCTTTTAGTTTATTGTAAGTCTAAAATTAATTATTTTTTATAAAAGAATATGAAGACTGAAAACTTCCAGGGCACCGATGTCATTCAGCTGGACTGGAAAGCAGGCAACAAATGCTACAGAATAATTAGGGGGAAAAATAAAAAAGAATTTGTAACAAACGAAGCGTGGTGCTCTTAATAAACAACAGAAGTGTTGTGCCTAACCATTAACAGTGCCTGGTGAAAACAGTTCCACAAGAAATCATTTCCTTCTTCAAGGAAACGTGCCTTAAATGTGTGCTTAATCCAAAACGTGTTGCGTGGATATTTAAGGAAGAGCCTGCCAAATTTTCCTGTGGTCTATACAGAAATTTTTGGATGCTATGAGTTGTGCAGTGGACAGAGGCATTTCTCATTTTTTCCTCTTGTTTATGTGAGGAGCAATCAAGTTAGAGATTGAGGGATGTGTGGAAGCATCTAAGCAAGAAAGACCATCTTCTACAAGAACAGAAGTAAAGGCTGAGGAATGGAAGTCAAGTCACAAGTAGTGACAGGCAAACCAGATGAAGGTGTAGACTGGTTTAAAGAGGGATTATGGCAAAGAGGACAGTCAAGACTACAGTATCATGAAACACCATCAGGTAGATAAAAGGATTAATGATATCTCAATGAATGCATTGGCAGGGGGGTTGGACTCAATCTCCAGAGAGCCCTTTCAACCTCTACCATTCTTTGAAAGGAGAGAGCTACAGGAGAAAAGTGAAACCAAAACATGGTAAGAAAATTACAGTAGAGAACAAAGAAAAAAGAATAGAAATACAAAAACTTGTAAACATTTTTAGCAGAGAAGGAAAAGGGGTGTTCTTACAGATTATGACCCAAGCAATTTCTTGCCCAAAAAAACCAAAATATATTTGTTAATTACAAAAGCAAAACAGAAAAAAAAATTAAAAAAGGTAAATCTGTGTCAGCTGAAAATGTAGTCACAGAAATTCAAAACTAATACAGATTTTCCACAGAGAAGAAAAAGAAAAAGAAAAAGAAAAAGAAAAAGAAAAAGAAAAAGAAAAAGAAAAAGAGAGAAAAAGAAAAAAAGAAAAAGAGAAAAAGAAAAAGAGAAAAAGAAAAAGAGAAAAAGAAAAAGAGAAAAAGAAAAAGAGAAAAAGAAGAGAAAGAGAGAAAAAAGAAAAAACTAGCTAGCTTCTGCCAGGACAGGTGATGCAGAAATCAGAACATCTGTCTGAATAAACAGCTCTAGAATGAGACAAATCCAGAGGGCTTGCAGCCAGGGGGATTCATCCCAGACCACTGAAGGAAACAGCCAGTTTTATCATCCAAATGAAAAAAAAAAAAGAAAAAAGTGTCTTTCATAAACATATTCATAACTGAGTGTGACATACTTGCTTCAACTGCCTTAAGTATTTTCACTGTGTAGAGAAGGAAGGGGAGACACTACACAGTGAAACAATGAAGAAAACTGCACCAATGTCAAACAGGCCACTATATTTCTTATGTGCAGTATGGACTCACAAAGAGGTAATAACTTGGGCAAGAGAAACATGGCACAGCACTGTTTGAGTCAATATACTCATTTTCTTGGTCTTGCAAGCCCATAGCTCACCACCTACTTCATTGCCCATGTTGGTTTTATTAATGCCTACTGCTATTCCAAAAGTGCAAAATTCTGTTCACACGACCATCTCTGGAAATATTGATTCATTGGTTTGAAATTCCCCAGATTTCATAAGCAAATTAACAATGCATGGAAATATTACCAGGTCCAAAAAGCACCTGAAGTTCAGGGTATCTATCTGGCTGTTGAACTTGCTGGTCTTATTTATCTAAAGCTGTTGGATCTCTCATGTGATAGCATTCAAAAGGATTGTAACTGGTGTTTCAAGTGGATCAGAGAGAGAGCAGAATCTGTATTAAGTTTGTAACGTGAGAACACTGGCATATGGAAGACAGATACGTGTAATTTTTTACATCTATAGATCTTTCAGATGAGGTTCAGCCATATGACCCAACAAAATGAACCCCAAAGTCTTCATCAAAAAGTGCCAGTTCAGAGTAAGAGTTCAGAGACCACCCTTAAGTTCTGCAAAGCAGATTTGACAAGAATGACCCATTCAACTTGTATTTAAATTCATCCATTTTGCAGGAATTCTTTGGTTTTGACCCAAAACATTGTCCTGCTTCTTACCCCACAGTTTCTGTTCTCTGCAACCACTAAAGCACCAACCTGTCTGCCTAAAGCAACTTCACAATGAACCTTTCAGCTGACAAGTACAAATCTGGCTCAGTTACAGGGCCTTGCAAAATGTTTTCATTAGTTTGAAAGCCTTTTCCAGTTTGTTACCTCTACGTATATTGGCCCATTCTCGGCAACAGAGAAGAGTCCTTGGGAGGGAGCAAGGAACAGGTCTGTTTTGTACAGCTCCATGTTGAAGGTCACATTGGTAACGCGTGGTTCAGGAGGCCAGAACACGCCTTTGTCATCCTCTGGCTGGTGCAGCGTGCAATTAAACTGAAATAAAAACACACCCAGTACAGTAACATCCCGAATCAGGAGTGGTAGCTAGGGAAGGACAAATTTAGAGTGTACAATAGAGGCCCACTCATGTTCTGTCTAGTTAGTGCAAAGGGTCACAAGAAACAGAAGTCAGAAGAAATGTGTTAAAAGACAAATTAATTGGTATAATATGAATGTAATTTATGTGAACTTCCTATTACAACAAGCATTTCTCTATTGTCAGGTGCAAAGCCGAGAGTCACATACCGCTATTTCAGGCCAGCTTAAGAAAGGAACTTCTCCCTCATCAGCATCCCCTGGAAATCCATTATCACCTGATTCCATGTCATCATCATCAAAGCCGCTGCTTTCAGCCGGGGATGAGAGCTGAATGACAATCTGCACAAGAGGTATTGCAAACACACACAGTTAGGTGGTAACCGAGCGCTCTCTCCAGGGTTATTATTTTCCTCTCTCTACAGAGCAACGCAAAGGCTGAAAGAAGTGCACCAGTTAAGCAGATGATGAAAGCACCTCTTAAACAGCCTTGTGCTGAGCATGTAAGATATGTAGGTTATATTTAGAGAACGTCCCTTCATTTGGTTTTTTTGGTAGTTTCTTTTTTCTTTCTCTAGAACTCAAAGCCAGCAAAGACAGCAGTCTGGGTGCTGGTGTCTGAATGAGCAGCCTAGCATTTCCATTCTATTTCTGGTATTTCTATAATGAACACTGAAAAAAAGATATGGCTTTCTAAAGTGGTGGGTGGTTTTTGTTTTGGTTTGTTGGTTTTTTGGTGGTTTTGTTTTTTTTTTTCTTTTTTGCCACTTACAGTTTCCTTAATGCACTCATGGATTTTCTCTTTTGTCATTTTCATATTTTTTTCAGACCCAAAACCATGATATCCCTTTCTTCATTTTCCCCTTTATTTTTATGTGAATTTCTCCCCCCCCCTTTTCATTTTTTCCCTTCCTTTGCACACTTCTCCATTTCTTCACCTGACAATTCCCATTTTTGCTTTCCAATGCTCTGCACTTTGCTCTGTATGCCCTGTAGTCCCCTCCTTTCCAGGACTTCATCTTTGTTTTCTTGGACTTAGAGCAACTGTTCAGAAGTGACATGTACACTTGCTGAGGCTCCACTGCATGACATTTACTTTTTAGGAGAAATGCTCCCAAATTCTGCAAGATACTACACATGACTCAGAGTTTAAATGAGTAGCCAGGACTCCTAAAAGACATGATGGAGAAAGGAGAGGAGGCAAGTATCCATTCTAGCTTCGGCCATAATAGCTTACAGAGACAATGACAGCATTTAGTTCCAGACACGTGCTGTGCTGCAGTTTGGAGAGGTTTCTATCCACAGTTTGGGTTTGGGACTGCTTCTCCAGTTAGGTGCTACCGTCTTGCCAGTACTGGATGGTTTTAACCAGGCAAGGTCAGATCAGCTTGCCTTAGCTGTGTTTGCATTGGACCACAGGCTTTCCATCATTTGCCAAGGTTACTTCTATGTACTGGAAAGCTCCAAAAGAGAAACGTGTCATTACCTTCCAGCCCAGATTAGCTGCACTGTACTCAGGTTCATCAACTGAGGCAGTCTGAAAGCAGTCACTTAGAAGCTAACTGAGCTCCTTAGCATCATCACATATACAAGTACTCAGAAGTCCCCTCATCATGTACATCAAGTGATAGCAAATATGAATCCAAATCACGAGAGAGCAGCACACAGAGATAATGTCTTTTCCTCACAGTTTGAAAGCCTTTTTCACACACAAGTTTGGAATAAGAAGTTTTGCTTAAAATAATTCAGCATATTAATTAAATGGTATTGCTTTGTGCAATCACAGAACTTCATTCCTATTCCTCCCTACAGCCGTGTAGCCCTGCGGGGGTGTGTACCACCACACGTGGCCTTATCAAAGCTGCCCAGGGAAAGCTGGGGCAGCTTCTCTGAGACTGGTACAGATGGTCCCCAAAGTGCAGTCATGCAGTTTTGTGAAAGTATTTCACTCCAACTCCTCCTTTTTCCTTGGGGATACTATCTGACCACAGAAACATTCTGAATTTGCAGCTTTCATACCTCCTTGAATACAGGGACTGTAGCTGCAACTGAGTTGGAACTAGACAGGAAAAGACCAGGATGCCTCTTTTCTGCTAAGACTAAAGCCAACTACAACGGCTTCCTTGTACCACTGTGACGTGCAGTGCAGAAGGCAGCTCCTCTTTGTAAAATACTCACAGAGTTAAAATAAACAATCTTGTTCAAGATATATGCCGTTCGAGTCCCACACTTGTTCAGCGAAGACTCCAAAATGAAGTGGGTACCGTTCATCCTGGCTTTGCAAGAGTGATCCAGCAGCGAGAGCTCTGTCCTCGGGTAGCCGCTAGCCTGCAACAAAGGCGCTTTGTCAGCGGCTGGAACACAATTGTGTCGCTCTTGCTTAAAGAGCAGCTCAGAACACTGTTTATGGCTGCGGGTAGGAGGAAGTGGAGTTCATTGTACTGATATCCAGGGAAGGTCACTCTCAAAATGCTCTTATACATGACAGACAGGGGATAAATGTAACATGGAACAAAGAAAACAACAGGTTCATTATTAATCCGCTGATTAATAATGCTGACTCTGTTTGGTCTGAAATGAGCTAAAAATGCTGTCTGTATCAGGCTCTTTTCCACAATGCAAATGGACACAAGCAACCTGTCAGCTGGTAGATAGTAAAGACAGATCTATTCTGGTCTCACACAGTTATCAAAAGAAGCTTCTTTGTACTTTGGAGAATAAAAGTGCAGACTGATGGCTGAGCACAGTAATTTTTTGACAGAACCAACCCTGAAAAGCTTCAATCTAAAATCTCTTTATAAAGTATGGGACTGTTGGGAAGAGGAAACATGACCCTGAGTTATGGCAAAGAATATCTACAAGTATAGTTTTCTACTAAACTATTTTTTGGGGAGTTACATGGTGATGGTTATAGATCAAAAAAGCCTGACCCAATTTGAGAATAAGAGATCACACCAACCTGCAGAGAGTCTTTTTCTACAGCCACTGTCATGACTTTGTCATCACACTTTATTGACAGGGCCACATCAGCACTGCCCTGAACCTCTTCAGGTTCTTTATGCTTTGAGAGGGAGTGCTCAAAGTCATGATTTATAAATGACTCCCGGGATGGAAAGATTCCCTCTCCCACTGTGTCATGTCTTCCTCGGTTAATGTGAAAAGGAAAAGTCAGGCCATCACTTAATGCAGGATTCTTTGGGGCAGGCAGTGGGTTAGCACCCAGCAATTCCGTCAGCTCTGGAGGAAGGGAATGATCTTCTTCATCATTCATCTCTTCTAAAAAACAGAACAATACATAAGTTATTAGATAGTTTTCCTAAAAATATCTAGAACTAATAATTTTCATACCAGAGAAAAAATTTAAATAAATATCCAGAAAGGAAGGTCCTGAAGGACATCCAAAGCAGCATCTTTGTACTTTGCAGTTAACTGGCCACAATTCCTCCACGAAGGGTTTAGATGTTATTGAGGCATCTAATCTTGTTATATTTAGTTCCTGCTAGAAAACTGCCTCACTAACAGCTGAAAATAAACTTTGAGGAGTGGGCCTATTATATGCAGAAGGCAACCACAGAGGTAAAAGAAACATCCCATTGAGCAAATACACTATTTTAGTGCTGCTGAAATAACCTACGTGCAAATCATTGAGTGAAATTCTTCCATTACCTGCCCATCACAAATTCAGTTGCTCCACTGTTGGGGAACGACTTGTATAACCAGAGTGAAGTTAAATGAGAGTTAACTTTATGTTGGGTAAATGAGAACACTAAGAATCTCCTGGTCTATACACGTGGCTGCTCAGGACAGAAATCTCAACATCTGGCCCAAGCACAGAATTATCTGTAACCCATGAAAGCACAACTGATAAAATGAATGTGAACTTAAGCTTTGTCAAAACAGCTAAACAACATTTTTAGTGGTTGAAATTCACAATTAGTGAAAAAGCAGATGCAACTCCATTAGTTTCAGGGGACCTGGATATCCTGACATCAGCAATGACTTTAGCCAAGTAACTACTTTTTTAATCGTTGTGTTTATTCTTTTTGCCCAGACATTTTTGGTAAACCAGTTTTGTCTATAAACAATTTAAAGGTTTATTTAATTGTCTCAAGGAAACACTATGTACATACTTCTGAAAATATTAAAACAAAACAAAAATCAAAGCTGGATTTATTAACAAAGCTTAATTTATTAACTAACAAGATATCCAGTTGCTGAAGTCAACTCCAGTGAACACTGATGATAATCAGCTGTAATGACTTGGGAGTTGGATAAAATATAACCATTTAATTCCACTAACATTTCAGGATATAATACAATTTACCTGGACTTTTCTAATCTGGTCTTTTCTTTTTTAAAAAGCCAATATTCATAGATCTTACCACCATTCTTGATGATGAGCAGTGAAAGTAGTGCAACCTGAAAGCTGAGAAAGCACTTTTCAAATTATCGTATTCCTGGAAATACATTTTTCTATATGCTAAGGATCCATCTTTAAGCTTACCTGTATCTTCAAGTTGCAGATGAAATCTGTTAGCAACAGGGGCTTTTGTGTAGGATGTAACTGGGCTGTAGTTATGCTCGTAAGCCCACTTGATCAAACTCTCATGAGATGAGGGAATATCCGGTATCACTGATTTACTCATAGTCATAGACCGCTCTGCTTCCTTTCCAAAACCAATACTATTTGATGTCTGCAAACAAAGAAAAACTTGGTTCATCGCTTACGATTTAAGGATACTTAAAATGGAATAGTGACACTGGTGGAACACATTTTTTACTCTATTTTACTCTATTAAATAACAGAAAACTGAAAACACCTAGGAAATAAACCAAAATCTGCCACCTTAAGCACAGAACTGGGGCACACACAAAGAAAAGAGCCTCCTTCCCCCAGCCTCTGCTTGGAGGACAAGAGTCAAGGTAGTCAGAAAGATGTATTTACAGCCTTAGCCTCTTAGTTTTATTATTAAATAATTACAATAATGGCTTGTCAAAGTTGACCACGGGATACAGATGGGTCACACAGTTAGCTTTTTAACTGTATACTTGTTGGGTTTTTGTTTCAGTCCCCAATGGTTTCCCTCAATGTGAAAAAATCTCAATTATTTTTCACTCTAGAATGTCAAAAGCTTGAGTGCATTGTTCTCTTTTGCCCAGATTGCTTTTAGATGGTGGCTGTATGCACCTGCTACCCAGCATCACAGAGCTCTGTTCACACCTGATCTCGGAAACAGAGTTTTTGAACAAAGTGAATAAAACTCGTAGAGAGCCCTGATGAAATGGCACGATTTACCTTTAGCTCCTTCCCTCCATTCCTTCCTAACAAGCCAGTTCTGCAACCTGTAAGACTTAAAGCTGCATAACTAAAGTTAAAGGGAATTTTAGGTGCAGAGTGTCTCATTTGAGGATACTGTTACCAGAAAAGTTATCAGTGACTGGGAAAGGCCACTGAAGAGAAGAAATAAAAAGCAAGCATTAGGTATCCTCATTTTAGTGCCCTACTACTGTTTTCGATCAAATAATCTTTTACTCTTTATCAGGTACAAATGTAGATGTGTTTTAACAAACATTTTCATACTGTCACACAGCTTTGACTGGTTGGAATTATAATGCTACCCCAACTTTGCCAGATCTCCCTCTCTGTTTTCCTTTTCTTTTTTTTTGTCATAAGGAGACAACTGAACAAATATTCTCAGAATTTTACTGTCCTAGACAACACCTGACCATTTCAAGGGCTTGTTCATACCTTTCCACTCCACAGCGAACCTGTAAATGTTCAGTCCTGCATTGCATCAATGAAACAAATCTGAGCAGAAGGGCTTGCAAGAATAGACATACCTTCCTCTACTTGCTTGCCCTGCACGCAGTGTATGAAACCAAGCAGAGTCACCTACTGACCTGCTCAGAATAGGGAGAGATCATTTCAGAAACTCTAAGTTGTTCTCATGTACAGAACAGGCCCTCCAAGCTTTTGAAACCCTTACAGGTTTGATCTGCACATTTCACCTCTCTTACTCTTCACCCCTCTACACACTTACTTTCTTTTGCAATTTAATTTCTTTATCCACTGTGCAACCCACAGCTTTGTAACAGGGCACCAAATGCAAAGGAAGCACCATGAATGGCAGACAGTCCATGAAGCACAGAAACACACAAGCACTGCACAGGGTTGATATAAGGACAGGCTGCAAACAGGAGTTAAACACAGCCTGGAGGGAAAGCATTGCAAGTATAGCATGTGCAATTACTTTACTTAAACCATTCCTGTTACTTATCTGGTTTTGTGTCCATCCCCTTTCAGAGTTTCAAGAAACACAGCAAGCTGGGGGATGAGCTAGATGACTAAAAAGTCCTTTTCATTTTTTGTCTATGAACTTAGACCTTAATAACTCACAGTCCTGGGTCGGAGGCAACTTAGCACTAACCTTTCCCTCTCAGCTTGCCAATCCCCTCAAGACAATTCTGATTCGTACTGAGGGCAAGAAGTTAGGAAAATTGAAGTGCATGGAACGGTTTCAACTAATAAAAAGAACATTGTGAAACATTACCTAATTGTTTAGAAATGTTTTTATGCATTGTCTAAATTTGGGCTTGGAAAGGCCTTCAGCTTAGTAGAGCTACAGATCCTAAATGCCAGATATATGGACTTTTTAATGACATGGGGCTGTTTAGTTCCCTCCCACAGCCCTCCTCTAAATGAAGGAGAACACACATTCCAGAAATGAAGCATCTATATAGATGAAGCAGTATAGCAGTTATCCTCAAACTCTAAGTTAAATATACAAAGTCTTTTATATACTGATGTTTCCATATATAGTATTAGTTTCTCTCTTTGTTAGTCTAAATAAAATGTTACTTTCCAACGTTTTTCACTCATACTTTTTACTTACACTTTAAATAATTAATGAAGAACCTTAAAAATAGCAGCCTTGTTGTTCTACACTCAGGTGCAGCACTTCATACCTTTTAAAATCCTCTAGAATTCCTCTCCCTGAAAATTTATCAGCCATAAAAAGGTAGTTTCATGGGTATGAAATACAGTCCTTCGGTTATCTCTGAGCATGAAGTAAACTAATGCACAACTCTCTATCCTGTCAAAGTAGACCCATATAGGCCTAAATATACAGTGGTGAGTTTTATGTATTAACCCAGAATGAAACTATTAAGTCAAGCACTGTGTGTTGCCCTTCTGCTTACCAGTGTGGTAATGCTGGGTAACTAACCCTGATCTTTCTCTTTAAGGGATGAATATTTAGGACACTACAGAATGATCAGAACATCCTTTCCTGTCTGTAAGATCAAGATGTGTCAGGGATCAAGAGGGAATTTTATCATCCATTTTAGATAATTTTTCCATTCAGTTTTCTGAGCAACACCGTAACAGATTTCTTTTTATTCCCCTTGCACTGAAAATCTCATGTGAAGTCCTGCCTAACAATCTGTCCTCAGATCAAGCAGCCTTTGGATGCTGTCAGAATTATTCGTGCAGACATTAAAAGGAGAAGGCTGCTAAGCAAAGTAAAAGTCATAGACAGATGGACTTTGAAAATGTATCTGAGTTACTGCAAAATTGTTAGGCAGGAGGACACTGAGTGGTCCTGAGTGAAGTTTCAGCTCACCTGTACAAAGTGCTCATAACCGATCACTTAGGACAGAAATAGGCCACACATTTCTAGGCTGCAAGATCAGCCCAATTTTATTTACTTATTTCAGTGCAAGGGAAACACATTTTCTTAGTAGAAAAAGTATTGAGCTGCAATGCCTGTACCAAAAATCATTCTGAACCAGAACCTCCCATTATGAGTAAGTACAGTTTCAGAAGTTTAGCTTCAGAGATTGTGGGTTTAATTTTTTTAAAACTTATGAATTGCAGTCTGAGGAGAGGCGAGGCCAATTTGACCAAACACCTGCTGAGGACAGAAGTATTGGCAGGGAAGAGGGCTAGAGACTAGTACGACCACAAGTGGAAGGAGTAAAACTCTGTTCCACTTGTAAAGAGACCCGGGTGTGTGCTGTGTGTCCAGGATTATCCATTCTGCACTCACAGGTATTTTTCCAACTTCTGAGATGGACCTGTAGATCCACTCACTAAAGTAACAGCAAAAAGGGAGATGAACATCCAGCTTGGTGCTTAAGGTTCTTCAACAGAACTAAAAAGACATACACTCTAAATCCTTACACTAATAACCCGGATTCTGGGATTTTTTTGGTCAGTTTAATAGCCCATATATTAAAAGACAAAAAATACATGTTTTCTTTATTTACTCCTTGAAATGCAGTGATAATTTTAAAAAAGCAGCTAAGAGAGAAGACATTCAGGAATCAATATGATCTATATCCCATTTAAATGGATTCTATACTCTTGCAGTATGGTATCTCAGAAAATAAAAGCGCCTTGACTTACGATGACTTCCAGCTTTCCCTGGACATCATGCGACTTGATAACCCAGTTGACAGACTTTTTACACTTGAGGATAAGTACGATGTCTCTGACAAGTTTGGCGCCTGGTTGAGATGGTTTAATGTCAACAATTATATCCACCTGGAAAGAACTGTATGTGGAAAATAGAGAGAAAGTTAGGCCAGAATGCCAGAAATTTTCAGCTATCAGCCTTCTTCCAATCCATCATGTTTCCACTGTCTGGCCAGCTGATTAAAATGCTGGAGATTATCCCAGGCAACACAACATGTGCAAAACAGATTGTTATTCCATATACGCTTAAATGATTTTGCATAACAATTGAAACAGATACTTTTTAGACAAATAATATTTTTGTCTCTTGTTTACAAGAAGTGTGCTACTCATTTCAGCTATTACCTAGAGCAGGTTAGTTATACAACTAGCAGTTGGCTTTAGAAAGTAAATATTATTTTCTTATTTCTCTGTGACATTAGTGCCTAAATATAGCTGTTTCAGTTTCCTCTGGCTATCAGGGTATTAAAGCTAAAAATAAAATACCTTAGAAAGAAGCAAAAAGATAAATTAAGGAGTTTAATAACAAAAAATACAAATATGCAAATACAATACTGGGGAGTTTCTCTACCTAAACAGTTAAACTGTAGAAATTACTTTGCTAAGGATCTTGCGTGTGTTGAGGAATTAAGCTGCGTATTCAATTTCCAATACTTCTGGATATATACTTTAAAAACAAAAGAAAACAGATGTCCAGCCTACTGCTTGCTGGAAAATAGATGAACACTATCCAGATTTTCAAGACCTCAGTAAAATATGTAGATCAAATGGGTTTGTACCCATCAATAACATCTTGTTGTGCAAAATACCAATTCAACAGAAAAACTGTAGTTCCAGATCATCTTATGGGGCCGTATGTCACAAGAACGTGCTCATCCTTAAGCAACAGGTTTCAACTAACATTCTGCACTGAAATTCAACCTATCTTGGGACCTTTGTTTCATCTGCAGACTCACATATGCCCAGCAGCTTCTGTATGTTTCTCTGGGGGTATGAACTTTGTAAAGATAGTTGTGGATAATACATAAAACTGAGAACAAAGCAAAAGGAATTTAGCTTACTACTTCTCTTTTACTTTTAATAACAAAACTTGTAAACATTTTCCGGTGTTATCATCTGAAAAACAGATTCCTGTCATACTATCAGCCAAACTCAACAGCTCAGAGGGCCTGGAGACAGGGCTGTCATTGCATAACACTGCACTGATGTTGATGCTAAAGAACAGCCCCATTCAGGTTGGGGGGCTGCAGCTCATGCCACAGAGGCAGATCATTTATTTGGGCTTACCTACTCCACCACAACTACAGTTCAGCACATTCTTACTCTCCCCAGGTAGCTAAGCAAGAATATTCTCAGGCTCTAGGGTCATCATCTTGCAATGAGATAATTACCCTTCTTGCAAAGAGGGGCTCCTCCTCCCACCTTTATCTCCCTGTGTAATTTCCCCATTAGGGATGGGATGCGCTTCAAAAGTAACTGCATGAGGAGCACAGCTGGACAACTCTAGATATCCAGTGTCTGCAGTAAACCAACAGGATTTTAATTCTACCTCATCTCTGACAATACTGTATTTTTCTTCTTGCAAAAGGGAAAATCATCTAAGTTTCCCAGCAAATTTCTATTCTAGCAACCATACTCAACACTTACGAAGAACTCTTCCAGGTATGACTATCTGAAGCAAACCCCACTTTCCCTAACCACTAGTTATAAACATTTTTGGTCAGTGGACCACTGTCAACCATTAACAGAGCAACTGTGGAATATTTATTCCTCACCGCGGATCACTTGCGACCTCTGGACCACTGTCTGGGAGCTACAGCACTAGGCCTCGCTGTCACTCACCGCTCCCTGTGACAGTTCAAGATTACTTTTAACCTCTCTCTCACTTCCTCATACGGGGGTCCTATCTTAAACGCCATCAGTCAGATGCTGCCCTTTTTCATATTCCCTTATTCACCTTCCTTCTGGAAAAATTTGAGTGATCATGCCATAAGGGAGGCAGGATACAGTCTACAAAAACTGTGCTTTCCAGTCTTGCCCAGAAAACTACTGGGACCATGAAGCAGAAACCAAAGTCTTTACATACTGAAGAACTAATTTTTATTTAAGGCAAAGTACCAAGGTCCAAGCTCTTCTTGTAAGGATGAAATGGCTACTTTCAGATGATTTTCAATGGACAGGTGAAAACTTTAGCCGTGCTGTCAAAGAGATTTAGTCTAGATGATACTTTACCTGTATGGATTGGAATTTGGAGTGATTAGTTCAATGATATGAACTTCTCTTTCTTGGACTAAGTTGGACATAAGGCACCCCTCTGCTGTTTTTGGTTGTAGGTATCCCGCGAGGTAATTCAAAGAGAGAAAATTCTTTTCGATGTTGCATGAGGGAGGAAAAACTTGATCTGGAGGGGAAAAAAGTAGAGAAAGCATATGCACCTTTATATACAGATATCCGCTTACGCACGGGTACGTACTGCAGCTACTTCAACGTGACACTGTCTTTTATGACATTGGTCTCTAGGCTAAAATGTGTTTCTATTACCTATCATAAGCACTTAAGACAAATCAACATAACAATGAAAAGGAGATCACTACTGCAACAACACAAGCACATTTCTGATGTAAAAGACATACTTCTAAACTGAACAACTTCTATTTACAGATTTAAGTATTTAAAGAAATTCCCTACAAAGAGAAATCTGAAAACAGTACTGAAGCAAAGCAGAAGGGCATTTTCAAAGTGAGTAAACTACGTTTAATTTTTCCCTTGAATCTTTTAAAAAAGATCTCTTTCTTTTGAAATTAACTCATAGAAAACTTCTGTGATCAATTCCTTCTCCCTTTAGAAAATATTTTATTTTTGTTATTATAAACTTACCCTATTTAAAGGATCACAGAAAGTACTTTCCATTTCCTGAATATATTTTCCTATATATTGTGTAGTCAAAGTCAGTTGCTGTCTAGAAATACTGTGGTTCTCTTGTGCATAGAAAATTGAATATAGCAAGAAAAGGATGAAATCAATTGTTGATATTAAGCAAGTCTGATGCTAATAGCCATAACTGAAATCAAGAAATTCTAGAGTAGATATTGAACCTCTCTTTTGGTTTTAACTATTTGATCACGAGTATTAACCAGCATACAATTCAAAGCATATAAAATAGTCACTTAGTATAAGTAACTTAGTATAAAGTTCTTATGCACAGCCTACATTGTTGTATCGCAGGAAGTATCTCCATTGAAAAAGAGGAATACTTTGTATTTTTGAGATTCTTTTACATATGAATGATCATAATACACAGAAGGACTAAGTATCACGTTCAAAGACACAAAATCCTGTAAGAACATAATTCCAAATGGCTGGCTTTTTGACCTTTGTTTTACAAAGAAGCCTTTCCTAAGGTCAGTAACAAGACAGAAAAAAGAAAAAAAATCAAATATAATGCATTATGCATGCAAAACTGTGGACAAACGCTGAAAAGCTGAATGTTTTTCCTCCCTAAATGAGCTGAAATGTCACCCTTGAAGTGCATTTGCATGTGGCACACAACTTAGCGGGGAGAGCAGAGGTTCCTGTGACCCCGGTCTCTGCAGAAACAATTAGGGGAGTTTCTTCTCCTGATCTTACACAAAGTAGTCTTTGACTGTTAACCTTGATGCCTTCCCTACAGAATCTGTGAAAGCTGTATGAGGCTCTAACTATTCATACTGCCCAAGCAAAGCACTCCTTTAACATCTGGTATGTGCACTGCCAGATTAGCCTTGAATGTAGTTGCAGTTCTGCCAGCTCCTCCCACAACAGCACAGAATGGAAAATGATCCCAAATGGTCCGAGTTTGAATTTATACACACACAGATAGTGGGTATTTGGTTCTCGGCTGCCACGCGATACAATTCAAGCCATAAAATAACAACCCCTGAGTAGATTGTGGACAATTACCACGCGTGCTAGCATTTACCATTGCAAAAGGACTTGGTTCCAGATCCTGGCGCTTGCCCTGAATATTTCTGGAGCTCTCAAGAAATGCTGGTTTTGCCTCCATTAGTGCAGAGGCTCCCCAGCCTGGGCCTCTGCTCAATAGCATGCTTTTCCTCTGCAGCAAACTTTAACTCTATCACTGGTTACTTCACATACACATTTACTTTCCCTCTTCTCCAAAATGTATTCAATCTCGTCCGTACCAGTCACTGTGATTTTGGGTGCAACAGAAATGGGATCCATTTCATCTTTCTTTGTTCACTACACTTTTTTTTCTTAGTTTCAGGGCTTTCTACTTGCTTTGGAAGAACCTGCAGGTGTCTGCAATCCATTAAAAGCCCTGCTAAACCGCCAGAAAAAGTCAATTTATGGATCCCTGTGCCTCTCTAATCTCCCCAGACTCCCACTATGGAATCAGACATGAGGTTTGCCTATAAAACCCTCAGC
>VWZY01000949.1:341564-385673 GCA_013399075.1 Chloroceryle aenea
GCTCAAAATGGTCTGGAACGTTAGACAAATAAATACTGAAGAAAAGATATAACTTGGGTATTTCTAGAAATTACTCCTACCTCAGGTTCTCCACTTCAGTTCTTTAGATGAAGACACCCAAATAATCACCATGAGTAGTTTATTCCTTTTAAAAGGTGAAGCTCTGACTCCTCTAAGATTCTGGCCAATTACATCCACATTTATGAGCATAATATTATGGCACCAGAACCCATTAAAGACTAATCCTTGCATTTAGGCAACTTTTAGACTTGCTCTTATTTCTCTGCCTTCCTCTTTCCTATCTCATCTCTTGGAAAATGAGAGGTATGTTTAAAGATTAAAAATGTGAAATAATACTACAAGACTTTTCGTCTTTTCAACATCTAGAAGTACCTATGAACTCTGTTGGGTTTGTTTTGTTTTACCTTCTCCTACTTTAATGTAGATGTTTCTTGATATTTTGAATTCGGTGAAAGATGTTACTGCTCCATATTCCTTCTGGGCCCACTGTAGCAGATGTTCATTTTTCTCAGGAAAAAGCTTTTCTTCCGTTTCTGCTGACAAGGAGAAATTTCCCTTCTCAAACTGAACAACAGAACCTATAGACACCTGATGGGAATAAAAACATATTTTTAATGTGGTACATTTATCTGCACAGTCAGGTAGGATGTTTAAGCAATGTAAACTGTCACACCAAATACATTCACTGAAGGTGATTACAGCTTATTTCCAACACCACCTAAACTTCATGTGATTTAACATCTGCATAATTTAGCAGGGGAGGTGGGCTAGACAATGCCCAGAGGCCTCTCCCACCCCCTGAGCTGAACTGGGGGGGGCGGGGAGAGCTAGAAGACAAGAGGTAAGCTAACACAGGAGGGAGTAAGAAGATGGGCTGAGGAACTGAAGGGAGAGAAGGATGTAAAGGTCAATAAAACCAGGTAGAAGTAACTTTCAAATCAGAAATAATGCCCAAGCTCAGTGACAGATAGAGGCCAACTGAGAAACAAATTGTAAGGAAAGAGTAAAGGTAAGGGAAAGGGAAGATATTTACTGTTGCTTTATTTACAGGAAGGAAGGAAATGCTTTAGTCTAATGCATAAACCAGATGAGTTACACATCTTTAGAAAAATCCTTATAAAGAGGTTACATTAGCTCAGGCCTTGACTGGAAAAACGAAACTGTTGTTGAAAATAGTAAAAAAGGAAAAACTAAGTAGAAGTGTATCTGATTCTGCAGGAAAGCCTAAAATTTTCAGATATAACTTCACAGAAGTGGTAATAGCAACAGTCAAGAAAAGAAAGTGGCACATGGTCAAACTGTGACACTGGACCTGCTCCAGCTTGTGGTGGTCTTGAGAGAAGTCATTCCAGATTTACTGCAAAGCAAGACCATCCTAACAGGAAGTTTTTGTCTCTCCTCTCCCTGCAGAGAGATGAGGCCAGCACTTCCAGAATATGTGTCAGCTCTCAAGAGGTACCTATAGCAACTGGTCAAAGAGCATTCCTTCACCTGCCCAATCTCAAGAGCCATCTCCCACCCATACACTTCACTGTCTCTTCCTTCAAGATGCTTGTTGACTGGGGCCTTCAAGCCCTACTTGAGCTGGTCCTTCCATGAAGGCTTTCACTAAGGTCCTCATATGCCAAACTAGGACACTGTGAAGAAGTTGCAGTCACTCTGCTGCTCTCCTCCTCTTTTCCTTTCCTTGTCTTTCTACTACCCAGACTTCAGTGGTGGAACAGAAGGGTTTTGTTTTTTTGTGTTCGTTTGTTTGGTTTTGGTTTGTTTTTCCCAACTGAAAATCCAAAAGTACTGATGATTACTGGAAGAGTAAAAACTACATCATAACAATTTCTAACCTGGCCCGAGTATTATTTACACATCACAGCAGGCTACTGGTCACAAGTACCTCTCTGACCTTTTAAATGAAAAAATACACCAATAGCAATTATTATTTATCAGAGACTATCTGAAATCAAGTTCTGATTACAGAAATTAACTAGTGCCAACAAACTATTACCTTCCCTGGAGCTAGGGTTCCAAAACCTATTTCAGGATGTTATATATCAGTTTGTTTAGCACTTACAAATATTTGTCAAAGTAGACAAATAAATTACACCTTTTGGCACACAGAAAGAGTTCTGAAGTTCTTCCTGTGCTACCAGCTATTACGTTAGCATTTATTACACACTTCTCACATACTGTCCTTTAAGAGAAGGCTCGTGTAATTAAGTTCAGTTTGACCAGACCCATCACAAAACCCAGGTTAGGAATCCTTTTGCCAGGATAGCTTTCAAGGTTTAAACCAACATCTGTTTCAATTCTGAATGATCTTCCTTAATTGCTGTTTTTCTTACAACTACTATAAACCATTTTCTTGGAATAAAAAAGTCTTTATTCAGTGTAACACAGAATTTACCACATTCTCTCAGTAGTCTCATACTTCTCAAATAAGCAAATTTCACCATTAAAGTAAACCCACTGCCCCCAAGACAGAATGCAACATTTATCCTTAAAATTTGTTTACCAAACAGCATTGACTTTGTACTGCCACCACGTAGAAGCAGCTACACCATGGATGGATTTTATGGGGCATCTCTACAATGCTCCCAACATGTTAAATTTTACATTGTGCACAGTCTCACTGGATGACACTGACACAGCACAAGCCAGGTCATGCAGGGATTGCATACAGAGCACCTCTTAGCAATGCTGTCTTTTATAGGAGACATGTGGGAGATCTTTGAGGAGCTTTGCCCTAACTAGAAAAATCTCCCATGCAGAAAAGCTGAGGGATTTAAGGACTTAACCAGTTATTATTTTGCAGGGATATTGAATAGATGTTGGTATGCCACTCTAAGGAGCAAACCTCTTTAGCTCAAAAAAACTACAGTTTATCCAGTAAGCACAGTAGGTTTTTTTCATTTATTCTACTTCACAATGTTTCTGGTATTTTTTTATGGTCAGAATCAGAGTAAAGAAGTATCAGTGTAACCTTTTAAGGTTTGAGGAAAGCATGAAAGAAAATATTATTCCTTCTAAATATTGAACAAAGAAATGCATTACCTTGCAATAATGCTTTTTCACTGTATTTTTCACCTGAGATTTGATATATTTACATGTCTGCTAACACCACAGCTTTCTTCTTCAGCATATACTTGGTTTTCCATTTACTACAAATTAAAACTTTAAAACATTCTGCATCATCCTGCAGCATGACAAATGTCTTCCCGTGAGACAGATCCTATCAATGAATCCCAAAGTTACTGAGTCTTACTAGTGAGGAACTGACAGACAGAAAACAGAGCAGAAAAAACTCTGGCACAAGAATCCTCACTAAATGATCATACAGTAAACATCTTCAAATAAACATGAAGCTTATCATAATTTATTTTTTTAATCACATACTAAAATCTATTCAGAATGCTGCTTCCACTACCAGGTTTTAGAAAGGAGTGCAGAGTTCTGCTGTGCCTGCCAACACTGGGATTTTTACTACATGGACCCAAGGCAAGGTTAAGTGAGCCAAGCACGTTATTTTTTCTGGATAGAATTCAACAGACTCTTCCAAAAAAGGCAACCATCACTGTTTCAACACCTGCCTTGAACATTAACTACTTACTCCTCAGAACAAAATAAAAGCAACTCTAATACTTAGGATAAGCCAGAGCATTAAAACCAAAGAATGTTTTAGTTATTTGGGAATATTTCAACAATTTTTATCTGAGCACTCACTACACAGTCGACTCGGTGATGAAGAAACTGCTGCCACATACACTTCTATCTCCTTCAGAGGTTACTTTCAGACATTGCAGAATGGGAAAAGTGCCCCAGCTCTATTTCTTCCTGTTGTTGTGAGGACATTAAAAGTGACTGCACCAGAAACAACCTCTGCTGCTGAGTTCACCTACGCATTTCAGAGGCTAAATGAGAGGAAACATCCAAGCCTGACATGGAAAATCAGTTTGCAAGACCAAAAGATACTGGCCATGGCCACTAACCACAGCAAGGACCGCAGTTCAAAGGGTCCTTCTGCAGTCAGAGCAAAGAGGATCAAGTGCAGTAGTTTGAAAATTTGCTACCAAAACCTAAATATTCTGTGGAAGAAGAAAACATATTTAGGAACGTATTTTGTTTACACACACCACTGAGAAAAATAGGGACAGAGGCAAGGAAACCTATACCCCTCATGACAGAAACAAAGTCGTCTTTATACAACCTTAAGAAAACTTTCCAGTCTTACAAAAATTGTCATTTCAAGGCTGCCATGGCAGTTCAGGACAACAGCAACCTGTCAGAAGAGCCAGAAGGCCCAAGTTACTATACTCCAGAAGGAGCAACTCTCAGAACAAACCCTGGTGAGCATGAATACTGCACACACTTTAAATAGCATCTTCTGTCTCTTATTTTACTATTTCCTTCTCTTATTCTTTTTTCCCCTTTGAATCTGATCCAAGGAGGATATTTCCTTTGTTTGCTTTATGACATTTTAAGTATTTAAGACAGCTATAATTCAGAACTCCCAAGTAGGAAGCAAGTTTTTAATTTATCCTTGAGAGGCAGGCAGGCACCTTTGGGAGATAACTCAGAATACAAGAAGACAGTGTCCACAGCTACACAGCATGAATCAGCCCCTCCTCTCACACTAACAGATGTACCACACCACTGCCCAACAAGGTGCCTCCAGCACAAGTGACCAACAAAGCCACCCATAGAGACTGAGGCAAACAGACTAGCAGAAGAAAAGCAACATCCTTCATATTTTATCCAAGCTATACAATATCACACCTCTGCTGGAACATGTAGGAAAGGAGTAAATCTGCTCAGAATAAAATTCATAAACTTGAACCAACTTTCCACATGGGGTTCAGACTCAGCTGGTGTTTCTTGATCATGATCTTTGGTCCCCTTACAGAGGAGAAGTAAAGCCATGGATGGAGAAATATTGGGTATTCATAAACTCAAAAATATTTCTTTTTTTTGTTGTTCTTAAACCCACATACACCATACAGTAATCACCAAGAGAACAATTCTTTTTGGTAAATGACTAAGAAATGTGTTGCTTTTGAAATGACATGCATCCTTTCTGAATCATCTCTCTGCTTTGCCTAGTCCTTCCCAGCCACAGAGGTGTGATGCTTTCAGGCAGTAGTACATTTTTTCATTTTCAGTTTAGCGTTCTCAAGACCACCTACAGTAATCACAAAATTCCACTTCCAGCTTTCATATTTTTGAAAACAAACATGCAAGAGAACCTGCATTACCTTAATTACCTTTTAGATTTTAATTCTACTTCTTATAAGATGCTCAGTTCACCAACTACCAAAGTCCTTGATAGGAATCAAGGCTGCTCAACACTCAAGATGAAAACAGAACCTCGGGGGATCAAACTCTTGCACACCTTTATGTATCTAGAGAGAAGATCCTGGGATTTTCCAATCAAAGCTGAAACTGTGTCAAAGCAAGTGCCATTTTCAAAACGCCCAGGGAACAGTTATTAGAATGATAAAAGGGAAGGAAACAAACAAATCTGTGTAAATGGGAAATCTGTTCCCAGAGTTTAGGGCTCAGCGGGGGTTTATTAATTGCACACAGATAATTGGCCACTCATCACACATTAATCCACATCTTAATGGACTGTGCATAACACTCAATTCATCTGAAAAAAAATAAGGCATCAGAAGCTTTTCCAAGGATTCTGTTTCAAGGTAGATTCACTTTAGTGGAAGAGAAAGGGAGAATTAAAGCATATCTCTGCAACTGCAGCTACAGTTTCCACTGGAATCAGTGACTCAGTAACACAACCTGTTGTGATTTATCTCCATGTCACTAACACCAGCAGTTTGCCAAAATCCACTGCCTGCTTCTGTAAACTTCCACTAGCTAAACCCCCTGTTTACTGAAGCCAGCAAAGAAGGGAAGGACACACAGAATGACCGTACAGGAGAGAAATAACCATCACAGACACCTGTTCCAGGCCCTGCACCCTCCTGCAAGATGGCTCTGGAAACACAGCTCAGTCATAAATGCCAAAGTGTTGCTGCTTTCCTTAGTCTTGCAGCCTGGTTTAACTTGAAGCCAAAGTCTTCCTGACAGCCTCCTTTGCTCTGAAAGTGATGGGTCTAGCTCCTAGAGGGAGGGACTGTAAAGGAGAACTCAGGATCATTCAGCAGCAGCAACACAAAGACCAGAACAAGATCCAAGAGACAGCATCATCCAGATCTGGCCTATCCACACAAAGTTTTGAGGGGAGTGGTGATGCAAGTAGACAGCTTGCTCTCAAAGCTGAAAGACACACCAAGCAATAAAGCTGGAGTTTTGAAAGATGGATTAAATCACCCAGGCCAGGAGAAGACAGATCTAGGATGAACTGTGGGATGCTTTTAGCAAACCAGGCTCCAAAAAAGTGCAGGACTTGAAAGTCACATGAAAGAAGAAACAGAGGCACAGAGACCTGCCTTCCTTCCTCTGACATTTACGGACCAGTTGGTATTTTTGAAATATTTCTGCTCAAACCAAAATGCTTACAGTGAAAGCAGAGGACATCTATGTATTGCAAAATTTCTTTATTTTGGGATACCACACTACCACACAGAGACATTTTTTACCATCTAGTGCATATTTTCTCCACATACTATATCTTGCTTTCTAAGCCAGAAATATCGCTTCTCGTCTGCAATGCCTTCCTGAAGCAAGAACTGAATGAAAAACCAAAACAAAACCAAACCCCAAACTGACAAACCCTAGATATTTAGAGATGCCTTACTAGGGTTATTGTACTCTAAAAACTCCTTTTACTGAATGCAAACAATGCATCACTTTCAAACATGTATTTACCACCCTGTCATTTTCTGCCCTCCCTACTTTGGACAAAATCCTTCCACTATTGCTAAGAATGTAAAAAAAAAAAGCCACCATATGTAGCCCAAAGTCCCCCTGATATTTCTGGAAGTGAACCAGTTATACAGACTTTGGAAAAGCAGGATTTTGCAGGGGGATGAATCTGCCCAGGAGACAAAGTCACCAGGGAATTTTACTATTGTATTTGAAAAGCATAATAAGAGTTACTGTTTACTAAACAGTGCTTTTAATTAGACACTTCATGTTATTCTCCCGTTCTTTCAAAAGGCAAGGAAATGGTGTGGGGAGGGGAAAGGGAACTATTAACTCTGCCAAGTGGAAAAGGGCAACTACAGGATTATTTCCAGCTTCTGAGTAGAAGAACGATGAAGATTTACAAAGAAAACAAACCCAGGATTCTATAGATTTGTAAATGTCCTTTTAAATGCCTCTTCACACTGTTACATAACACTGAAAAATCTACCACTTTTACTTTGAATAGTGAAAGGTCACTATTTATACCAAATTTATCACTAGTCATGCATTTCCTATCCTTCCTCACTCTTCTCCTAGCAGAGCACTCTGTTCACATCTGGGGTTGTTTAACCAGTGATTGGAAATTTAGCCTCCTGATTTCCCGTTAAATACTAGGCACAGGAAAACAAATAGCACTTGTTTTTCAGTGACTTTTGTCAGTCATCCAAAATCTAGTGCAAACCATAGAACAGCCTGTGGTTTGGTGGCAGAGACCCAAAATATGTGAACCATATTTTCATGAAGTGAAAGGAGTAAACCACCTATTGGCTAAAGTAATAAGAACATAGCTTTTTTTCTTTCTTCTTAGAAATACAGAAACTAATAATTAAACTCTTCATTCTAACACTTAGTCATCTTTAAAGCTTTTACTTTTTTCTTTTCAAATCTCAAGCCAAGAGCATGTGATCTGGTTTTGTATTTATCATTACTGCTGTTGCTTCCTCCATTTAACACACACACATTCAGTCCTATTAAAGGGATTCTTGGGAGTAAGGTTATTTGCTTGCCTAAGTGCTTTCTCATCCATAACTCTTACTCATTCAATTACCTGAATAGCTAGCTCAGAGAAAGAGCTGAAGCATCACATCTTAAATCAAGTACTATATAAAAATCACACATGTAGATATTTAAGTTTTGGGGTTTTTTATCTATTCTAATAGTGATTTCTGACAGGAAATCACAATGGATTGTGTCCCTTATTCTATTGATTTAATTCTCACTACTTTCACTTACCCAGTCAAGATATTCCTAGGCTATAAAAGCAACTGAGAATGCTACCAAATCTAAAGGGGGAAAAAAATAAATTAAAAAATCACTTTCTGAGTAGCACCTGTAAAACCCTCTTTCTGGCAGTTTCATAAAACTTCTGGTTTTCTGCCAAGACATGTTCACAATAAACAGCTTTTAGGGAAGAAGAGAAATAATGACTTGATGGAAAGGGAGGAAATTATATTGTTATATGAAAACTTAAAAGTGGGGTGGTGGGAGAGATCCCGTAAAGTTTTTCTGCAGTATTCACCTGCAATAAGATCACAGATAAAAGCATTTTCTACAGGTGTTGCCCAGCCTATGTAAAATTGTGATCTGTTGTAATCTAACCAAAATAATCACCAGTGAAGATGTTCTCCAACTTCCTCTCCCACTCCCCCTTTATGATATAATTTTGGCACTTATTTCCTGCTGAGGAAAAAAGATAAAATAAAAACTTAGCACAGATGCTGAGTATTCCCCTTGCTGAACTGAGCGGTCCCTCCCATCCATGCACTACTCATCCGTGGGATGAAAGGGCTGATGATCCAGCCCTGGGACACCTGAACAGAAAATGCATATTCCTACCCTTTTGTAATTTTGTGCCATGTAAAAACATCCCATCAGACTAATATGACTAGCTACACCAGGAGTCAAAGTGGCGATTTTCAATTACTTAGGCCAGGCCAAGCTCATGCACTAACCCATTTCAGGTATTTTCAGATTGAAATTTCATGATACTTAAGTATATTTAACACAATAAGAATAAACTTTACTAAAATCACAGCAATTTTCCCAGCACCATCCACTTAACCCATCGAGACATATCTGACTCACACAGAGTCTGAAAATAACCCTGTCCATGCCTATGCCAAATGCATTGTTGACACCACACCGTGCAGCCACCATATATTCACCTTGCTCTAACACACAAAGATATTTCTGCCAGGTGTTTATCAAGATGACAAAATTTCTTCTTAAGACTATTCACTAGTGTTCCTTCTCCTTTACAGATGGGGAAAGATGCCCTGAAGAAAAATGCCAATATAATAAGGCAGTTACTAAAGAACATCTCCCTTTAGCACCTGTGTCCTGTCTTGGATGGTTTCCTTTAAAGTACTGTCGCTTCGTAAGCATCACTGTGCCATGGGTTTGGAAAGAAGTCTTAAAAACATGACATTAAAAAAGTCCTGAAGCTAACAGAACACATCCTCCAGCTTTGTTGGGGCAAGCCATTTGATATTAGCATGAGGTTTAGCCACCAGTAGACGTTTTATGACAAAGAAACTGCGAGCAGCCTCCATGAAGATAAAGCCACTGTACAGGGTGAAGCTATGTGTATCATTTGATAAAAGTGCAAAACCACATAAATACACCAAATTCACTTTTTTTATCTTGAAAAATGTTTACTAGTAAGGTGCTTTGTGCTCCCCTCTGTACAAGAACCGTACTTCCAAAGGCTGGATTTTCTACCTCACTCATTTTCAACTTCTGCCTAATGGAGGAGCAGGCGCAAGGTAAAAATCCAGGCTTGAACTAGATAAGTTAAATTCCAGTCCAACTCAGTAGTACTGTATTTTCCTGCTCTTCTGGATATGTGCTGACACAAGCTTTAAATCTTTTCATCCTTTCTTTGAAATAAAGCAATCTGAGGCAGCTTAGCTTCAGTGGAAACTCAGACAATAAATTCCCAGAGCAGAGGTAGCAGCCCATCTTCCTAATGAGGACACTGAGCACACACAGCCCTAACTACCTTCTGCTCCAGTATAAACACCACTTCAGCTCAGCGTGCCTTAGCTTCTCCACCTCTACAATGGTACTAACAGCAATTTTCAGAGTGCTCTTATTCATCATCTGCTCATATTCTGGATTATCATCTTTGTTGGAAATAACCTTGGATCTTCTAATACTATTAATTGCTAATATTTTTATTTTTTCCAAAACACATCCCTGTAACAGTTTAAGCATCTTATTACAGTGTTTTACAGGGGAAAAAAATAATAGCTTGTAATAAAAAGGGAATAAACAGCTAGGACTTTACTAATGGTTACATGATCCTTTACCAACTTTGACCTGGCTCCAGGGGTGTTGTCTTTATCAGCAGTAAGTCCCAGAAGCTTCCATTTAAACTTCTTTATACTACTTACCTTTGTAACTAGGAATCAATTCATGAAAGAACACAATTCATACTTTAGGTAAAACATATCAATAAAATTGTGAATGAATGAATTGTATGAAAAGTCTGAAGGAGAAGCTGGAAAGTCAATGATTATCCTGCCGAGGCTTCCATAGAGACAGACACAATAGTTATGACACTCCTATGGTATGCGTGACACAGATTCCTGTTTTGAACATAGAATTCATGGGCAATAAAAAAGGATTTCTAAATTTGAAATCTTTTTGATTCAAAATATTCTGTTTTCTGGCCTGGCTATACATTTAAGGAGAATGAACAAGACAGAGTTGCAGAAGTACACGGATAAGCCAAGTATTTTCAAACTGGGACCGAGGAAGAGAACTCTGCACTCTGCAGCCCCTGGAGCTGCTATTTACACTCCTAAGCTCAACTCTCTGCAACTTACTCTGGCAAGAATGCAGAGAGCCTCTCCACTACTCCAGTAGAAGCAGCATGTCCATCTGCCCCACAGCACATCTGAAGCAAGAACCCTTGGTTCTGCAACAGGACTGGCTCCTCCAAGCCAGAGGCAGTCCCAGGGATTGCAAACTGGCAGGGGCTCAAGGCAGGAAAACAGTTCCACTGCAGAACTGGAGACCCTTTTTGGTCTGCTGCACTTGCACACAAGCGCTGCTGGGACTTCCTCAGCATTTCCCACGTTTTCTGTGTCTGCTGCGTGATTCTGTGCTCTGTTTTTCAAAAAACTTTTTGGGATAGCAAGGCATCTGTCCTCGTGGGCAGAGTGGAACTGTGGAGAAGCAATGGGTGATAACCACAGTTTAAGATGTTCAGCCTGTAACCTCAGAGCCTATCATCCCAAGCTGCATGAGCTACTGAGAAACCGGTACGTGGAAAGGGAGAAAGCTGATGGGATCCTGCTAAGAGATTATGTTGCAAATGTAAATTAGATTATTGCAGCAAAAATACTGCCTTACAGAGAGAAAACACAGAGAATGTAGTTCTGGAGTGAGAGGGACTGCTAGCACTAAACTGGGAGTGGTACCTTGGTGTCCTTTGTTCTGCAACCTCACTTTTCACACTCTTTATAGAAAGAAAAATAGAAGCCTTAACATGGGGGAAGGAAGCATACATAAATTCTATGACATCTGAAGAGATCCTAAATTGTTACGGAGGACTATTCAGATGTTTAAACATGATTAGGGATGGGGCAACACTGAGACAGTTCACTCCTTGCAAGAGAAAGGCAAGCTCCTGTACCTGCACAGCTTATGGGGAGAAGTGTTATCCGAGGAGGTGTGTGCTTGGAGGATGGCAGGAGACACCACAACTTCCAGCTCTTATCATGACCAGCAGAGCCTAAGAGTACCGAGAGGAATTACTTGAGTCCCACCAACAAAGCCCACAACCTGCAGTGCCTACCAGGTACTCCTGGCCCACCTGAGTAAGCTCATCCCTTCCTGCAGCACCAGCAGCCAGGTTTACTGTGGCAGCTCCTGCAGTCAGACAACTTCTTGTTTGGCATGAATCACCAGAGCTGCTGCTCCTCACATTTTCAAGCCTGTTTTTGAAACCAGGACAGTTGGAGACAGTGTTCTGAAGCAAACACTTAGCTAATGGTGTAGCTTTGGCAGGCGAGGCTTTAGGCACATTCCTATTGTTCCTATGCCTTAATGCACCCTGCTGAAACCCCGCTGAGCCAAATCAAGCAAGCCCAGCGTGATCACAGGCTGAACGCTGGCAGTTTGCTGAGAGAAAATAGATGGCTCTCAGCAGAGCACCTCTTCACTCCCAGAGGCAAGGGGAGGGGAGAGGGAAAGTCCCGGAGGAGTAAGAGAGAGAGACAGCTAAGTGCAAGCTAGCTGATATGAAATGGGAGTGATGATGTAGTCATTGAAGGAGGAGATCAAAATTAAACTGAAAGTAGGTCCAAGACTTGATTAACTGATGAAAGGTGCTGTTTCTTTTGGCCAGGAGGGGAGGGAGGACTCTTATCACACTTGTTCACCATCTCGTTCCTCAGTCATTTGCTAAGCAAACCTTAACTGTACTGGTTGCATTAATTATGCCCAGCAGGAATGGTCAACAAGAACATAACAGTCAGGAGTCTCTAACATAGCAATGAGAACACTGAAGGTTGTGAATACTCAAGGATACAAATAAGCCCACGTTCTTTGCACCAATCAGAAACACACTGTGCTGGAAATAGTTCAAAATATGAAGGGCACTCCCACTCTTCTACCCTGACAGAAAAGCAATTGCAAAAGGCTTTTGGTATCCAGCAAATGATAGGAGTCTTGGTGCACTCAAGTAGCACACCACCATATGATGTCAACTGGGAGAGCAGTGTCCCTTTCCAGTGTGCTAATGCTGCAGCACTGTCTGTCTTCCCTCCTGCTGATGCACAGTGACACCATTATGTTCCTATCACGTACAGCAGAAGCAGCACCTACACTCAGCTGTTCTGGAAGAGCAAAAATGAATCCCTGTAAGGATACAGCTAAAAATAATCAAGTTTAGTTCTGCAATTAAAGTTGAATATAGTAAAAGCTGCAACCTTTAATAAAGACGACTCATGATTAGACATGATGTCAGGCATTAAAAATCTAAACCAAACAACTTGTCTGTTTCACTACAAATAGCAAACTTGAATGTCCTGGCAAAGTGTAAGGACATGATTTACAAATACTAGGTAATATTTGGATCCTACATTATAAGCAGTACTTCAGTCTTTCTGAGAAATGAAAATGACTTCATTCTGGGCTTAGCTTGGTCATTTCAATAGACCAAGCTTCATCAGAGATATAAACCAAAATTGTACATACTGAGCTCAATAGGAACAGATTCTTGTTTTGGTCAGAGACCACACAACTAGTGTCCACCCATAGTATTTCTCAGTGCATTGAGGCTTTTTGCAGTATAGTACTATTAGACCTCAAATCAGGACCAGCAATCTGTTATAATCTCCCAGCTTTCTGAACTGGAATGGCTGCTAGTGTTTATAGCTACACAATATGCAGATTCTGAAAAAGCAGGTTTACTTTCTTTTCCTTGAATTCACATAAGAAGTAATTGGGTACTTTTTCCAAACTGTTTTGCCCTACCACCTAACTGTTCCCCAGAGCCCTACACTGAAACCTGACCTCCAGTTAACTTGTTTTTTCCTAATGTATGTTTGAAAACTTTCCAAATGAATGCCATTAACTCTATGTCCTGTGCAACAAGTAGCTATGATACAGAGCAGGCCAGGAGGCTGCGTATACTTACAAAGAAAACTCTTTGGATTCCAGGTGCCAGTCTTTCTGTTTTCAGCTTCCAGACCAAAGGCAAAGGAGAGTTGAGAAGAAACACCAGAGGCTTCTGGTGAATATGCACTGATGAAATTGGATTCAAATGTAACGTGACCTGCAGAAACACAGAAATACATGAATATTTACTTAAGTTTCAAACCAAAGCACAATTTGAAACAATGAATCAAAGGTCATTTTTATACATACTATGCATTTCAGGTCTCTTGACTCAAGATTACAGACTAATCTACTTCCAAAGGAGGGGAGGGGGGAAGTCAGTCAACACAGCACAGATAATAGAAAGAATGAAATAGTTAACAGTTGTGGTCTATGCTTGCAAAGCACTGCTAAAGTGTTTAAGAAAACCTTGGCAAATGCTGATGAAAAATAGCTTATGCAAAAGGTCAAACCACTAAACTGACAGTTGGAGAACGACGAGATAAAAAGAATTGCAAAGCAAACTCTGATTTCTGGTTTCTAGATGGTATCCTACAAAGCTGGCTTAGAGTACAAACCTCATCTGCTGATGCTGTTAGAGCATAAATCTAACCTGTAAGACAAATACAACTAAAGAAACAAAAAAACCAGCAATTATCACAAAGACACAAGTAAGCACTACGTTAGTTTATGGAAGGAATTCCAGCAGAAGTGTTAACGTACATTATAGATAGAAAATGCCTGTCTTCAGAAACTGAAAGGGTACATGAGGAAAATGATCCCAACAAAGTGGGCATCACAAATATGAGGTGACTTGTTAGGGGATTTTTAAGCAACCGTTTTGTGGCTGCTGGAATCCCCTCCTGCCCAGCTCCTCATAACCCACTGTTGCCCCTTTAGAAGGGGCTGATGTGGGGCAAACCCCTAACCAAATGCATGGCAAAACACCTTGTCAGTTCTTAGCATGTAGCAACTTGTAATCAAAATCATAGTGGTTTTGCACTATCTAGTAAGCTTTTTAATCAGCATTTGGCTTGATAGTTCATCCTGGTTTATAGGAAAAAAACCTTTAGTGTGCAATGAAGGGATGATATATCCCAGAGACCAAGCAGGTGGGCAAAAGTCTCACAACAGTGAGTGGCAGGTGGCTTCCCTGACAGACAGTCACAGCCCTTTCTAGAAAAAGAATGAAGCAAACATGAACACAACCACCAGTTTGAGTGGTGGCACACAGAAACGAGCATGTGGAATGAATCTGTCTCCTGACAGACAATTTGGAAGGAAATCTAAGACAGGGAGGCTGCTGTGTATCAGCTATTGCATTATCCTTGTATGGTGGTAAGCATCACTTAACTTACCAGTAAATTAAATGCACATTCATCTGGCAAACTCAGTAGATGAAAGCTAGAGACCAAACTGAGTATTAGGTACACACTAGTGTTGAAAATCTTTCCAGGAGAAAAAGATAGCTTTTTTTTTTTAAATTGAATAGTTCACCATCACTACAAAGTGAAGGTCAAACCTAGGTCTTCAGGTCTGACAGACACCTGGAGAAGAGCAGAAGGGTCTTTTTCTGCTATTTAAGAACTTGTGAAAGCACTAGCAAACAACATGCTGTGTTACCACGCCAGTCGGTGAGCAGATGCTTACATGCAGGATTTACTCTGTTCTTAAAAGCCACTGAACAAACACATCTCAGGTCCCCACATGCCAAATCCCATAAGCACATCTCTGGGGCCACTGAGGATATCCCTACCTTCATCTTTGTTATGCTTGATTAAAATTTGTTGGGAAACTGGCATTACAAGAGTGGTTCCATATTTGTACCCGAAGGAGCATCTCTTCAGCAGGCAGCAGCCAGGGGCAGCAGCCAGGGGCAGCAGCCAGGGGCAGCAGCCAGGGGCAGCAGCCAGGGGCAGCAGCCAGGGGCAGCAGCCAGGGGCAGCAGCCAGGGGCAGCACTGGTCCTGCCTGGAAGGAGGCTGGGCTCAGCCACATCCCCCCCAGGGCAGCCACCTTTCTCATTGCTTGGCCTCTCCTGGCAGGAGGCAGAGTTGTATTTATGCATTTCCAAAAGAAAATGTTAAGTACCACAGGCTACCACACCTTCTGGAAACCACAGTTCCTCTCTATTTTCTGCCTCAAAAGAATAAAGTACCTCATTTTAGGGAGCTGCAGGTTGTTAGGCTCCGAATGCTAGTGGGATGACTGAGACTTCAAATGCCAAACGCTTCTGATCTTAGCTATAAAAACTGTGTTACAGCATCACACGAGAGAGCCAACATCTGTTAGCTGGAAATAAGGGAGAAGATTACATTGTTTTACAAGGCTCTCAACTTTGTTGTTCTGTCTAGGAACAGGAGCAAAAGTAGAAAGAAAAAGGTGTTTAGAACTGCTAATAAATTCATGGCTATTAAAAAGCTTTCATTAAGTCTTGTGGGTTTTCAGCTGTAATCACAGCTAATTAGTAATAAGCTTTCTAAACTATTAAATATAATTACCTTCTTCTGGGGTTATGTTCTCTCACAAAGCAGTAACAATACAGTAACCTCAGTTTACCAGAGTAGCCCAGTTACATCTTTTGCTGTTTTGATCTGGCAAATCTGAGTTCAAATTTTATTCTGGTATTATTTTCAGCTCCAAATGGCATAAAATGCATTTAATTTTAAACTCTCTAAACTTCAAAGTGTCAGAGAGAAAATCTTCAACACTAAATGAAGTAAATACACCCACTTTTATCATATGCATCCATAGCCAAATTTTCCCATGCAATAACAACTGGCTTCTGTTCTGAAGGAAATAAAGTAATGTAAATACTGATTACATGAGTTTTAATATAGGCTCATGTACTTAAATAACCAAGAGCAGAAGAACAGTAACAATCCTCTCAAACTGGCCAAAGGGAGCACTCAGGTTGTAGTTTTATTACAATGTCAAGTCAATGCAAAGAAGAAACTTCTATAAGAAAATTTTAAAAATGTTTGCTATTTAAAACCTCTGATATTAATTAAAACCAGAAGTGATACAAGAAACACAACACACTCTGAAAACCTCATCCTAGAAACAGCTAGGCCAGGTCCTCTGGGTAATAAGGAAATGGAGAAGGATCTCTGTTTCAACTGATCTCAGACAAGTTTATTCAAAGCCAACCTCTTAACCCACAAGACAGATGTTTTAGACTTCAGGAAGATTCCTGCCTCTTGGTTTGGTCACATGTGAGAGCACAGAGAGCAATCATACTACCTTAGCACAAAAATCAGAGACTCTTTGCAACTGGATCTACTCTCAGATTTCACAGTTGTTATTCCTTTAGCTTTTGGAAATTAAATATGTAAATAATATACACATATATAATTATTTCCACACATGCATGGAAATAATCAACAAAGTTTGAGTTGTATTCAGAAGTGGTGATACATCTATCCATGCCTTTGGCTGGAACTGTAAGGATAAGTTATATCACATAATGGAATTTTCCTACATTTCTGCCTGAAAAGTGCAGACTGATCCTTTAAGAAAAGCTACAGGACTTTAATACAAAATCAAATTTTTGTAAGTAAATGAATTGTTCCTGTCAACATTTTCAGAATAAATGTAATTTTGCATTACTGCACTCAGTTTGAGCATGAGTCAGACAGCACCAAAACACATAACGTGTAATTCATATTCCTAGTCCTAAACTTGAGGAAATGTAGTTAACACCAGCATGCTTCTGCAGCAGCCTCTGTCACTATATTCTTTGGCATATCCATCACCTGGCACTACATTTCTTAGCCTAACAAAGTCCTCAGCGCCAGTGTGGTTTTCCAGACTAAAAGCAATCCTGCTGCTCAAAATATAGAAAAAATAAAGAAAAAAAAAAAGGAAAAGCTGCTCAAAAATGGCTCAGAACCATATTGATCATTATATTTCTCATAAATCATTCTTGCTTAAGGGCTAGCAGGGGGCAGCCTACCCTGAGTGCTCCCCCACTTACAAGTTCTACAATATTAACAGGCTCCTCATCATGTAGCTATTCGTCCCCTTCTAATATTTAGGATTGTCCCCATCACTGTTTGTGCTTGCTGATACACAGCAGTGATATGTATTATGGGACACTTTTTCCTGGTTCTTGGAAACAGTTTTCAAGCAAACTGCTGAGGAATTACTAGCATTTGAGAGCTTTTTGCCAACAACCTAGTTGCCAAGCATATGGCTTTTACTGTGCCTAACAGCAGTCAGTGGGGCATCACACAGAAATTTCAGCCCAAGTAAGGTAGGCATGGTCAAAACAGCTCACTAGAAAGGTGAGAGGTGTTTCTGTGTGGAAGGTGATGGTTTGAACTGTGTAGTCCAAGTAAAAGTCTGGACTTTGACTATGCAGCCAAAGTTCTTAAATGCCTCTTCCACTTCTGCTTTAGATATTGAAAGGTTTAACAGGACTCCAAGATATTATGAGCTTATGACATTGACATGAGCACAGGTTCCACACTTGAGCTGTACTGGCACCTTCAGCGTGACACTGTCCCTCTCTCTAACTCTGCCTTGTTAAGCTTTCTGCTGTCACCTCGGTGCCCCTTTGCTAACTTCTGGCACAGCTGTCTCCATCCACGGTTCTGCAGTGGAAGATCCTCGCCCCTACGCTCTACTCTCTCACCACCTCATCTTTTCTGCTTGAATGTCCCCATTGTGGCTCTGGTTGAACCACATATTGGCTGAATCCTACGTGGTGCTCCCCTTCCCCCGGCCACCTTTCTGTCTCATTGCAGCTCATGAGCTCTTTGGGGCACATCCTTTCTCAAATACCTAAATAATTCACAGCAGCTTCTAGACACACCACAAATTAACAGAAAGGTACTGGATCACTTCAACAAACAAAAAGTTTCTAATTAATAACAGAAGAACTAGCTAGAAATTTCCCCTTTCTTTTTGTATTTTCACTGGCAGAACCCATATTATTAAATATTTATATGAAGCACTGCCCAGAAACTCCATTAGAAACCAGTCCTACACATGTTCAGAGCTGTACAGCTAGAGATGAACACATGGTGTGAAATTCTGAACCCACTGACCTTTGTGGTAAAATTCATGTTCTTTTCCTGAAACTCCCATATAAGTTCTTTTGTTGCCTTTTTTGTTTGTTTGTTTTGTTGAGTTTTTTTGTTTTGCTTTGTTTTTTAAAGAGGTATCTAAAAAGAGATATTCTCCATCCACTCTTATAGGTTCAAATAAGATTATATTTTTGTACTTCTCAGACACATACCGCCTCAGACAAAGTCTTCTGCATCTCAGACAGCTCTGTGAGCAGTTTGGTCTAACAATACCATAAGAAAATGAAACCAGAATCATTAAAAGGACTAAAGCACTTTTAGGTCACCTAGCCCATTAAAGCAGGGTTATCGTTAGTACCTATTAGAGGACAGCACATGAACCAAGCAGCAGCTTGACAAGAGCACAGGAAAATAAGTCAATGTGGTCCAACACATCCCTGGCTCCCAGTGAGGGGCTAATCTGATCACCAAGCTGTCATACAGCCAGAATTTTGTTTGTGCAATCAACAGGCAGGCCAGGCCTTCTGGACCTCAGTGTCAGCAATGGTCCTCTCAGCACGGCTGAGTTTCAGTGGCTGCTTGCAGGAGCGAGATCCTCTTCCAGGCTCACACCCCCCTTCAGCACACGTGCCTCCCAGTAATTCACAACTAACTCGTGAAGAATACAGCAACTTGGTCACAGGTGAAAACTGAAGAGTAAAGCTCTTCTAAAAGTCTTACACCACAACCCAGATGTCCATTTCTGAAGAGCATACCAACAACAAAGCCTCTAACTGTGACCGGCACGTGAACCGCAGGAACTTCGGTCGTTTTTGCTAGAAGGCATTCTTTAATCTGTTATAAAAACTGTGAAAAAATTAAAGATACCATATTTCATAGATGCCATGTCTGTCCAACTTCGGCTGGCATTACTTCGCCAGCTGTACTGACATGTGTTCCTGCTGGTCACTGCTGTCTGGAGAGTTCCTTTAAGGTCTCCAGCAGCAGCAAGGCTAAGGCAGCTGCAGAGGCTTCTCTGTCCCCAGGGACCACAGTTTCACGGAAGGCTGAGTATTACCACAGAAACCAACTACAAAAACAGTCCACAGGCTCCTGCCCCGTTCCTCTGGTAAAGCAATTTGTACTACGTGAAAGGCAAGGGCACCAATGCTGAAAAGGGATCAAAGTAAACACTGCTGTTAAAGCACCGGGTTTGTTTTGCTGACTTCAAGGCATCAAATCGCAGACTCTATTTTGTTCTAAAAAGATGAAAGTCGAGTGCCAAGGCTTTGTAAGGTTGAGTTAACTATTCCAGTGTGAAGGCCTTCAGAGAAATTCATAGCACATTTTCCAAAACAGCCATTACGAATTTGTGCTAATAAACCAGTACAAAATACGCTGTGCTGTATTGAATTACGCTGCCCAGGCGAGGACAGCTGCCTCAAAAAGAGAAGAGGAAAAGGAATTTTAACTCCCAGGCCTTGTAAACACATTTTCTGACTTACAAGTCATGCAATAAAGCCAGAGTCATGGTATCTTGATCTTCGCACCTGAGCAATGAGCTAAATTACTTGGTACTAAGTAGGCAAAATTCAGAACAGAAAAACAGTTAAAGAACTAATATGAAGAACTATCTTTGCAGTTCATTAATTAGTTCATTAATTAGAAGAAGTTTAGAATTTCTATTGAAAATCAATTGAAAAAAAATAATGTTATATACATTGGCTATAAAAGAAATCAGTCAAGGATTAATCCACGAATCCACTTCAAGTATTGCACTGCTTTACAAAAGTGTTTATCAATTACTTTGGGAAGGATCACCGGGCCATTTTTTTTTTTTCTTTTGGAAATGAAAGTAAAGAAAAAGTATATTCCTTAGGCAGGGACTGTGAATTCAAAATGGAACGCTTCCCTCCATCCCGCCTTGTATTTTTGCTATGCTCATTGAATAAGTGATGAAAGAGGGTTCATTACAATAAAAAACTTGCAGCATATTCAAACCTTTCCTGCAGTTCTCTCTCCCGTCTAAGTTCTGGTACCTTTCTGGCCCTAAATATTAAACAACTAAGCTGAGGATCTGTGTAATAGGATGGAATTATAGCACATTTAGATCTCCTCATACAGATCTGTAATTCAGAATTAAACCATCAAGCTACAAGTAGAATTTAGTACTACAACATTATAAAATACATCAGTGTAAGATGAATACAGTATAGCACAGTCACGTGCTGTATGCCACTAAACATACTGCTCAGCACCTGGCAGCACTGTTTATATGGAGTTCACAACTGATGTTTTCCTACACCAGTGATTCTTCTACTTCTGCAAAGTAAGGTTTTTTCAAAAACTTATGGTTGCATCAAAGAAAGCAAACGCTCTTTGCACAAGCATCTCTGCTCAGCTCTGACAACCAAATCTAATCCTCACATGCTATCCCTGCTTTGGGCATCTTTGGAGCATGGGCTGCCCACAGTGACCACCCCGTGGTTTGTTCAGTGGGAATCCTGTGCCCACCAGTGCAAGTCTGGGACCACTTTGCTCATTCCTCCTGTGACCCAAACTAGAGACTTGTGCTCTCAAAGATTAAATGAAACCATTTGTGCCATCTGCCCTTCCACAACGCAATCAGGCTTCCCAGCACTTGAGACCAAAAAACACAATGTTTCACTCAGCTTTGCATAAATCAGATGTCAATACTGTTCACATGCCCCATAATGAATCCTAAGGGGAAAGTCCTCCTTTTATACATTTTGTGGGAAAACTTCTTGTCCGCTTTAGATCTGTTCAAGGGCACAGGATCCAGTCCTGCACGCCACAAGTACAGCATCTCCCCTGCTGTTAAGTGGCCCATTCCAAAAATGGTATCACATCAGACAAAGTCTTATCTTAGCAATTAAGACTCAAGTGAAAAAGAAGCATTTTTTCAGACAATATTCTATACTGCACTTACATGTACCTATATTGCAGAGCAAAGCTTTTATTTGGTGAATCAGCTGGGCTACAGAGTAAGTTTAATTCTATACTCCTCTTCCCTCCTCCCATCCCAAAACCATTAGTAAAGCACTAAAGAGCATTCTCTCATACATTTGGTAGACCCAGCAACTTCATAGTTCATCTCAACTGCCAAACACCATGCAGATAGAACCATAGCACAAGGTGTCTAAGAACATCATGGCAAACCTGGAATCTGAATACAGATTCTTCCACATCTCAGGTGAGCACCCCAATTCCCACTGTTCCAAAAGGTGCAGGTGCAGAAGGGGAGGAGGCAAAGACAATGAGGCTTCACAGAGCAAGAAAACATGACAAACAAACGTGAAATAGATGGTAGAACAACTGCAGGACAAAGGGTTATGTCATTTTCAAGCCCCCACATAAAAACCAATTTATTCCTCAAAGGTTTTGCAGCCAGACCTCACAAAGATCCAAGATGACTGGAAAAGAGAATCATTCTACAGGTGTTTTTAGAGAGGCACAGCCACATAGGGAAGTGTAAAATGTGGAGTTCACATTTTTATTGGGCATGTAAAACTGAATTCTTGCTTTCCAAGCCATGGCAAAGAATAGTATGTGTGCATGAGCAGTAAGAACCTGGAAACATATGCAGCAGCACCAGATTTAGGAAATAGATTTGTTTACTTTATTGTCAGTAACCCAGCAGCCTGAGTAAGCGTTGGTGAAAGTGTGTGTCTGTAATACACATGCTCACAAATGGTATTAGAAATTAATACAAAGGAGACTGCTTTCGGAAGATTAGAAGTAACTGTAACCAATATACATTGTCTTTCTGCTCCCCTGGGACTGGTCTTCATTCCTCCCATTTTTTTCCATTTTCAAACTTAAAAATAATGATCAGGGCTTTTCCTCTTTGTTCAAACGAAACACTATTTTGGGAATATTTCAAATCATTCATTTATGATACTAGCTACATGGAAAAAAAANCCAGGTGCGGAAAGAAACTAAATTTTCTATTTAATAATCTATTTTTCTATTTAATAATCTATTTAATCAGGGCTACCCATATAAGTAAGACTACTCGCATCTACTTGCAGGATCAAGGCCACGAAAGCTGACAAAACCCTCCAGAAAATATTATTGAGGCTGTCATGCAAGTATTTTCTCGCACAGTGATGCCATTCCATGAACATCTTATCTGCACTGTCTCTGATTCTTGCTTGAAAACAGATTTACTGAAGAAAATTCTGGCTTGCTTTCCAGCTAATTGTGTAAAGAACAGACAGCTACTTCTTGCGTGTAGGATTTTATCATGTAGCTTCAGGTGCATTTTCAGTGTCCAGTTTACCTCACCGGAATTATCCCTTGAAACCCAGTTAACGGATGAAAGCAAGCATGTTCCAATGGTCTAGTCTGAAAAGATACCTACAGAGCAAGTGCCACTGTGCTCAACTGCAAAACTAATGTTGTTCAGAGTCATGTCTCAACAGGACTTAAAACTTGATTTAGGTATTTGCATGCACTAGTAGATCACATCCACGCAGAAGAAGTGAAGAGACTGCTTCATTGGGTGATGACAGAAGAGTGGTCCAGACTTTATCCAGTCTTCAGTGTTTGAGAATGCCAGCTAGTGCTTTTAGCCCAAACCATTCTATGATGAGATTTGGGTCATGATCAAATATTATCTCTCATCTAGAAACACTAACTACTGCCACACACTGGTGTGTTTATTATGATTGGAGCTCATGCCATATGTGATAAAGTTATTTCTGTAGTATAAATTTCTACCTCAGTTGTTAAAGGTCTCTTTAAGGTCAGCTCTAAGTAGTTACCTATCATTCCTTCAAACTTCTTAAAGCAATTTAAGTGTCAGATGTTTGTACCCCAGGGTGGTGCTATTTTTGCATCTTCTTTAAATAAAAAGTTTTACTCCTGTAGAACTCCATATACGTTTCACAGAGAAGAGACTCTTCTAGAGAAGGACAAATTTAAGTACACGATAGATGTTATCAAAAGAATTTTCTTTATAAAACCCCCCAAATAATACAGACATTTGTTCCTCTTCTCTCTTGTCACTGCAAGGTTTTACTTTTTCAGCTGGCCCAGGAGCATGGCTGTCAGGAACAGCAAGCCTCACACAATTTATACTGGAAATGTTCCCCAGTGCTGGGAGGTTAGAGGAGAATGACTTCATTAATTCCAGCTTTTGATTCCATTAGACACTCCAGAGAACAAAGCAAGCAGGAGCACTGATGACAAGTGGAATACTGCTCCAACACCACACACTCATATACATGTATGACCCCGAAGCTAGACTGGAACCTGCCCATCCAGTTTGTGATAGAATGGACTCCTGGAAATGTCATCACTTCCTTTATTATCTTTTCTTGGGGAAAGTAAACATAGACAAAGCAGAAATTTATAAATACTCCAAGGCATGTCAGAGAGAAACTTTGAGAAGGGAACCAGAGTCCAAGAATGTGAATCACAGTTTACGATCAAAATCACAACACATGCACGTGCCTGGAAGAACACGTGGGTGCACGTGGGCAGTGTGCTCACGCAGATGTGAGCGAGAGAGGGAGGAAGAAGAGTCCATCTAGTAAAGACAGCAGCAGCAGCCCCATTTCTCTCTACAGTCACACAACAGTACACCAGTAACTGTGGGCACTCGCAGCAGAGCAAAACGAGACAGTCCAATTTTCACCTTCCAACGGGACATTTTAAATAGCAGTCAGCAAAACGGAACAATTTGAGAAGCCAGAAACGTCGTTCTGACATTTTTCCTTTTGAATCCTTTAGCATTCTGTGGTGGGCCGTGGCACAGCTTCAGCCACCACTCCACACAGCTCCTGAAACTGAGAGCAGGTCGCACTTTCTGCTCACAGCAAACAGACCTGAACCAGCGTAGACCAAGGGTTTGCACAGCGCTCTCCAAGTCATGAGAGGTCACTGCTGCCTCTTTAAGGGTAGGCACGCATCAAGCCACGCTCCTGCAGGACAGCAGGCTTTGCACAAACAGGCTCCTCTGGCTGACACATGACTTCCTCTGGCAGTTCTGATGGGCAGAACTTGAAATGACTGCCAAATCCAATGACCAGCAAATCCTGAGCTGGCTAAAAACAACCCACAAAGACTGCAGTCCAGAACAAACAAGATGAAAAAGCAACATTAAAAAAGGCTGGATTTTTTTGCAAGCACAGATGCTTCAAAGTGCTAATGAAGAGGAGGAAGAGGGTTGTGAAGGCTCTTTAAGAAATGGAGGCTGGGCTGGCTGTTGGTGTGTTTGTTTTCTAAAGACATGGCAATGTACTGTCCATCAATAGTGTCCATCAATCAAGGCAATTAAGACCTCAGTGTCATTTTAGTGTATTAGTTGCAGGGGGCTGCAGCTTTCAGTAGACATGGCATCATCTGAGAGTACAATGAACAATTACAATTCCTATGGAGAACACTGTCAGTATCTTTAAGACTTTGTAAGGTCTATTGTGTGCTTCACTTCTGATTCAGTCCAGTACACTGTCAGCCCAGAAAGGGCTCTTGGGCAAGCCTGTGGGGAAAGGGAGGAACAGAAGCCTGTAAAATCACTCTGGTAAGCCAGTATAGCTACACAGGCTGTGGGAAAGCTTTGGAAAATCCTTATGATCAAGAGTTGCATGTGATGGGGGACTACTGTTTTCCAAGCAACAAATACAGGGTGTTCTTGGGGTACAGCTGCCACAGCATCACTTTGAACTTGACTCTGAGACCTCACTGGCACGGGGCACTGGTGAAAGCAGTAATTCACCTGGGCTTCCCATTCTCAATCTTCTCCTGTGGGCCCCTTCCCTCACTCTTACAAGTGGTATGAAAAAGATTGTGAGAAAAATCAGCAGTCAACCTCAAACTTGACAGACAGATTTTCAGGTGGCCAAACAAACTTCCACTGCCACTGTGCAGGTCCTGGATGGACTGATAATGTTACCTCCATATGACTTTGTGAACCACAGATCAACAATGAACAAGTAATAACAAGATGACAACAACAGGGTGACAGGGTGAAACCTCTCCTACATTGTAGTCTTCTCTTTAGCATTCACCTTCTCACATTTGGAACACAATCCTTTGCTACCAAGTGGTACCTTGATCCTCTCATCTGAAGTCTAAACTCAGACTTCTCCATCCCCCGAAAGATTAAGCATCTCCACTGCTTTAATCTCTTCTCCTTCATCCCCAGACAGACTGGGCAGCAACAGAGTCATCTGCACCACTCTCCTCTCAAGCCATCTCACTACAGACAGTTCAGTGCCACTCCTGGATCAAAAACCCTGTATAGAGTTGCACTGCCACTTGCAAGTCTGCTGTCACCGTTAGATACCCATTACTGGGTCTGTACTTGGACATCAATTGCTGCTGCCAAGCAAAGGCAGTCAGAAAGTGAAGAAGTAAGGAACAGCAAAATACCCTCAGAGCATTCAGATATGATCTGTACCTTAGCAGAGGCACATGCGTGGTGCTTTATTTCAAAGCTTCTTCTCAAGCAGCAACTATTTTTCTTCAACACAAAGGCCTTTGTCCTAGCAGAAGTACCAAACAGAGTCGCGTGCAGCAGCACAGGCTTCCAGCACAGCCCAGGAAACAAGCAGAGGGCAGATGCAACACAATCTGACAAACCAACTGACACAGCCTTGATTTCCCAGACCAACTCTGCACCACATCACCTGGTGAGCTCACCAGAAACATCACATTCGTACAGCCAGGTGATGTAGCAGTGCACTGATCCAGTATTGCCAGCAAAGCCTGTAGTCTTACTCAAAAGTATAATCTCACAGAAGTAACAAATTCTTTATTCTTGAGCCTCTTTTAGTGTAAGTTTAGGACTGCATAGCATAATGGACCAATTATTTTAATTTGGATTATTAAACTCAAGGTGCAGGGTGCTTCAAAAAATTGAAATCAAACTAGCCCACCTTGTCAGTCTCAGAGCAGCTGGTCAAGCTGACACTGAGAGCCCAGCACTACAAAGCCACGGCAGAAAAAGAAGCTGACCTTATTTTTACTATATGTGAAATCCCAAAGTTTTGGAAAACAGCTGAAGTGGACATTTGATTGGTATTAGAACCAGAAACTTGTTTTAACAAATGCACTTTTAGAGGAAGAAACAAACAAAATGCAATCAAACAGCTAGGTAACAAAAAACTCACCAACTCCAGCCAACAAATAACAAACCTTGAATTCCCTTCCTGCCTGCTGTCAGCACGAGAGCTCCAGTCCCCCTCTGACCACGACTCTGGTGCAGCAGGTCAGCATGTTTAAACCATGCCCAGAAAGTGGCCTCTCTAGCACAGCTGAATCTCAAGGCTGTCCCCAGATCCCTGGATGCCTGAGCATGAAACAAAACATTTCTCCCTGACATAGCCTTGGGTAAGGCCACTGTGGTGTTAAACTTCTGAAAACAGTCAAAATGAACACACTAAGAAATACTGTTTTTTCCTGTCCCATTTTTACAACTTAGGGGATCTCTTCAGAAAGTACTTAAACATTGGACTTAAATAATTTGCCCATCATTTTATGACTTTCAAGTGGGTCAGCTCAGGAATCACTAGTAAGCACCTGGCTATTACCATTCGCCTGCTCCACAGGAACTAACAGGAATTTTAACAGGTTTGCTCTCAAAGGAAAATACTCTTTTATTATGAAATTGTTGCCAAGTAACACTGAAGAAACAGTGGAGAAAAAGTCTGTCTAATTATTTCAGTCTCAATGACGTTACTCAAAATTATAAAAATACAGTTGAGTCCTTGATTTTCCTGCCTTCATTTCACATAACACATGTTAAACATCTGTATCAGGCATAACATCTTAAAACTATTGAGGATGAGGATGTCAATGAAAACAATAGTGACTCCATTGCCAGGAACTCTGATTCCATGTATTCATATGTATTCAATTCTAAGTATTCACATGAGATTAATTTTATATGCCCGTGCTCCCCCTTTAGCTCTTTCAATTGTGGCTGTGTGCCTGAAGCAGCTGAGGGAAATTCAATTGACAGGTATAATAAAAGAATCCTCCATTAATTTAGGACTTGATAACATATTGAAGGAGTGACTTGAATCTTAAAATAATTCTTCTGGTTTTCTATACACGTTTTCCCAGGGCAAGTTTTAAAGTGCCTCTGCAAACAATTCCTTCTCATAAGAGAACAAGCAGCTCCATGAGAAAGTAACTATCTCCTTTCTGAAACCTAGGAAACTGAAGCAGTGAAGATACCCAAAGACAAAGAGAAAGTTATTGTAAGAGCTCAGTAGTTCCTGGCTTTCAGCTGAGACCCAGATCAGTACAGAAAGGCACACATGCACTCACTTCCCCAGGAATACTTGATCAAATAAAACAAACAAAAAAGGCTTGCATTTGTCATGCCAAGTTCAATATAAACACTTGTGGCTATTACATGCACCCCTACTCTATTTCCTACGATAAAGCACGGCCAGTAGGAACTGTGATTAAAGACACTTTTAAGAAATATTGCAGATCGGAACTTTTGGGGCTCTTACTTGAAAAAGTGTCTTCACGGTCTCAACAAACCAGATGTCACCCCACCAGGGATTAACAAACTAAAATACAAAGAAATTCCTTGAAGGTCACAGATATGATTACAGCATTTCATGGTATGACCCTCTATTTAGCAGAGTTCAGCCTTACCATGAAAGTGCTAAATTACTGGTTTAGCTTTGCAAAGTTTGTCCAGAATACACAATCCCACTCGTTTCTAGCCCATCTCCCAGCACCAAACCTTACCAATCCTCACAGAAAAGCCAGGGTGTGCTTCAGGAGGAATAGTGCCCTGCCATACCCTCCCCCCAGCATCAGCCACCCCTCCTATCTTTAAATTTGCAAGTGTTTGTCATCTTGCATATTCTACACCAGTGTCAGAGTTAGTTAAATGGATGCATACATGTATGTTGCATATTTATGGTAATCGGGGTGTCTGCTCGGGTATGTTTAATGCATGAGTCCTCCAAGGAATTTGCTTGGGGAAGTTTACGCTCCTCCCAGCAAGTCAGGAATGTGAATTTAGCAGCATCTAGCACAGGGCAGGTTAAAAACAAAACAAACCCGACCTCCTCCCCCAAAGCCAGCCTTCACTTAAACATTTTCAGATCTCACATTCCATGTTATCAGAACTTCAGTCGACCTCTGAATGAATGTGGGATTTATTCTAAACGTGCTTTCGATGCTGCTGAATAACTAATGTCCTGTCAAACAGAAACACTGGGTTTTATTCTGGAGTACACTGGAAATACTTTATGACAAACAAATCTCTACCTTTGCTATCAGCATTTGCAGGCAACAGGAAATACCTCAGCTGGTAAATCAAACTAATGTAACTCGAGGTGATGGGTACATTCTACTTTAAGACAAAAGGCCAGTTGGAGTTGGTTTTCACAATAATGGAAAAGATAACATTTGCTCTGCTTTGTTTTCCGAGTCTGATCCTATAAGTAAAACCCGATCTTCCCAAGTTGTTTACAGTCTTTTGCTGGACGCTGTCGCCAGCAAGCCTTGCTCCAGCTTCCTGCACATTCTTAGAGCAGCCATCTCCAAGGGCTGGGACTGGAAACTAGTTGGGAGAAAGAGGCTAAGGGCTATGGATTGTGAAATACATTCTGTGCCCTACACTTTGGTGTACCACAGAAATACACAGACAAGACAGCTTGGGGCAAACTGCTTTCTTACCCTAAGAACATTAGAGGAGGCTCAAGCAGCCTCCTTCTGCTAGGCAGCAACTAATTTTATTCAAAGCCAAATATTTAAATCTTCTATCATTCTGTCAAGATGATTTGCAGCTGATTCATTCTGGTCTCTGGGAGGTACAAGCTCCAGCTGTAGCCTGCTTCATCCCATTCCCAGCACCCTTTAGTAACTAAGAAGTTAAAGTTCCCACTATACCATGTCCCCCGCAGTGAGGACAGTTTTCTGCCTGTTTTCAACAGGATTTGTGATTACCTTGTGAGATCTATCCCTCATACAAGATTTGTCTAGGACTTGCCAATGGATTTAAAGATTTCAGTGCTCCTATTCTCACCCAGGAAATACACAGAGTGACATAAGGCTGTTTAGGTTTTCACAAGAAACTATGTTACACACCCACCCCCCCAAAAAATAAAAACAAAGTAAAATAATAATAAAAAAAGATTCCAACTACAAGTTGGTTTTCATGCCCAGAGAACTTATACCTGTTATTTTTTCAGTTTTCATGAGTGACCAGCAAACTATAAAAGGCTTTAAGCAGTAAACCAAAACAAATATAAAAATATCTGTACCTCATTTCCAGTTCCACAAAAGAAAAAAAAGTCTAATTTTTTTATTCATTTCATGACAGTGGAAGTGAAGAGCACCTGACATTTTTGATTAACAGCAGCCAATGAGATACCTACTGAAAAAAAAACAGTAAATAACTGTTTCATCATACACTAGACACTTCAGACAGTGTATGTACTGAGAGTGAATGTGACAGCTGAATTTTCATGGGTGTATACAATACACCTTGAGCTGATCACACCACAACCCCAACAAGGCTGCTGTTCAAGTCAGTGGAAAGACTTTGATTATGGCCAAGAGTATCTGCCTTGATTTAAATCACAAAAAAAGACTCACTTAAAGTTATTCCAACACAGTTTTAGACCCTCTTTTTCTAAACCTCCATCTCCTAGATGATCACCTTTGTTCTCTCTTTAGGAATTCTGCTAATGGTGCATACACGTTGCTCTCACAGGACGCAGCACTAAGGATATGTGCGTGTAACACTTTAAGAACACGAACTAAGAATCTCAGCTGTCATGGCATGCAATGTTTTCTTTTCACTTCGGCACTGTTTTGATGTGTTTTGAGAGTAAACAACAGCACTGCACAACTTCACATCAAAAATTTTCTTCTTGTCCTTTCAGAGCAGCTAAAGCTCTTGCCAACCCCTCTGAATGCAACGCACATAAACAAGTAACTGGACCGTACTTCCAAGTCAGCAACACTTGCTTTCTGCATGGCAGTCCCCACTCCATGCAGCATTAGGGATATATTACAGGGGTAAAGAATCTGAACTTAAATATTTGTTTATAGTGGTCATGGCAGGGATCCAAAGGTATTCATGTTAATTTACAACACATTTAGGTAAACGATCTGCTTTTGAAGACAGCCAATTCTGTAAAGGCCTCTTATAGATCTAAATCTGTTTCTCATTTCCTTTGCCCAGCCCACCACCTTTTAAAGAAGGGTGATGGAGAGAGTGGCTGGGTATGGAAGCAGTTTGCTCACAGGACATGCGAAGCATAGGTGTGTAGTATCCATGCAAATTGTGCACATGTCTTTGTTGGCTTTTTGGTAACAGTTCAGAAACAGCTTTATTCAGTGAATCACTGCAGAACAATCCCATTTGCACACACGCTTCTAGCCAGGGATCTGGATGAAAAGTAATTTCCCCTTTACCTCTCTTTCATGATGGCCAAGACCTTCCTCAGGATTTCTGAGATTGAGGACGTGCACCTCTTGGGGCAAGCCTGTTGTGCCTCGGCTTGCGCAGCCGGATAAGACTGTAAAACTCTCCAGCAAGGCATGGACTGGATGCGAGGTGTTAACAGGCGATAAGACACACTCACTCCTAGGCACAGGACCTGCAGAGGAAGACACAGATGCACATCATTTGGAGAAAAAGCTGATACACAGATCACCCCTGTCAAATAATGAATGTTGTTCTGCTCACCAAAGCCCTAGGAACAGAACCAGAGGCTTCATGTTCATTATCCACAAAATGAAGACAATTATTTCTATTGCCCTTTTAAGTATGTATTCTAGAATTGAAGGTAATCTTGTCTTTACCAGAGAGGAAACAAAGGATAAGAGAAATAAAATAATAAAATAACAAAAACAAACAAACAAAAACAAACCCCAAAGCAGAAAAGACAAAGCAGTGATAGTGGTTTGTCTTAGATGTGAATTATTTATGTCAAACATTTTTTATCTCCAAGCAGGGAAAAATGCAATCACATATACACAACAATGAAAAGTTAATCTCTAGTATAAAGGTAATTACATCAGGAAGGATTTGGGCGAGTTGGATTTGTTGCTTTGAAGCAGTGCTGAATTATAGGGAACATCATTCAAATACACTGTAGAAAACAGCAGGCATCTGTCACATGATAAAATGAAATGTTTGTTTACTGAGTCTATTTTGTGTCTGACAGCAATTATCTGCACTGATAACAGATATCTAGTCCAAAACAGAGTGTACATCCTTCCAAATAATCACCACAGCATGATGTAGTGCCATACTCTTCTATAGTATGTGAGACACTGTGATGTGATATAGCAAGATAGCACAAAAGCTGAAACATACGGAGCAGTTTACATTTAAACTATATCTCAGGAAACTAAAGCAAGACAAATATTTATGAAAAGCAGCCCTGCTTTTCCAGTGGCTGAACCCCACCCCTGACAGTAACAGATACAGCATGGTTTTAATTCAGAAGGTCACAGGAGAACGTCATGGACTTAACCCCTAATTTGCACCAAAGTCACTCAGATGAGAATTAGACTCTCATGAACCAGTCAGTTCAGAGGCTGAAAAGCATAAAATAGAAGCTAGAAGCATGTCATTTTTCTTCCCCCTTCTCTGCCCCTCCCGAGAGTTTACATCTGCAATTGAAGTTAAATGCTTCTTTTGAAAAAAGTTCAAAATGAAAGAAAATACTCAACTGCTCAAATGGCAGAGCTCTGGTTTTGTGAAGTCTACACCCAATTACTGTAGCACTCGAGATCATTTGAGTGGGGCACACACGTTTGATTACATTAGCCCTGGTTAAGATGACAGTTCATTCAAGATACAGTCAGCAGCGGGCCATTGCCATTTAGAAACCAGAGAATCCATTTGAAAACAGAATTGTATCAGGAAAAAGCAGATCCCCTAAGCACACGGAGATTTCCGCAGTGCCTCTGGCCATGCGTGCCTTGTCCTGCCAAAGGGGCCATTCCTGAAACCCACCAGTGCATAGTACACATCCTACCAGCTCCCACAGAACATGAGTATTTGATAAAGGCAGTGCTCGAGGCATAAATTACTTGTGCCTATGCTTGGGGTACAGAGAATAAACAAATCTCCTGCTCTCTGTATGAGGAGCCTGGTAGTAGCACTGACCACCAGCTTGGAGGATTTGAGGTTTATTTGGGGTTTTTTAATCACTTTAAGAATACTCCTACAAAGTGGAACCAGTCCAAGCTATGTTACTCAGTTAAAAAAAGGAACCCAAAACCAAAACTATGAAAAAGTTGCCTTTGTAACGGTTGAAGAAATATTTAGAATTTGTAACAATAACACAACCAGCAGAGACATCTCATTTTCCTGATGTGCAAGTGCAGATCAGAGAACCTTCAAATCAATTAGCCCAACCGCTGATGTGTAAGTCCTGCAGCAGACCATGTTATGCAACCTGCACGAAAAGCATTTCTAAACTCCACAAGCATTTCTCAGGCTGAGGTAGAACCTAAGAGCTGTGAGGTGCTTATTCATTGAATTGTTTTGTGCAGACAAGAATGGAGTTGATGTTTGTTAAGATGTTTCCATTGTAACATACCCTCAAAGAACAAGGTGCAAGACTCAGAAGATGACAGACAAGTAGCTGCTGACAAAAAGATGTGCTTTCCATAGCAAAAGCTCATGAGAAAGAGCCAATACCTCCCTCTCAGCAGATGGAGTCCCTTATGAACACCTATTTCCATGCAGTACATCTACCAATCCTCCCCTCCAGCCTTCATCTGGTCTTTATTCTGTACAAATTTGTCACATTAGAGGAGAAGACATCTGGATTCTCCCCTCACTTCCTACAGGGACTCATCCATGTGAATAAGATGAGCTGGTATGTTCAGTACCCTCACCAGTACCTGAAGCAGGCATTAAGCCAGCCCTTCCTTCGAGGCCCTCTGTTCCGTCCGGCTTGCAAGATGGAAACACTCCCGGGGGAGCAGAAATTCACATCCCGGATAACCACCTGCAATTGCAACCCCCCTGGTTTGAAGGAAGGGGTGCACAAAGTTCCTCCAAGCTGCTCAGTTGAATAAACTCACGTTTCAGGGGAGTTCCTGCATTTGCCTCATGAGTGACCTCACCAGCCTCATGAGTGACGAAGACACAGCCACCATGAGTCTGAAGTGAAGGTTGGAGTATGCACTGGAGGCTGGCTCCACGTGTGCTGTCAGACAGCCCTCACACAAGGAATACAAGTGGGATACAGATGTTGCATTTCTGCAGTTTCACATAGGTACCCGCGTAGCTATGTCCTGGGCCCATGCTACCCTCCCTAGGAAGTCAAGACTCTTATGAACCTTATTTCTCTTCAAGAGCTGGCAGAAGTGAACAGTGATCTTCAGGCACTGGAATTCATCTATTTGCCCAACAACCACTCTGGGTGTTGTGCCACAGGCAGCATAGACTTGCATGCCTGCAGGCAGTGCTAAGTGACAGAAAAACTTATTTCTGCAACACAAAATATACTGGTGCTCAGGCTGTACATGGCACAAGACAGCTCCTTCTGCCACCTTCTCTGTTTCTGCTGTATTTTAGCCTATCCTCGCGCTGCACGCACCCCAGCGCCGCCTGAGCTATTTTGCTAAGCATTTGTTAATGTTTCTTTCCAGCCCTTCTGCTGCACCTGCAGCTCTGTGCCAGTCAGAGGCAGGTAGGTGCCTCTGAGATACTGTGACTCCAGTGGGAACAGCAACAGCAAGAGCTCTTCTCTTTCCATGTTAGGTTCTCTCACTCTTCTTGGCTCCCTCATACACTTGTCCTGGTTATCTTTCTTCCTTCCTGCCACATTCCTCTGACTAGAAAGGTAGTTATATCCTCTAGGTAGTTTAAATCCTGCAAAGTGCATATTTATCACCCTGAAAAAAACCCCAAAACCAACAGACAGTCCCTTCTATGACACTACTAATCTGATTACTTAGCACCTCAGCACAGCCTGCTTGTGTTTTAAAACCAACATGAAACCACAGCCCCTAGCTCTGCCCCTGCATAAACACCAGCACTGGGTCTGCCAGCTTCCCACTCCAGCCCACAGCCTGCTCCTGCCGACCTCACCTGCACCAGTGACACCGATATCCTGCCAAAATTCACCGTCATCACTGCTTAAGGGCCAGGTCGTCCAATTAACACATCAAGATCTTTTGATCAGTTCCAAATACAGACAGGGACTCTCTTGCATCTCATTCCCATCAAACTGGCACTTGAGAGTCAAAAGTATCTTCCAGTTTATACCTCCTAGTGAAGGACCCTTTAGTCCCTCCTCTGCTAAGCATGTAAGGGTGGAATGAAGAATATAAGTGCACAGCCATGACCAGGTTCTGTTTCACTTTGGAGCGTGTATCCATTTAACCTCAGTAGCAAATCCTGGCTCTTAATACAATCAACTTCTAGCTGCTTGCAAAGCCTTTTGATGATGGAAACCAGGTTAGGCAGGTTTATAAGAAACACTTACTATGGATGTTTTCATGATGATGAATGTTTAGTGAATATAGAATTCCACAGAATTATTTTCCACTTCCAATTAATAAGAATATTTTAAAGGCAGTCTTAACGCAGACCCAACCTTGTTTGATAACTAACATCTGGAACATATTCAACACCATTTCAGCATTCTTGTTTCCCGTATCATCCATGCTACTAATGAGTAGCATGTGTTCTGCTGTAAGAAAGTAGCAGAAAGGGGAGTAAGACACTGAAGGGGATAGATAAGACAACAACCCAAGACTAACTCATAACTGTGAGGGGTTTTATTAAAAAAGAAAAGGCTAATATAATTTCTGTTGCATTTCCATGGAGATTTCTACAGTTTTGTCAGCCAAAAAGTGTGACTGGCTCCTGCAAATTGCACAATTCTGCGCTGGGGACTCCGTGGCACATTCATGTGGTTCCCACACACCACACCAGAGGATACAAGCCACACCAATGGGATAGAATTGCAACTCCTTAGAAGGACAGATTCATTCCAATTCATTTCTGAATGGAGGAATGACACAAATCTAATCATTATACAGACAGCCAAAAAAAATTCAAAATCCAGTCTTGAGGAACACCAGGGATCTCTGTGCTGTCAGGTACAAAGTAATAGGACTTAGCTGCAGATCCCGCTAGAATTCATCACTTTATGTGCTGAAAAGGAAGTCTTAGAGGAGACTAAGTATTCAAGAAAAGATTTCAGTGTGCCCAAATGACAGGCTTTCAGAAAAATTCTTTTGGAGAAGGTTAATTTGAGGGCTTTTTTTTTTTTTTTGACATCAACTAGTGCAATGATGACTGGGGCAAAAAGGAAAAGACAGGATCCTCAAACCTACTTTTAAATGATGACAGACTTCTGTGAAAAGAAGAGGAGGGGAAGACATTTTCTCTTGAACTGAAAAGCTTAAGACTCACTGCAGAGCACTTGAGCATAGTAATAACTTCTTCCTATAACCTTCACCACTCACTTCTAAAGATACAAGTGCATGGGTGAGAGGCCTCTATTCCATCTGGAGTAACTGTTACTACCTACACACCTTCTCAAGGAGTTTCTCATCAAGGGAAGCATTTATACAAAAAAATCCTACTGATTGAAGGAAGAATCTACATAGAGCAGTAACACCTGTCACTTGAAGAGAAAAATGTAAGTCATTACTACTAATTTAGTATGGGTGGCTCTGTAACAACTGCTAAATTCCTTCCTGCACACCCCTTTACAGAAGGCCACCTGGGAAGGCAAATTCCTTTGTAAGGATGTAGAGGATAATGGACAACCTCTACCATCAATATGAAGAGCAGCTTTAACTACAGATGTCCAAGAAAAAACAGCTTCATGCTCCAAAGCAAGTACTTGAATAAGACAACTCTGACCAGGATCAATCAATCCTGGCAACCAGCCTTAAGTCCTGAGAGATGGAAATGTCAAGATGAGATGGTAGGAATTACCACAGCTGCTTTGTGATGCGAGGCAGGGGCATAGAGGAAACTGCAGCATTTCTCTTCATCGAAAGGAAGAAGCTGTTCCATCACAACCACCACCACCAAGGAGCAGGACTGTCCAAGACTATTCCTGGATTACACTGTTTTCCTGGCAATAAATGTGGCCACCATAAGAAAGATACATGCGAGAGAAGCAAGATACTGAAAGGAAGATTTGTATCTTGGACCTTCACACTCGCCAGTAGGAAGAGTAAAGTAGAAGATTACTGTCCAAAACATTTTATATTTGTATAAATTTACTGCTGATTGATTTTTGTGTCTTCCAGAATGTTTGGCTGGGGAGGGGAGGAGAGAGTTCTGGTTTTCATGTTCTATACAGCTCATGGCAGCAGTTCCAACTCTGACAAAACGCAGAACATGTAACGCAGAACGATAGTGCTGCTAATCTGCTGTGATCTTGGTAAGGAGGAGGAAGAAAGTAATTGTGGTATGTTTCAGTACCACTTTTCTGCAATTCCCAGACACTTTAAGAAACACATTTTTAAGTGTGGCACGGGTTTTATTATTTTTTATTTACACAATAGTAATTTAACCTTAAGTTTCAAAAGCCTAGCAGTTAGGCTAGGCTCAATATTGTAATAAAGGCATTGATACTTTAGAGGGCTGAGGAATAAGAAAAAAGAAATAAGCTTCGTTTATTAAACAAAACCTGTTCAAATTTGGATATTCTCTTCTCTGTCATTTTTGTGTTCACCCAACAAAAGAGGAAAAAAAGTTTGGCATTTTCATAGTGTGTCCCAGCACTCAGAGGCTTATTTGACTATTGCTACTACATATGAGGTCTAACAAGCCTTTCCTCATGCAACTATGAACTGAGTTGAAATGCAGCAGGTATCTCCCTTTAATAGGAATATTTACATCAACTAGGAATTCCCCAGGAGAAATATTGTAAAACTTCTTAAAGAAGTTATTGAATAACTCCAGTGAGAGCTTGTTCGGTCACTGCTGCTCTAATCACTGGCCAGTGTCAATGAATTTAGTGAACTGCAACCAAAGCAGGACTAAGACTGAGTAAATGCATTTTAGAGCTTTGGCAGAAATGGACAGAAGCAGCAAAAAAGTCTGTAAGAAGAAAATACACACAGAAAAGCAAGTGGGGTCATATGAAATGAGAGAGAGAAGCATTGTACTGAAAACACAAACACAGCATAGCTGTTGTCTGCAGGGCTGGATAAGTATCCCTTCACAGCCTTAATTTTGTCAGCAAGGACGAGTATTTTTCACGGCACTACTTTTGAATGAATTACTGTTGGGGCAAGGGGGAGAAGCTTAAAACTACAGGGTAAAAGATTCACAGACATGGATGTTGCTTATTTTGAAAAATCAAAGCAGCAGAACACTCAAAATCTCAGACTTGGCACCTGGCTCCTTGAAATGAGTGAGTTATAAAACTTAAGCGAGAAGACAAAAAAATATATCCTCAAAAATATTCATCACAGATGGCAAGATTTGGTTGTGGGAGGAGTTAAAACGTACACGCAGTAGTAACAAAAACCACGTGCTTATGAAAAAACATGGCAAAGGGTCCCCTTTCCAGTGCACAAAGCCCACTGATGTTCAGCATTCCATGACACTATCCCTGCTCCTTCTTCCCATCTCCTAGAGGAAAAACCCAGCATCCTCTGGAACTATGCCTTAGCTTAGGTACTTCACTTTTACACTGGTTGGTACTGCTAATGCTATGTGCAAGCAGACTGTTGCTCTGTGTTCTCAATCCTCAACCATCAACCCCCAATTAATTCCTATACCACTAGCATCAACTCTGATCAGATTTATTCCATGTATGGGCCAAAGGCCAAACTATCCACATGTTTCAGTACATTAGATTACACTCAACCTGCAATGCATTTTGATCTTCTAATTTCTGCAGTCTTTCTGGACATTTCTGTTAAGCACAGCAAAAATCTACCTAGCATCTTTGCTTGCCCACTGGGAATCATTCAGATCTACAGATGACATGCCCTGTATCTTTGAGCTGCTGTTACGCTTGGTACAGACTTCTGATGGTGGTTTTTCCTTCTGAGTAAAACAATCTTGTGTGCCTCCCTAGAGAATGTGTTGCAAAATATCCATTCCCACTGCTCCTAGCCACTGGTAAAAGCATGAGGATTCTCTCATCTGTTTAGCAGAGATGATCTAACCTCAAGTGTTGCCTGCAGAGATCACACACTTTTTTTCCATGCAGGGGAAAAAAAAAAATTCCAATTACATTTTGAAAGCAGAAATGCATTCTTCCACTTTCTTAAAAATAAGCTTCTATTGATCTTCTGTCCTTACCAGGATGCAAAACTGATGCAAGTTCAGTTGGAAAAGATAGCCATCAAACAAAAACTAACTTCTACAGCCATGTACTGCTAATTAGAAATAATGAATTATACCTAAACTACCCATTTTATGAAAAAAAGGAAGTGACAAAGTGAAATTCATTCATTATAGAACAAAACTCATTCCAATACCCAAGAAAGCAAGGCAAAGCTAGGCCATGTCAATCAGTCAGTACCGTGTTTAAAAAAGGACACTCCAGCTGTCTTGTTTATACACCTATTAAGCTAATTAAACAGAAAAGGCAGTGAATGAAAAACCTGTTTGGTTTAACATCCACTGAGCACAATTTTAAGACACGGCTACTCATGAAGCATAATCTTAGAAAACAAACATCTGTACCTGGAAACAAAGAAGTCTTTGAAAGCAGATGAACTGTGCCACTCACTGAGCTACATTTTACGTAACCTCTGCTGTACTTCCTTCTGACCAGAAGTACTGGCAGAGCCCTACCTTCTCCTGAGGTTTCCAGCAAAACACTGCTTACAGGAACTCTTGTCTAGTATTTTTCCATACCTAAACATGCACACTCATCCATACATGCTCCCTCTCCCCCCTCATTTGTTCTCCCAAGCGAGTGTTTGGAAAACACTCCACTAACATAAGAGCATCTTTTAATCTGTATAAACAGAACAGCTGAATGTGTTGACTTTCATTTAAATGAACCCAGAATGCTCTACTGCTCGTTTTCATGCCAAAGAACTGAAAATAAATCAGTTCACCAACATTTCAGAAAGGGTTGCAGAGTTTTTCCTGTTGTTATCAAGTAGAAAACAAACAAGCTTTCAGCAGCTGGTCTGTAATTCATATGTAGGTGATCCTCTTGCATAAGTCTCAGGCCTCATGGAGCACCTATCCCTTTTTAAAGAGGGGCCAACATTACACAGGCCAAAGGCTTCCCCCCCAAGACATGGCTGACTTCCAGTACAGAATTATTTCTGATAACAAGCAGTACCTAAAAATGCAAGTGATCATTGTGCCTTAAGAGCTTTAATGGAAGAACAAAATGCATTGTTTTCATCACTGTGAATGGATGAAGTTGTCTTCAGCACCATGACTGCACAAAGAGGAAGAAATGAACAAATACAAACCATTTCTAACACTCTTTGTTCATTATTCCAAACAACATTCTAACTTTTTGTTGTGAAAGTCTCTTTTCCCTAGAGATAGTCCATAAATTGTCTCAGATTTATCCCTCTTTACCATAGAAAGGATAGGAAGTTCCATGGAAACAATGAATGGAAGTGCACTTTTTATCAGACAACGACAGGAAGCATTCTGCTTGGTTTACATGAAAGCTCTGTATTGGGGCCAAAAGGAAAAAAAAAAAACAAACCAAGAAACCTATAAAAATTAAATGCCTGCTTAGAGCAAAAATAACTAAACCAGGTTTCAAAAAACACTGTATTTTTTTTTTTAAATCTATATTGAAACCTAAAAATGAGTAAACTAAAGATGACAGAGAAGGAAATTCCAGACTTCATCCAGTCAGTTTCAGGAGGTGAAGAGAGAGAACCATATTGACTTTCACAATCAGCCACACAGAAATTCATGCCTCATCAAGGAGCACCCAGAAAAACACGCGTAAACATCAGCGTGAACTGCTGAGGTCTGATCTAAGAAAACAAGTCTTCCAAGTCTCTTAGCAAGATGTTACCTATTTAAATTGCAAATGTATACTTCAGTTCTTTGTATACTCACGGGTACTCTTGAAAGTGCTGACAAAATTCTAATGATTTTTGAACCAAAGCAGGAAGTGTTGATATCCCATCTCAGGCAGCCTCAGCAGGTATAGAAAATACATGAAATACACAACAGTGGTAAGATGAGAGGACATACTGTCTAGATTGGGGGCAGGATTTTTGGTTTAAGTGGATTTTGTTGTTGTTTGCTTTTCTTTTTTCTTTCTTAATGTGTAGTTCAGAATGAATTAGAAATTAAAAAAAAATCCTGTGGTATTTTTCAGAAACAGAAGGAGCAGTCACACGCTTGATCCCTGCTGACTTCCATCTGGAGCCACATACACAGCCACCTTTTACCTCAAAATACACAGGGATAGATTAGTTGTCCAAGGGGCACTACCAAGCAGTGAAAAGAGTTTATATCCAAAGTTTTATCTGATGGCTAAGGAGAGCAACTTCAAGGAGATCTGGAGAGATTAAAGGCACCTTGTGTTAACTGATTCAATGCACATACCAACCAAATCACCTCCTCCTTTTCCCCATCTTGCACATACATTCACACACTGGAGACCCTGTGATGTTTTTATCCTCTTTGTGCTCCCTTCCACAACTCTCCTAAACTTCCCTGTAATTTGTTTTCTTTTCTATCCAACCTTTATTACTCCATTACACAGCTCCTATGCAGTTTCTCAGCTTCACCAGCATTTGTCATTCACTACACCCACATACAGAGGGCTGCTCTTTCAATAAGACATCCTGCTTTTATCTGTCAACTGCATTATTGACAGGTCATATTCTGGTCTTCAGAGAGGAAATAATGAATTCTGGATGTCACTTCATATGGACACACGCACATCTGAACAGAGAGAGAAGTCTCCTTCCAAAGATACCTTCTGACAGCCACACAGATGCAGAGTACCAGACAGTGCAGCTTTCAGTTCAGTAGGAACTTGCATGCAACTGTCTTCTGCTTTAATTTCACCACTGCCCCTGGGGACACATGGGAGACTTGCCATTCCTCTCTAACCCATCTGAAGAACAGACTAGCAGTCACTGCCTCTCATCTTTGGCCAGTTATGAAGCGTGTGGACCCTGCTTGCAACACCAGGCATTCAGTGAAAAGCAGATGCAGAAGGCTTTTCAGTTTGGGGTTTGTTCCCTTCCCGCCTTGGTTCTCAGAAGCCCTTCTTGTGCTGATGCATAGGTGCTTCACTCGAGCATGAAACTTTATAAGCCTTCCCCTTCCTAGTCTCAGCCACCATGTCAGGATCATCACTTTATACTAAAAAAGGGAACATCTGCTCAGTGCTGAGTATCAGGAAGATCTGATAAACACACTGCTGGCCCCAAAGTCGGAACGAGAGCAGCAGCTTTGAAATGTGCAATTCACATGCTGCCAGCCAGACTGGGACGTGCTTGGGCTGCCTTTCCCACCTCTGCAAATGGATTGAGAATGCTCATGACAGGAAAGGGCCCCTTCATCCAATGAAGAAACATTGCTCTGTGACTTGGGCTTCCAGCTCTACCAGTTGGCAACTGCTTGCCTCAGTCCCATCAAATTAAGTGAACCTTGGAAGCAGCAAAAGTCAAAGCAAAGAAAACAGTCTTGGGGGAAGATGCCTCCCTAACTGAAAGAATACCAAGCCCTTTCCTAATTAAAAATAACAAGATTACAAGTTCAACTGAAGGCTGAATTCCTGTAACTGACCCTTTAAGGATGAGTTCACTATCACTAAACGTTTCACTGCACAAACCTTGAAAACTGATCCACGTCAAGTGCTTAAGCAAAATAAATCTTCCCTCCTCAAAACACTTAACATTTCAGTCTTGTCTTGAAAAATGTAGAAAGATTATACAAAAAATAAAATAAAAAGGCAAGCGAGAAAAAAAAATGCAAAAACTACTGTACTCTTCCCCAGCCCCCACTCAGTTAACTACCTCTGCTCAGCCACTGTAGTAGGATCAACATGGAAACTGATTTTGGAGTGTGCCTGCCACAGGTTCTCTCTTTAGACTTGTGAATTCTTTTTTTAACTAGGAAGGATCCTGTGACCAAAGTTGTTCAAGGCTCTGTGCTTAAAGGAGAGGTAAGCCCCAGTGCTGAGAATGCTTAGGAAGTCCTTGCTCTGGGCTGAACTCAAGGACAGTGTACCCTTGGACAGGGAACCGTGTCCACACTCCCCTATTTGAAAGCCATGAAGCTAAATGATGGCAAATGTTTTTCCAAGTTCATCAAGGTACCTCAGACAAGTTGACTAGACCAGGTTGGTTCTGAAGACAAGTCAAGCCAGAGCTGAATCTCCAACAAGGGCTATAAACATTAACAGGGCAGTGGTCCTAGTACTGTGGTCCGCAGGCCACTGATGGCTCAGCTACTCGTAAGTCCTCTGTGTAACCACATTTTCTGTATACCAAATTAAAATTTAAAGTCTGATGGATAAGGTGCATGGCAGTTCCTTGCAAAATTCCAAATATTGCCTACACACCTAGATATTGCTGCCGAAGATAACCCCCAAACTTCTGAGTCACGATGAACAGAAGCCAATGGTAACAGTCTTCCATCAGCATCAACAATTAAAAGCAAGTAAGGAAAAGATAAAATATTTAAGAGCTCTAGGGACACATGATGTGCCAATTTCTGTTCCTTTGCTTAACAATGTCTAACAGGCCACAGACAGCCCCAAAACAGTGCATCCCACCTGCCATCGAGTTTGCCAATAATGTAACTTGAAAAAAGTTTTACTTGAGTAGCTTTCCCCCTGCTTCTTTAAACACAAAATGATCACCCGAAGTTATTCTTTATTCCAGCTCGATTTCCCTTCTATTACATTTAAAGTAATAGCACACCAAAAAATGATAAAATACAGGAACAACCTGGGGAGGAAAGAAAACACATGCAGAGATATTCTAGAGTAACATGAGCAGCTGATTTAATTTATGCTCTTTGAAGCATTTATCTTCACTACTTCCACAAATGCCAATTGTTCCTCAGAAAGCTCTCCCATGGTGACATTTTTGTTTAAAATAATAACAAAAAAATCCTTCATTGCATTAGCTTTCAAGCTCCTTGGAAAAAAAAAAAGATATTATACTATGAGTCCCATATAGACCTGATTATCTTAAGCTAAATAACAAGCTGATAGATCTGTTAAAACAGATCCACAGGCACATGCCCGTGGAGTGTCAAATGACATGTGGAATAAGACAAAATGAGAGGTTTTTTAAAGTTCAGGCACTTGGATTTTTAAAACATTTTATACAATACTTATAACCAAATTTTCAGTTCCCTGCTGTGTGACCAGGTCAGCTACAAAATGACTGCAGCCCTCAAGACCTGCAAGTAATTGCAAAAAAAATTAATAAATAAAGCAAGGTCTATCACAACTTGCAGCTGCCTTTTCTATTTAAACCAGAAGCATGACTACAACAGAAGTACAAACCGTGTTTAAGTTATCATGGTTAATAGGCCTTAACACACGTGAGCTAATCCCCAAAGTCATCACTTTAAAGCCATCTGAGCACAGTCTGTGTTGGCTGTAGCCACCATGGCTCATGTAGTCCAGCAAACCCATGAATATTCCTGAAGTCAGCAACCAGCAAGGACTTGGCTCAGTGTATTCAAAAGAATG
>VWZY01000949.1:385709-411009 GCA_013399075.1 Chloroceryle aenea
AAAAAAAAAAAAAGAAAAAAATTCAACCATGAAATCCTCATAAAGGGTTCCCCTCACACAATTTTAGTAGTGAAAAATCAGGGAATTTAGTTTGGGTCTGTGCTGTACTATTGCAATCCCCCTCCTTTATACCTACTTTCCATTTGCACTTGAGGTTCAGAAAAACCCCCTCAGTCTATTAGCCTAGACCTGCCTCCCAGATGAAAAATCAGAGGACAGTAAATGAAATTCCCTCTGCAGAAGTTGCAGCGCTGCTTCATGGGGGGAGACCTGACTCCAGGGAATGGTGCAGGGAGACCAGTGGGGCCGTGCAGCAGTCTGGCCATGCACGAGGCTGAAGCCCCAGGCCAAGACGGCAGCATCCACATGGGACCAAAAGGATGGACTCCAAAGGAGCAATTCTCTCACGGGATGGCAGGTTTGACAGACCTGCACATACACAGCTAGTTCTACAGGCAGAGGAATGAGAAAACACCGAAACCTAATGCTGCAGGCTTGCAAAGACAGTATGAATCATGTAATGTCTCACCACAGCCAAGGACAGGGTGTCTCATTCCCTCCACCTCTCTTCTTCACACCAACACTTCCCGCACACCTTATGTGTATTTGATGCTCATCAAACCTGCCTTCCCCAGGAGCTGATTCAACTCACTGTGACAGGAAACTAAGTGGGCAATGAAGAGACTAAGCAGGTTTCATTGGGTTTTGGTGCACTGAATGGCAAGGAGAAGCACCTAGGCTGGCTCCCACCAAAGGCCACTGCCTTGCCAACGTGCACCCCTGTCCCTACTGTGAGCAGCAGGAGCCATCAGGCTTGAGTGTGCTCATGAACCACAGACTGAATGCACAAAGACCTTCCTAGAAAGAAATATTGCTGATTGTAGAAAACATGCTGACTGTGCAAATACATTTTCCTTCTACTCTGTGATCATCAGCACAACAGTAACACAAACCTCCACTTTCAAAAATCCCGATGCATTTTCACTTTGACTAAATCTTTCCACAGTGGAGAACACAAATAATCTCACATCTTAGCACCTGCAAAAAGGCTCCACGCAATACCCGAGTTCCATGTGTATATATGTGTGTGCATAAATTATATATATATACACACACACACACACATTCTCCAAAGTTATTTGACCTGTATGTTGACAAAAAAATTCAGTGGAAACAAGAACAATCAATCACAGTTAAGTCATACAAATGTATTGGTTCCACTTTTGAAGGGCAGGCAGGAGACTGTTGTTTTTGAACATAAAAGCTTTTCCTGAAGCAATTTCAATTACTTTCCTCAGCATTACTGAAGTCACCATTTACAATGACAGGACATTGCAGTCATGACACAAGTCTCTTAAAATTGCTTCCCTAACTAGAGTTCCCGTAAGCCCATTATTAATACCTCAGATGGAAACCAAGACTGAGGCGATCTCCTTTGTAATCTGGTAACCAAATCTCATGTCAGCACATCTCCCTCCTCATCTTCACACTCTGTTAAGCTCCTGGAAACTGCATTTACAGCTCTGCTGTGAAGATCATCTTCGATTTAGCAGTATTAGAGCTGATGTGGGTGCAGCCCGAAGTTTGAATGTTTTAATAAGTTATTAAATGGCTACACTGTAGCCTCGATTCATTTACATGTTTGGGACCCGATGGCACAGTCCTTCAGGTCCCATAAAGTTACTTACTCTTGCTGCTGAAACAGACAGAATCATTTTTCTAGGAGACTAAAGGAGCTGCAAATGCCTTCACCAACTCAGCACTCAGTCCAAGTGAGATCTCCTTCTAGCCTTCAGGGGAGGGTGAAAGTGGCAGAAAGTGCTATTAAAAATAAATAAATGATGATCAGGAAGTTTTACTTTGTTCTGATTAAACAGATCCTGCGTAAACCCAGCTTGATTTACAGTCTTATAATGACCCCGCGTTACTGTAATAGCATTATTTTATGGGACAAAATGCTATGTTTACAAGATACTATAGACTTGAAAGCTATTGCACATCTCTTATTCTACATTTTCTCTGCACATTTACCTTGCAAGATGACTGCACTACCTGAAGGCCTAAAATAACTACCACACCACACCGAGCTTCCCCTACAAAACTAACCAAAGAGGGTGATTTGCTAAAATATCAGAGTATGTGCAGGGAGAAATTTACCAGAATATAGGGAGGGTCAATATTAAAAGTTCAAGCCTTCTAGACATGGCAGAGGAGATTATCTGTACACAAATGATCTGTAGTAGAAGAGCCTGAGATAAGTTCTTCTTGGATTAGTGTGAAATGCTGTCTTGCTCTGCACTCACATTTTTTCCAGTATAAAGAGGAATGACCATCTATTGACTAGTAACACAGAAAAGAAAAGCCAACACAAAACAATACAGCTGAAAATCACTCTCTGCAACGTCCAACCCTTTCATTCAAAAGCAGAAGGGTTTTTTCATTCCAGTTCAGGATTCCCATGGGGAGATGCCGAGTGGCTATACAGCAATGTAGCACCTGCATACAGCATGTCCACACACTGTGACTGTTTGTCCAAGACTTCCAAACACCTGGAAGCAATTCCAGGCCAGTAAGAGTAGCTTTAAACAAGCTCCTAGATCCCAGAAAGTCCCGAACAAACAGCTAAAATCTTGTTATTCTCTCCAGAAGATGCTTCCAGGTTGGAAAAAAGGGCTGAGTAGCCACTTTCAGATAGTCTTGGATAGCCTGCTGCAGGCAGGCAACATCTAACTCAAGAAGCTAGCTACACTTACAGAGACTCACACTTAAATATAGATGAAGGCCCAAGCAATCAAAAGTAGCTGGAAGTAGGATTGAAACACATCACTTCTGGGAATTGCATGTATTTCAATGTCTCAACTGGCTACTGGGGTCATGTCAAAATGACCATCAGCTGCAAGGTACCTGTATTAAAGACACCAGCTTCTCCAGAACAGAGAGGTGATTGGTCATATCCACCACACACAGAGCTAGGAATCAGAGAGTCTGAATCATCAACACAGAATTTGAATGACAACATCTAAATCCCTTTCCATTACTGGTTATTATTGTTCACGATGACTTGATGCACAATCTGTTGTCTCAAAGGAGAAGATTCTGTAGAAGGAAAAGCACCTCTGATTCAGATCAGCTCTGAAAACATCTAATCATAAACAGCTGTATCTATGGTCTTTAACCATAAAAGGATTCAAAAAAACCCCAAACAAGCAAAACCAATTAACTTCATCTCATTAATAATATCCAGAGTTTTTTTTGCAGGCCACAATATCTGTTCCTATCAAGTGCATGTTTTTTCTCCTCTGCTGCTGCTTCTATAAAACTGTCAATATTCAGACAATTAAATAAATAGATCTGCTCTTCAAGCCAACTGCTTTTGGATTCATTAATCCAAAAAAGCTACGAAAAGTAGAAACTGTCTTTGTTTTTTCCTCCTAAAACTCGAAGAAATTGAACTTTGTCCTCTTAATTTGGCTGACTCAACAGGATGAGTGGAATACAAGTGCAGAGGTCAAGTGGCCTAAGAAATCCCTGTTTTGAACTTCCACACGAACAGAAGCAACAGAAACAATACCTGAACATTAACAAGCTCAGTGCTTACACCACCGCTCTGAAAACAGTCTCTGTTTTAACTGTGATGTTACACATTAAACTCAGCTGTTAAGCTAACACTGAAGTGTGAAAAACAACCAACCCACCCTCCACTAGTCCACAGGCCATTCCACCACAGCTCAGTGTTGTCATCATCCCAGTGAAGTTATCTCAAAGTAAGATGACCTCAACCAAAAATGCCAGGTCCACCTATAAACCTAGGCAAATATTTTTCAGAGTAAATTCAAAGAGCCAAGGACCCGAGACTTTGGAAATGCTCGAACTCAGCAAAACAGATTTAGGTTTCCTAAATACGTACCCATCATTTAAAGAGCAGCTTAGCACTTAAGATAAATGGTTTGCACTAGCTTGTATAACCCATTAACGTTACTACCACTAATTCATAGGGCAAAAGAAATTCAGCAGTTGAAAAACTGAGCTTGCCCTTAAGCGAATAACTTGGTGGCTTTTAGGTCTATATGTTAATTTGAAGTCTCATTTAACACAGCATGTTCTCTCTGAATGATTTACACAAAGAACACCCCTTAACTGTTATTCACATCTTCCTTTAAAGAAAAAAAAACAAAACAACAAAACCCAAATATATCATTAAACATCCTTAATGGAAGGGAAACCGACAGTGGGAGTTGTAATCAAACATCTGCCCAGAGTGCCACTGGACAGTGTGTGTCCCATGTCCTGCATGATTTTCCACTCCCCTGAACATGAAATAGTATCAGCCACAAATGGGAAATGACAGAGACTCACAAATTCTACTGAAATTAAAATCTCACATTTAAAGAACATTGGGACTGGGAAGATGACTTTTGTATTCGTTGATAGGAGAAGCAGGGCACGAAGGCGCTTGCTCCCTCCTCTCCCAGGTACTGCACCCTACCAGCTCCTTTCCACAGGGACTGGGGCCACAGAGGACTTTCCCAGCTGAAGACAGTCAAAGCCACTGGTGAGGGGGAAGCCCTTATACCTCCTTCCTGCTCTCCTCTGTGTAGCAGTGACATCCATCAGCTGCACAATACAGATTTGATAACACAAGTTACGCTTTCACAGCCTTTGCCTTCAACTCTTTCTTTTTACAGCTTCTCACTTCTCAGTTCAACCCCATATCTACTTCACTGCACTTCTACAATAAAAGTTAAATGATTAGTTGATATCATCACCCTGTACACTCTGCTGCATGTTCATGACCACCTTTGGCAGTCTTTGTTTCATACCTTTTTTCATTACAATCCCTTTGGGAGGGGCATTACTTGGGCCTTAGCAAAAGGATATCCATTCTGCTTGACTTAGAAGCATCCAAGCTCTGCTATTCCTGTCTGCATAAACACTGTGTGTCACTAGGTCATCAGAACAGAAGTCCTTGTTGCAGGAAGATAAAAAGCATGACGTGTTTTAACACACAACTGTTATCTTGTTTGACCAGATACTACCACATGTCCAATCACAGTGTAAACCAGCTCTGTGAACCTTATAGGAAGACAGAGGTTTTTTTTGGGGGGGTACTGGGGGAAAGGATTCTGTGATTATATAAAAAAAAAAGTGCCAGTCTTGAAAGACTGAAAGACCTTTAGTACTAAAAAGCTACCTGGTTCTTTAGGTGACAAATGTATCTACGTTTTCAACATTTTAATTAAATAATACCCATGTTTGTGATTTGCTTTTCAATACAATGGTAGACGTCCTGTAGCCATGCTGTGGCTTTCAACTCAAACTTTTCTCTTTCAGGGGTTATCTTTTCAAACAAAAATGGAGTTTCAGGCCCCTCCTTCTGCCCAGGCACAGCAGCATTCAGAGAGAAGCCTATAAGCCATATTACAACATTAAAGACCAATTGTTTTCTTATGTCAGAAATTCTGTGCATGTTAAACTGCAATTATACACTTACCTGTTTTTTTAATTAATTAAAAGCTAACTTGGGGATTGTGTGAGAATTTTACTACTTCTTTCCCCCTTCTAAATGGTGAGGTTCTGTGGGAGTTCCGTTTTCCTCTCTGAAATGAGAAGCCTTGGTTTTGGACAGTCTGTTTTGTTAAAATCAAGTCTAAAGAGCTGAAGGTCACTACCCAACTGTGCTCATTATCTCACTACATGGCCTAATTCCGTAATGTGTTTTCTTCTGGGATGTGATAATTAGCTTTGTGTTTCTTTGTTTTTAAGAAAAACTTGGAGATACCGGAATCTTTTAAGGAAATGGTGAATCATTTTGGAAGGCTGTGTGCAATAAGAATCAAAGTTACAACCCTTCCTAGATCTTACAATTTTATGGCCTCCACTTCCCAAAGGAATCTACTCTTGGATCCCTGCTTTTAGGAAAACAGCTCCAAAACAATACGAGTACCAATAAACTGGAATTTTCTGGTGAGGAACATCTCAATACACACATTTTGCAAATGAAATTTCATTCTAAATAAGCCACAAAATCCACAGAGAGACCATGTGTTTTTCCTTTTCACAGAGGATTCAAATCATGGTAATATACTTGCAGCTTAATCAAGTTAGGGCCAGCAAGTATGTACACTGTAACACAGCCAAGTCCCAAAATCATTACCTTAAACCCAGCATACATCCTGAACACTTTAGCAGCACATGCTGCCTTCAACTCCCATTGAATCTGTGGATTCTTGTGGGGATGCTGAGTTTTTATTATCTCCCAGGGTCAAGCTCTTAGTCCTTAATCAGGCAAGAATCCAGCTGAGGTCCATGGGAGATTTGCCAGCGAAAGAACTAAATGGAGAGTGAGAAAGGATGACTCTAAACAACTTGGGAGCAGATCTTTATACAGAACAGAGAGCATGCATATTGTACGCCTGATTCATAGGGAGTAATTTAGCTCACGCAGATGGCAGCCACATGTACAGGGATTTGGCCGTATATATCCTACACTTGCACCTCTTCTTCACTGGAAAGAGAAAAGCTCATCACTGGATAGGCAAGATTCCCATTACCTAAAATGGAGTTATGACAGAATGAGTCCAGTAATGAGATTTTCAAAACTGTTAGAGTAACCACAAAATAATGTAAATTTAAATTAAAATACTTACTAGCTAGTACTAACTAGTACCCTTGAGGTTCTTCTCTGCCCTCCAGACCTCCACCAGAAATTAAACCAACTCCACACCAAAAGCAAATAATTCTCAACGAGCAAGTAACACTACTCACTTCAGAAATATTTCTCAAAAGGGTATCTGCAATATCAGCCAGAGCTGTTAAATGAATTACTAATGTGTCTCTTTCCATTTCCCTTGAGGTGAAGTTTTGTTCAAGGAGTTTCTTACAAAATACTACCACTCACTCATCTTTCTGTCTAGGAAACAAGTCACATCCTGCTCGTTGCACCCCTTCGCCCCTTCCAGAATACAAAAAGATTTTCTCCTTGACTTCCTTCTGCTCATTTCTTCCCTTATTAAGCAGGTGCCCTTGGTTGTATCCTACCAAATCTCCCCATATAGTTCTGACAACATTTGAAGATCTGCACAAATGTGATTCTACAAGAGTTAACAGAGTCCAAATTTTTTTTTTAATGTACTGCCCAGCTGCTTGTTAGCTGTAACTAAAAAGAGCGTGCACATTGGCAGTTAACGGCTAAATGCATTTTCAAAACCATTAGTAATTTGAAAACAATTCAAGCCCAGGACACGAGTACAGCACATACTCCCAGGCGAACACCAGATAGAACAGGGGAACGGAGATGGCCTCCATATGAAATCACAACGCCTCTTCTCCTCAAATAATCTTCCACTGACCATTGCCCCACCCCCTTTTTTTAAGGGAAGCTGGGGAAAGGAGCTTTATCTCTGCAGATAAGCCACTGGTGCCCAATGCCAGGCTCTACAAGGCACGTATCTCAGTATCACTGCTGCCTCGAAAAAGTCTCAAGGAACCTCACAGCCCATTCAGGTTTCAAGAAATGTAAAATGTTCACACACGCATCAAGTGCTTCCCTTGCAGAGACCCCACAGGTGCTGAAATCCATCTCCCTGGGTGGAAAGGGTTCAAGTCCTGTTTAAGGGTTTGTCTGAGGAAGGCAAGAGCCCCCTTGACACTACAGACAGCAGGGAGTCCCACAGGGAGCCCAGCTGCCAGCAGTGGAGTACAGCTCGGTGTCTTTCCAGTACACAAACACTCCAGGTGCTCCTTCTGAACAAGCAAACAAACAAGAATTCAGGAAAAAAATATAAATGCGGGTAGATTCTACAAAAACAAACCACAAAATATTAAATACATATAAAAGCCTGCAGATGTTCATGCTGTAAGATCACAAAAGCTTTCTGCCTCACATCCTAACTGGAAGCAGATACCTTAATGAACAGAGTGACTTTTCCCTTCCAACAAAAAGACAAACCAACAGCCCAGCCCTACATGCGGGGTGAGCAGTGAGAAACCTTACAGTGAGACTTTCAAAGTGACTTGGCAACACTTGGAACGGTGTAACTTTGTTTTCAAGTACAATCAGTAAAGGATAGTGTTATTTAGAAAACAGTCACAATATCCTGGAACTTACTAGATGTAAAATAACTTTGCAGCAGAGTCAGCAGTCTGTGGGGCCTCATACATGCTTTGCAAGCTCTGAAACAGTCCCCCAGAAAGGGCATTAAACAAAATGAGTAATCTCTCTTCCTGCTAAACATTAGAGGTATACATAAAAGCTATCCCTGAGTCAGCACTTGGTGGTGGCAGTTTGTACAGTAAAATGTGTTTTGCTGGAAATTACAACAGTCTGAAGGTGGCCACTGCTAGGCTTCTCACATACTTAGATAGATTTAATTATTACTATTGTTGGTGTAGAAGACAAGAACATTCAAAACACCTATTTCAGTGTGTCCATAATTAGATTGTAACATCAGGTTTTGATTTTGAGGAAAAAGCAAGAGCTATGGTCTGTCCTTCCCAGCGACAAAAGTTTGATATTAAATAAATAGTATTTTAATACACACAAAAGTCAAGCAGACAGAGAACCTAACGTGGGGCCTGGTTAAGTCACTGTAAGTTTTTCTTTCCATACTGTTTGGTAAGCTTTAGGCAAGCTCAGATGTTTCAGGCTTTCACTTGCTATCACTGTAGCACAACACACTGAGTGCAAAGGGTTCCAACTCAGAGTCCAGACAAGGGCTGCTGTCTCTCATTTATTTAGCCATTTTACTAGGAAAACTGTGCAAGTTTCAACAAGGCATTGTATACTGGTGCATTTCCTTTTCATAAGGTATTGTACATCACTGCTGCAAACTCTGCTAAGTTGGCGAGCCCTTCTTATGGTAACACATCAGTTACGTGAATAAAAAAAGCATTTCTGTCAGCTTTGCATGTACTTCTGGATAAGGAGCTGTAGCTATACCAGCAAGTCAAATTGTTTTGTTGCCATATGCTCCAGTTCTGACAGGATATGTTTTATGTTCACCTGGTGGCACAGACACCAACCACAGATTGAGTTACTCAAAGTACTTGAACAATACTTCAATACTCTATTTCTTTAAGAGGAAATTCAGTTTTGATCTAGTACAAACATGAGCTGCTGCAAAAAAGGGAGGCTCCACTACCCCTGCCACCCACCTTCAAGGGTCCCTGTATTTGCTCTAGCAATCATCAAGGTGCAGGGAAGGCCAACAGCTCTCACATAAGCACACAGGAGCCAGGCTGAAACTTGTTCCTCTTATCACAGTGGCTAAACTTCTGTTCTCTTCAGTGAAGTTAACGCCCAGTACTTGACTAACATCTCATGAGACTAACATCATTCAGCCTTCTCGGTAATTTACTGGCCATACAATGCAGAGGCAGTCTTAACATTACACTGCAAGGTAAATTACTTGGTTAAGTGTAAGCCTGACTGTATTCCTGCTTTGAAGGAGCCATCCCCCTCCTGAGGAACTGAAGAATGGTACCAACATTTTCTAATGGGATACAAACAACTGAATAGACACCCCACCCCCCAAGGCCAACCCAGACCTCACTCATTACTGAGTGAAACAAGGCAGAACAATTCAGCCTTCTCACTAATCTCAGTACTAGCACAAGTGCTTCAAGCCTGGTTGGAAAGAACAAAGTTCTTTTTGAGCACAAACACCTTTTTCCATGGATAACAAGGCTACAGTAGCAAATCAAATATATTCAGAAATAAAAGTACAGAAGTATATTCTCGTTCACCAGTTTTTTAACTGCCCCTAATATAGCAATTTCACTAACCACCTATGACAGTCAACTGCAGTTTTCATTCACTGTAAATGTAGAGAGATCCCATCACCCAGGATACATTGTTAAGCCACTGTATTAAAAAATATGTTTACATAAAAAAATTTTCAATGTAACTGCAGCATTGTATTTACATTTTCTTTGAGGTTATCCAGGAGATTACAAGGATGATTGTTCAAAAACTCTGTGCCAGCTGCTCCATATGTATCTTAGGTACATTACAAAGGCATCAAATGCTCATTAGTGGTGAGATCACCCTAAGAAAACATACCAACACACAACTTGGATACAGACAGTTACAGTGAGGTATTAGACACGGGAGAAGAATGCACCCCCAAGAAAGGAGTCCCTTCATTGGCACTACAGCCTGTCCTTGCAAGGCAGGTTCCCACTAAATCTGACTGTACCAGTCACAGTCTATTTAAAAAAATAGCCTGGAGGACCCAAGAAGTGGATAGAAAGAAAAAGCAAACACACATATGAATCACAAATGGAGGAGGAGTATCAAAAAACTTCAGACCAAGACGACTGTATCAGGACATGAACCCCAGGAGCAGTTCCATTAAGAAAGGAGCCGTGCTACACTGCTCTAAAATTTCTGCCATAAATTTGTCCTAGAGACACAACACTGAATGACTGTATCAGTATCAGACACCTACTGACTGGTTTAGAATAGGATTATGACTGTGCAGAAAGTTACGGTCTAAATAAACATTGACCCTTTCCAGTTGTGGGGGCTTGTAGCCTATGAAGCAGAAAACTGAGTCCCCAGAGGAGGATTCCAGCAAAGGACCTCACCAGGGAATACTTGGACACCAGCATCCAGGCCAGCACCAAGGAGCACTAGAAAAAAATATTCTCTCTCTTCTACTGAGCAGAGTATTGCTGCCTTCAAAAAGTTAACAAAAGCAACTGGAACATGGAGAAAACACAGGTATCAGAACTGCATCAACTTAGCTAGTTCAGTCAACTAGAACATCAAAATGCTTATTGCTCTAATTAAATTAATCCAGTCCACTAGGCCAAAAAAAAGCATTGATTCATTGTTCAGAAATTGTCCTTAATAAACCCTGATTTCACTCTACTTTTTCTTTGAGACGTCTTGTCAAATCACAGATAGAGGAACACTTGACCTATAAAACCATCTTAAGTGCATTATTATTTCTCTGGAGAAGATTATTTCGCTAGGGAAGCTACATTCCAAGATTCCTCAAGGCAAGAGGAAAAAAAAAAACAAAACAGTTCTTTGTTAAAAAGCTTTATTTGAAATGTCTTGGAAATGACAAATACCCTTGCATAGTGCTTGCGTGATGTTGGAACAAACTGAAGAATTAGCTGGTTAGGGCTTCTCCACATACAGGGAGATTTTTAAAAACACCCTTAAGCAGCTCAATATATAGAATTGTTACATTAGAATTCTTTTCTCTTGAATCATCTCAATAAAGTTGAAGTTCAGTCTCCACTCATAAGAGCTGACTTGCTTGCAGGCTTCTTGCTGCAAGTGTACTTTTGAGATCCAGTAAATGTAACAGATCCAAAATTAGGTAACTTTCTTTCATTCAAAATCAACCATCTCAGAGAGTCTGAAACATTGTTTTACTTTGGGCATGCAATACCTTAAAATCCAAACCCTGTATTTGCTCATTTCAAAAAAATGAAAGAGAACAGAGATTTCAAGAGAACTTGCAAGCAACAAAACAGGATCCTTTTTTCAGGACTGCTTTTATTTTTCTGCTACTATCACAAAGCATTCCTCACCTTGAGCATTTCAGTTACATGACTGTGGTGTTTTTTTTTCTTGTTAAAGAAACTATTACAGAAGTGAGTTAGCAGGAGACACTGGAGAAGCCTTTGCCTAGGTGTTATGGTTTAGGAAACTGTAAACTTTTACAAATCCTCAGAGTCCTTCCTGTGATGCATATTTTAGGTCTCTTCCATCTGTGACAATACATGTTATCACAGAGATCAAACGTTAGTGCTGGGAGAATAAAAGCAAATGCAACAAACAATATGGCCACAAGCACTATTTCAGCAAGGAAAATAACTTCTACTGGCTTCCTTCCAAAAAGCATCTGAGACAAGTAATATCCAAGGCAATGTCTGAACAGTTTTCTTGCCAATGTTCTCAAATACCTATTACTTTTCTCAGCTCGAAGGTGAAAATATCCCACAGAACAACCAATTACTGCTGTGAATTTATTAGTGTTATAAAAAGGAAATTTTTTTTGCCAGACTAATCTCACATTTCAAAGCAGAAAATGCAGAAAGCTGGCAACTTTTCTAAATTACACGGTTTAACGAATCATCTCCAAAGATGAAGTCTGCCCTAATGCAAGAAACTGAACCTACATATGAAACTTTGAATGTGTTGCTCAAACTGTGCATAGGATGTTATGCAGTCATACCTGCTGTTAGTTTTCTTTTAATGATGCAAGAAGACCATCACATTTCACTGAACATCCTTTTGCCTACAATAAAGAGCATCTCTCATTTCCCACCCCCTTGCTTTGAGTACGACTGATTCTACTTCCTCTAGAAATAGTGAGGAAATAAATAAATAAATAGGTTGGCATGGCAGGAGAAGCAAGAAAAGAGAAGTAGCTCCATCAGTTAAGACGCTCATCAGGATATCATATGTAATTTATAACTTGCCAAAACTTCAACTCCTTATCCAAGATCACAAAGAACTTCTGCAGTTCAGCATCCCTAAGTCTAAACACAAGCAAGGCAGGCAAAAAGTCTCACAGACCTTTAAGTAAAATCCTTGCCACTTTCATGCCTCCAAAAAAGGGCAAAGGGGGGAGGTTTGGAAGAAATAACAAGATAAGAGCAGTTAGCACCAATGTGATCCAAGTACTCCTGCATGAGAGATGACAGGGCAGAATGCATCTGTTTTACATATCAAGAGACCAAGATTGAGAGATGAAGTAACTCGTGGTGAGATCACAGAGAAAATCACTAATCCAGATAGAATCCTTTCATCCTTCAGTCAAAAGCCGAGGCTTGTAATTTCATCCTGTGCATTTAATACACCTATGGCCATCAGGACACAGGAACTCCATGAGAACTGATCCAGCCGGTGGCCCAGTCATTGCTGTGCTCTTTGGGAGTCCCTGCTCATGGCCAAGGGCAGGCCACAGTTGGGAAGAATTGCTCTGACAGCTCATAACTCGCTCCACCCTCTCCCAAGGGTCCTCAGACACCAGCATTTCCATTCAGTCACCACCCAGAATGCACACACACCTCGAGTCACACCGGGCAGCTGTGCGTGTGAAAAGTGCACATCAGCCAACAGGCAGGAGAAGACTTCACCGCTGTCCTCGGGCACAGTGGGGCAGGCAGCACACCTACCCACCAGTGCCCTGAGCCACAGGGGGGTTTTATGCTTCAGAGCAGATGTTTCCCAAGCATGCCCAGGAATCACCCATTTGGACTAAACGCACATACGAGGTGTGGCCACTGCTGTAAGCTTCTCATCTTTGAGAGATTACCTTAAAGGAACCCCAAAAGTGCAAACTGAACTATGTTAAGCTACTTCAGCATTAGCTACATTTTCAAATAACCTTTTCACCTTTACTCACTTTCATACCATTGCTGAAGACTACAGAACTGCCACGACATGTGATGCTAAGTGGCCATATACTGCCATGGGTCTTTACATATTAATGACAGGAAAAAAAATGTCATCCTGACTCAATAGCTTGAATCAAAAAAGCTTCACAAGAATCTGCAATGTTTTATTGTTCCATTTAAATATAAATTAATAAAGATAAATTTTATCTATTCCAAAATAAATTGCATCAACTATTCTTTCTGGACACAAGGCAAATTTGAAGATCTAAAAAGAGGCCAAGAAGTGAAGATAACCACAAACATCAATCCTTCACCTACTCTTGGCTCCAAGTGTTCAAGTAAATTCATTAAAAATTTACAAATAAAAAAAACCAAACAAACCCCAAAGAAAAACTCAAACACACACCACAAAACTCCCACCATCAAAACACCAAACTGTTCCAAAGGAAAGTGAACTTTGATGAAGAGGTAAACTAGCAACAAACCTTACAAATGTTTCCATTGCCGAACTTTTAATTCCTTTATTTGTTAATTCTTTGCTTCCAATAAGGAGAGGACTGACATCTTCAGTTTAGTTCTTTCCATCCCTGACAGGTAAAATTCCCTTTTTTATTAGTAAGCCTCACAGTGCAGCAGCTGCCAAACAGGTCCATCTTTACAGAGTACACTCAAAACACAAAGAAAAGCACACAGTGCTTGAAACAGCTGCACTTCATGGAATTATTAAAAAAAAATTTGCTTTTATCACCTGGGGTCAAAATTTATCCTTGGTGAAACTCAACTGACTTAAACCAAATTTACACTGAAGAGGAATCCAACTCAATGCCTTCAGGTAATGAAACATGGCACAGAGACTTTGTGCTAAATGTATTTTCTCACTCCAAATTCATCTCTCCTACAACTTACAGCCAGAGGGACTTCAGTTCCTTTATTGTCATTAGCTACAGAGGATTAAAGTATTTCTGTGCTTTGAAAAGGAATAGATCTGGCCCCAAATATTCTCTTGATACAATATAACCAGTAGTAAAACAACAGGGTTGATTCATGCAAATACATTTCAGTGGAAAAGTTTAACAGACATGCAGAAACTCAAAACATTTCCCCTGTGAAAGTTAACAACTGTTTCTCTAATAGCAGATGCTCCATTTCTTATTGGGACAACTCTAGGATCACTCAGAAATGCTGGGTTTGGGGTGCTATAGCCCTTGGAGCCTAATTCTTCCTGTGGCAACAGATAAAACCATGCTGTTAGAGGCTTGCACGTGCCATGTTTAGTCCAAAGGACAGAATCTGTATTATTCTGCAGCAAAAGAAACACACGGGCACAAAGTGGTTATCATCCAGTAGAGGGAAGGTAAACAGGTTCACCATATCTACAGCTGACGTCACTTTGATGGGAGAATAATTTTAAAATAGGGGAAAAAAATAAATTAAAAGGGCACATACATACTAGTTAGAAAACAATTTACTTAGGTATGTCCCAGAGTACCTATCACGTTACGCTCCAGATCCTTGAGTTCAGAAAACATCTGTAACTCTCCTTCACATTAGACAAGACAAAAATATCTTTAGCTGAACATGCACTTTTCTATTTTTTTTTAATTGAAGAGATCAAGGGTTTGTGTTATTTTTAAGATAAATGACAAATGGGGAATCTAAGAAAGAGTTAATAAGGCCCACAGTGCTGAAAGGATATTAAAAGGTCTACAAGAAAATCCCAAATCCCAATTCCCTTCAGAAGACAAAATAATTATTTTTAGCACAGTATTTATAAAATAATTGTGATGCTTAGAACTTGTTAAAGACAAGTTTCTCTTAAAAACTAAACCAACAAAAACTTCAAACAAATTTATTTCCTTAGAAAGACAAGTACTAATGCCATTCACCACTGCATGCCATGAAATTTTCCACAAAAGTGCTCTTCTTTCCCTCCAGAGACACTCAGTAATGCTGCCATTTGCCTGCATCTATGATTCATTTGCCATCATCCAGAGTCAGTTTTAATCAAAGAACCAGATTCTTGTGTTTACTGATAAATGCTCTGCTTCAGCAAAGCACTTTGCTATCTGCTCAGTTGCTTTGCTGAACTGGGACACACAACCCCACACCCTGCTGCTCCACATTGGTGCAGAACTCTGCTGAAGTTCAGCTTCTTTAGCTTCAGAGTTTTGCTGATACAGGAAAAATGCAGTTTGCTTAGTTCAAGTCATTCCAAGTCTGATACAATTACCTCCCCTAAAATACATAACCTTTCTCTGTATCCTGGCATTCAAAGTTCTTCAGAATTTGTGTGTGGCTCTGGAAGATAAAGATATTTATGCATAAACTGCACAGAAATGACAACAGAATCTGACTCAACTGAGCTGGTTGAGAGAGACAACCAGATTACAAACTTATTTTACACAGGAATAGATCACCAAACAACAGTGCTGAAGAAAAATTAATTCAGAGGAGTTACAGGCTTCCCAGTTTTTAATCAGTGTTTGTATTTAAACGGGTCAGTTAAAAACACAATTTACTGCTCAAAAGATATTACTACTTTTTGTGTGAAATTAAGAATAACTATTTTTTTTTTTACCTTTGAGAAGCCAAAATATATGTTATCTCACCAGGCTGACTGACAGAGTTAGGAATTCATCATTTGTTTCCCCCTCAGATGAGTATCTGACATTAATATGCTTCAAATCACCATCAGGGTGCTCAAAGGATAAAGAAATAAGAACAAATTCCACCTTAAAAGATAAGTCAGTGGCTCCTAATGAGCATTTCTCAGAAGTGAGAGCATGCCAGGCTCTCATGAAAAGAGCTTGGCTGTTCCTTTGCAGTCCCTGCAGAAGGGCTCCCAGCCTCCCCACCTGATGTGTGGCAGTGGCACAGGTACAGGACAAGCTGGGCACAGCAGGCACAGTCCAGCCCTCTGCTCCTCTCAGCCTGCAAGTCTCCAAACACTCTGAGCACTGCTTAACCTCATCTAGAAGACTGACTATCCAGACCGTAAAGGGATAGGACTGGGTGGGTTTCCAAGAAAGGCAGATGTTGGCCAACTATGAGAAAGAACTGAAGGAGGAGAGAGGCAGAGTGTGAAATCTCTATCCATTCAAAAGCTGCAACCAGTCTCTGCTTTACTTCAGGCCTAATAACTGAAGAGTCACCCTCTGTTCCTTGGTCCTCATCCTCTAACCACAGTTTAAACAACAACAAGCACCACACATCTGGCAACAAATATTTTGAAGCAAGATAAAGCTTACAATTTAATTGCATCTGGGAAATCCCCACACACTGTTTAAAATGGAAGGAAAATTGTGTGACTCCCAGCATTATTTTTTTTCTTTTAGACCATGTCCTTCACCTTCCACTGGAAGGACTTTCTATTATACTTTGAAGGATTCTATATTGCTTTTGGAAACAGTGTGCAAGGTCAGGGGAAGTTCCACTTCAAAGAAAAAAACAGAAAAGAAAAGAAGTTAAAAAAGATGTCATGGCAAGGCCTGTTTCTTCCTGTTGTTATGATTATTAACATGGCACCCATCACCACCATATCTGGGGGGCACAGATCCAAAAGATACATCAGGTTAGAAGCAAACAGACTTACTGAAAATGAAGCACACATGCTCTGAACAATGTAAGATTACTTATAAGAACAAGTATGTAGAAATAAATAAAAAAAAAAAAAAACCAAAAAAAAAACAAAGCCACAAAAAACCTAGGACAATACAGCAGAGAACAAAAGAACTGTTGAAAGAAACCCATAGAGACAGACCTAATATGAGCAGATAAACCCATACACACAGCATTACAGAAAATGAATAAATGCTTCAATACATTTGATTCTTCCAATCTCTCCATCAGCCAGCCCACAGTCATGAAACTGTCACAAGGACAGAGGTGTCTACAAGGCAAGCAGAGTCAACACCAAATGCCCAGAGAACACCGCTGCAGGAGAAAGACTGGCTGGTATCAGGTGCCACGGCTGCACTGCTGTGACTTGCAACTACCCCAGAAGGCTGAAATGAGACCCTTGGCCAGTGCAGATCCACAGGTTGTATCACCCTTCTGTCTCCTTCCCAACTGAAGAGTGAGGCAAGAAAAAAAATGAAAACCAGAAGCTGAAGACAAAAAAAAAAAATAATAATTCCTATTCCTTCATGGAAGAACCTGTCTTGTTGAAGGTTTGACCCTCAGTGTCTGTGTGTTTGAGCTGTCCACCAAGACATACATCATGAGCCCAACCACACAACCTTGCCAGCAAGTAAAATAAATGTTTCAGCCTTTGATTTAAGCCACATTAGGACAGAATATTTTTGCTCCCAAGACTAAAAAGCCAGACTTGCTTACGAGGTTATTCAAGGCTGTAGCGTGTGCAGTTCTGAGTGTTTGTGTGGAGTTCCTACTGCAGGTTGCCAGACCTTAGTTTAAGCCCACTTCAAAAACATAATTCCTTCAGACAGGCAGATAGTTTGCCAGAAATTTTTCTATCCTGCCTTGGACTTTACACAGGGAAGAAAAGAAAATTAAAAAAAAATCTCACAGCAATCAAGGTTTTCCTTGCAGCCTTTTTCTGTACAATTGAAGCGATACAAATATGACCTTACAAGAAATCTGTGGAGAGGCTAAAAGTAAACCAGATTCAGACAGGCATTTAACCACACACATTCAGGCAGAAAGAAAAAGGTAGGAAAAAAGACAAATATTCTTTGAATATTTATACAGACCATTTTCAGCTCCAGGTTAGTAGGTATATTCTTTAAGCTATTAGCATGAAAAACATATAGTTTTGTGGCTCAGGTTTGAATATGCATCTCCATGCATCATGTCCTCAAACTCAGTTTTTTGGAGATATATTTGATGTATTAGTATCTTTGAAAGCAAGAATGGAAAGAAAAAAAAAGGAAAAAACTCACCAAAAACAAAACACAAATTCTGTCAGTACAAAAAAAGATACTCTTATCACCTACATAGGAGTAGAAAACAATGCTGAAGATATTAGAAAGTCAACAACGGAACTTAGACCAGTAACAGCAGTGCCAGTGGAGGACTAACAAACAAAAGGATGGTGTGTTCTCCTGCAGCCTCACTACTTTAAGAGTAACAAAGAGTAAGCTGGAAAAAGGCTCAACATATAAAAAAGAACACCCTAGGGAGGTGGCATGCTGCCCCCTGCCTCCCCCAGGCTTCACCACAGGCACGCAGGGTTTTTATTTATACTTCTTGGTTTTATTTATACTTCTCAGTTTTATTTATACTACAATGTTAATGGTTCAAGCCTGGAAAAGTGCGGGCTCTGTACACTGGCTATTAAGAGCTAAGCCTGCAGCAGGCTGGTCATCACTTTGACAATAGCTGATGGGCATCTGCCACAGCTTTTTCCACATGTGACTAGAAGGCATTGCTTACTTCCACCCGTATTTCATCCCATAGCTACAAAGCCCCTGCATTTGAAGTTGGTTAACAGAACTCTGTGACTAACAGGAAAAATATTGCAAAAGGTCTGTGTGAATAACCTGCAGAGAGTTGTCCTTCCTCAGTTGCAGTTCTATCTGCCCAAGATCGATCTCTATCAGAGTCCACCAGGTCTTTTCTGCTCTTACCTTACCACACTCTCAATACTCTGTAAAGGACATTAACTGGTTGTTCTCATTAGGAATTTGCTACAAAATTAAAAGCACAGAAGAAAAACAAAACCCCCAGGACAGGCACAGCTAGAAACCACAGTGATAACACTTCCACACCTCCCCCTAAAGAACTGTGACCCTTTCTATCTCCTTCAGCTATTTTCTTCCCATGCAGATAGTGGGGAGCATCAGTTTCCAGGAAAGAAATAACTTTGAAGCTAGCCCTGCTCTGAGCAGGGCTCTGGATGAGACTTCCAGAGGTCCCTTCCAGCCAAAATCATTCTATGACTCTACTTATGAATAAGCATCTGATCAAATCCAAGACCACAGTTCTTTTTTAAGAGTTGTTTCAAGAACAGCTGCCAGACAAAAACACAGAACTGGGGAGTAAAACAAAAAAAGAACCACAATAAACTTCAGGACAGACATGCTAAGATTTCTGGTCACTGAATAACTTCCTAATAGTACTACTATGTTTGATAACACTTAAGTGACTGATTTTTAATTAAAGCTGGTGTTGAGATGTGCTTGCCTAAGAAGTCAGCTCAATCTCCTCCATGGGAAAATGGAATTGTGATTATGCTCAATTAAAACAGTTTTTATTTTCTACACTAGCACTTTCTTTTACAGCAGATTTTACACATCTATAATGATTCAGTAATCACCCTTCTCAGCCAAGATCAGCATTCATCTCCTCAGCTCAAGCCACAGACACTCAGACACGCCCTATATTGCTGAAAGTTCATCTCTAATGAAGCTGTTGCAAAATGTTAGCATCACGTACTATTAAACAATCGAAGTTACTAATGTTGGATGGATGCCTTCGGGAGGTTAACCCCAGACAAAGTCCCACTAGGCTTGCAACAACATCATTTTCCCTGCTGGTGGTGAAAGGAAGCCAAATTGTAACACATTTAATTGCTCAGCCCAGTCTCTTCCCATGCTGGTCATCTTTTCCACAGTGAGGCCATCACAGATTTAAGCAAGCCATCTGTCCACTGTCCACTTTTCCCACTACCTCATTTTGACTGACCATATACCCTCATGGCCTCTTCTCCAACAGCCCACGCTGTGTGCAAGCTGGACACATAAGAGGCTTCCCCTCACAATCACAGGAAGAGCTTTGACAAACATACCAAGGAGAATCACTTCAGTACTTCAAAAAGCTACAATATAAGCTAGGTACTTGAACTGTACAGATCTTTCCTTTCTCTGCCACAAGTTCTTGCAACACATGGCTTTAAAAACCCACAGCTAGGACAAAACGTGGGACAGAAACGATCCCCATAAATGGCAACGCATCTTCCTAAACTGGGAGACCTCCAGTGACACTGACAACTGGTATTAAAAGGTCTTTGCCATCACCACTGACTGTTAACTTTCAAACTGGTTAGACAACTGCCACAAACGACCAAGGTGAGGTTTATCCCAATAGGGCAGGAAGGATGGATGGACTCAGTGACCTACTATGAAACTTCCCAGGATTTTGTAAGAAATTTCTTTTTATGAACTGAGTAATTGGGACTTAATTCCAGATTACAGACCTTGAAGGCAGCACTGAGCTGAGCTGGTACACTCTTTCAGCCCAGACCTAGCTCAGCTTCACCAGCACAACCCTGCACCCAAGGTAACAAACCCAGACTCTTGACAGAGCTGATAGTTTGGCCACAGCATCACACCAGCAGGGCTACCCTGCTTCTGCTCCTAAAGGCTTCTGGAGAAACCTTCCCCTTTATAATATATGTGCACCATAATAATGTAATAATACATAAACAAAGTAATTTATGTTACTGCTGCAGTTCTTTAATGATTTTAAGGGGGAACATAAATGCAAGAAAATTCTCTTATAGGAACAGCACTGTGTCCCACATCACCAAGCCAGCAGCTATGATCATGATTTTTCTTATAAAACCTAGATGTAAATACAAACTTTAGCTGACCTACATTTTTCCAGCATGAAAAAGTATTTTTGATCAATAATTCTGAAGATATACAATAAGCTACACCGAAAGCATGATTTACATAATGCCACCTACCTGCAGCTGCAAAGCACAAAATCATCAAAGCAAACACTGAAGTCACACAACTTGAAGACATTTTTGCAAATGCTGTATCTTCTCAAATCAACTCCCTTTGTAGCTCTTCATGTAGATTTACTTCCTTTGAAATTTGTGGAATGTTTTGAAATCAAATCTTCCAGACTTTTAACTGCCTACAGAAAGAAGTAAAAATACATTTTAATATAACTTACAGAATTCTTTCTTAAAGGACTGCTAGAGAAGTCATTTTATATTGCCAAATATTCAACGCACTGATAGCTAAGTACTCTTCCCTGCTGTACTTCAGCACTTCTTTGTAGCTGTTGATCTTTCATATTGTACATTGTGCAAGATGTGATCTACTTGGAAGTGAAATCCCAGAGTCCTTTCTGTCAACTCATACTGAAGTCCTGCCGAAGCCTGCCCATGGTACTCACAGCATCAGACATCTTTATTCTAAGTATTCAGACTTTCTCTGGGATGTATAAACATTTGTTTGTTTATTTACGTGCTGCTACCTGTATTATACCATGGAGAAATGGTTCACACGTGCTTTAGCTGGTTTACAGGTAACATGATAAATTTAACTCATCATTTCTCAACACCATAAATTCTGAAAACTTTTCAAGGTCACTTGACCATCTGACCCAAATATAAAGATTCTGAACAGCTTTATATTTAAGAGATTTCAAGACATACCAGGTTAGTCAAACAACTTAAATGTGCTATACAAATAAATGATGATAGAGCTGATGCCTGCAGGCATTAAAAACATCAAAAATTCTGACCCTAGAATGCATGTTACAGATTTTTGAGGGGAAACGCTAGATGCATGATATCATCTTCCACAGTTCTGTGTTTTGTTTTCTGATTGTTTTTTTGTGGTTTGGTTGTTTTGTTTTGGTTTTTAAAATCTATTCTAAGTCATCTATACGTCTAGAATGAGACTACAGACCAAGCAGGTAAAGAACCAGAACACTGGCATCAAATCCAACCAAATAACAATCTTACCTACTTGACTTCACCACCAGCCTTCACTTCAGGAGCAGGAGATAACAGATGGTGCCTTCCCAACCACTAACACCCCAAAACAATGCAAGCAATTACAAACAGCCATCACAGGGCTAAGAGATAGCAAAGTGCTGAGTCAGAACCAAACTCTAAACTGTGACAACATAAATAGCATTTACAAGGTTCTTGCTGACATTAAAATGGAATGCAGTACGAAGTCAGACAAAAGGCTGGGCTCAGTTATACAGTGTGTGCCACACTGTACACAATCAAAAGTCTGCTTGTGGAAAACCCACACCTAGCCCAGCACTTCAAAGATACCTGCTGACAGCTCTCCTACGGCTACGAGGAAAACACCAAAAACTGCTCTGCAGAATTTCTCCACGGGAGATTCAGCAGAGACTGCACTGCCCCGTGCAGAGGGAGCTGCACGTACCACAGCTACTGCGGGTCAATGTGTCATCACTTACAGCATCACTGCCACAAACTCGTCCTTCCACAGCTTGCTAGGGTCAATACATTTGAAAAAATGCTAAGAGAAACCACAACACTACCACACAACACGACCTAAGTAACAAAACACTGCAATGAGTTTCTGTATTAAAAGCAACAGAAACAAAACAGCCTTACAAAGCAGCAATAGTCAACCCTAAAACCCCAGACAAGCAAGACTTACCTAAAGATTTTTCATATTTCATCTTCAAGAAAAAAAACGTTCTGGAGAAGGATGAACACATGCAGACAAGCCCAGTACCAGACACAGCTCAAAACAGGAAAACCTCAGAAAAATCACTTCTTTGGGCAGTTTACAAGACTCATGGAAATTATCTGTCCTGAACCTACGGGAAGCATTCAATGAGTTCCTTGATAGACATCTCTCCTCCCCCCTTAGAGTGCAAAGTTATGCAGCTAAGCTCTCAAATCCATCGGGGACACTGAACTTTTGGTAAATTAAGGCCAACCTTTATTAAACAGAAATAAGAAGTTGTTGACAATAGCATTAGACAATCCTTTAACACTGAAGTTTTTCAACGTGAAAATCCAAATCAAACAGGCTTACTGCCAAAATGGCAAGGCATAAGGAATTTATGACAGATAATGAACATCATTTGGGAAGTCAAACGTAAAGCTGCAATCATTTGCTATTACTCGAGATGAAAAGAAACCTAAATCTACTCAACGAGTGTATTTGGTTGCTAACACATTACTGAAATGCTGCCATAAATAAAAATTACCAAATATAGCAAATCATGAGGTTTCTAGTCAGTGTTAGATATAAAACATCATCATAACGTCCTGCAAGATGTCATATGTGCAATCTGGCAATGAATAAACATTCTGAAACTTGAGTTACTGATGTATTATCATTTTATCAACAAGAAGCTAAAGAGAAACCAGAAAAAGAGCAGTGACAGCACATACACTTAGTAATGTACTAAACAGGAAAACACAAGACATTACTTAGCTCACTCTTCCATCAGCACAAACCTCTCGTTCTTCAGTGTCATTTTTATAAGGCATGCCATTACGCCAAAACAGGGAGCACAGGGAAAGAACTGGAGATGAAGTGATGCTGCCAAGAGCAGCTGAGAATCCCAGTCTGTGCTGACCACCTCAGTGAGTTAAGAAGGCAACTTTTGTTTCGACTTCCATTTGGGAAAGATGATTTAAAAGGGAGAGAGAAAACAAAAGTGTGATTGAATTCTTACCACAACCCACTGCTCAATAACATTTACAAGGTGCCACTCAGAGCAGGCAGCATACGGTCAAAAAGCCCTGGGCTTCTACTCCAATTCTTCCAGCTCACAAAGGGTGAATAACGGAGACCTAAGTGAACCTTTTCCTTAGAAAGCTCCTCTTAATTTTCATTTCCTTGAAGCTATGCATTCACAAACTTAAAAAGGAGGACAAATTTCAAACCCTGAAAGACAATGTGAAAAGGTGACGAGCTGACAAGAGACACTCATGAACTTTGGATATCCCAAGGGCCAGCTACGCGGCTGCAGTTCGAGCTGAAAAGCACAGACAAAAATGCTACCAATGATTCATTTAGGAATGAGCCTGCTAAGCAGGCAATTTGTCAGTATTGTGGAATACCTGATCATCCTCGCCTGTGACAAAAGCCAGCTCTGAAGCTGCTATTACCTGACAGTAACAAAGAGTAAGAAAATAGGTGAGAAAAATTCAGCCATGGTACAAAACATCCCAGACTTTGTTTCAGTGCGAAATCTGCAAACTAGGAAAAGCTGAGGCAGTCCACAGAATAGGGGGACATTTCCTTTTAAATAAGAGAAGAAAGCTGTGCAAAGGGATATTTATCCAAGAAGTAAACAAAACTGCAAGTCAATTTGAGATTCAGATTTCTGAAAGAATCATCTTTTCCTGCAGGGTATATCTGGGTAGCTATTTTTGTAACTGAGATCACAAAAGGGCATATTAAAAGTATAATCAAAAAAATCCCGAAGAGGAAGGGGAAGAGAAGATGACATGAGAGCTCTGGGTTTACTGAACATACTGTTTTCATGCTGATGCTTTATACTGCTACAGGCTGCAAGAAAGGCTGGCAGAAGAGGGCATCTGCAGCTGGAGCCACTGAAGACTGACTAGAAGCAGTCTGCTGGGGACATCTTCACTGAAGTTCACTGTCGTAAAGGCCACTAGTCCTGATAAAAGTGAGCATCTAAAAAGCACTAAAGAGTGTGTTTCGTTGAGAAGTATCATTCTGCAGATGGGATCAGGAATGAGAGCCAATGAGACCAACAGGAAGAATCTTACTACTCCTAGATTGTATTAGGTTTGAGAGAAGACTGAAAGAGTGGAAGGGGGAAAACACATTTTGAAGCACATGAGAACAAGAGGAGGATGTATTAGGTTTTAATTTGGCTTCAAGTAGGAGCCTCCATTGTCTGCGAATTTTAATGCCTAAAGCTTAGCTAGAAGCCTGTGAAAAATGAAGTGCTTTTGGAGGACACAGGGACACACTGACCAGCCTGTGAGCATGGCCAGCCATGGAAGGACAGATCTCGCAAGCTAGAGGACAACAAATGTTCCTTAACCTAATGGTATTAAAAAGAATGTGGCTTTGTCAGAGGCAGCAGCAGCGAGCACTAAACATAAATCACTCCAGTACACTACTGTTATCTCTCTACTTTTAATTAAATATTTTAATACTAAAATATTCAACAGCTTTCCACTAAGGATTTGCCAGACCTCAATGACAGGAGCTACCAAGACATAAGGTTCTGTACTTTATGGATAGCTTCTTACCAAGGAATC
>VWZY01000950.1:0-19693 GCA_013399075.1 Chloroceryle aenea
AAAGGAAGAAAGAAAGAAAGAAGTAAACCAAGTAGGGTACGAGTAAATGTGTCCTAGTTATCGGGGCTGCCCACCTCTGGTGGGAAGCAAACCCGCCAGAGCCCGGCGCTTTGCAGGAGGTGAAGGGTTTGTCCTGCGCTGTGTCTGGGGCTGTGGGCCATCAGACGCCCCGCAACTGGGGCTGTGACACCTTCATCTTCGCAAATATGTGTGCACTCTCAAAACCACCGTCGACAGGGTGTTTTCACAGCTATGTTCGGTCCTTGCAGTTTTCCAACCTCTCCTCTAAAGAGGTTTCTGCTGTTCTGAAGCTGGTGTTTTTTTTTCTAGGCATTTTTACATCTTCATCTATTATCCTGGGGGTGGTTGGGTCTTTTCACTGCTAACCCTCAGCAAGTGTGGGTTTTTCTTTATACTTTCAACATGTTTCTGAATTTTTGATGTTTAACAATAAAGCTCCCAGGTGGTCACCTTGCTTCACGTGTTGCCATTGGGATCTGAGGTTCTGACACGGGGGGAAAAAAAAAGTTACTTTGAAAAAGTCTCTGTCTAGAAGAATTCGAAGTATTGCCCAAAGCCTGCTGTAAAATGTCATCTTCAAATTCCGGGGATTTTAATTGGAATAATTAGTAGACATCGATCTGATTAATTAGGCACTTGATCAGACTTCAAATAAGTAGCATTCGACAAACTTTGAAGATGTTTTTTTCCTCGACATCTTAACAGACACCACTGTCATGGCGTTTGATGTCGAGAATGAATATTTATAGAGAAGATTTGCCGGTGAGTATGCAAATGGAGGCAAATCCTACCGGGTGAGGTACGCCCGGGGGGATGGCAGCAGTCGCTGCTCCCCGTTAAGCGTTACCTTTTGCAACAGCTCCACTTCGTGGTTGAAGTCCCGAACAGATGCTGAGAGGGGCGATGGCTTCCAGGGGACACCACACGCGCTCCTCTGCGGGCTGGCGCTGTTCCCGCGGGGCTTTGGATGCGCATCCACCTGCCCTGGAAACGCGGTCCAGCCACACGCTCCTCGGCCGGGGGGATGGTAGCTCTGAGCTGAAGACGAAGGAGTGGAAGCAGAAGGTTAGCTCGGAACATTTTCTCCATTAGATCTTCAATACAGGGGGCTGTTTGCCTTTCAAACATCAAAAAATCACTTTTGGGGGAGTTTCCAGAATTTAATAAAGTGTTATCTCTAGGAAAGAATTTTTCCTCAGTATGTGTTGAAAATGTTTTTGCTAAATGTAAAAATTAATGCCAGCGTTGTGTTCTTTAATTGATGGAAATGTCGGTTGGAAAGAACAGGTTATTTTAGAAATTAATTACATTATTTACATATTATTTTAAGAATGCTGATGGTACCATTTCAGAGCAGAAAGATTTGCTGAAACCTCATTGATGCTGACCTTCTACAGTACTGCATTAGTGCTGAACTTGAGCCAGCAGCTATGCTCACATTTGAGATGTTCTTGTACTCTTACACCCAGGCTAGAGAAATGAGAATTGTGAACAAGAAATTCCAATCAAGATTCACAAACCAGGTCAAACTTGGTTCTGATACACATTTCTTGGTTACTTTCCTCATGTAGTATTTCCCCTTCTATTAAGAAATAATTGGATAAATTCTCAAAGTAATTACAACAGCTCGTAGCTATTAACAGGTAGATCACAGGTTATGCAGTGAAGGGTGAGTATCCAGAGCTGTGGGCTTGCCAGGAGGTAGAACGGGGAAATGCAGGGGAAGAGTCAGGAATTGGGGTCACCTCGGAGAGCCATTGATCTTCAGAGCTATTTCTGGTACAATTTACAGAGTTTGCCTTTATGTAGTTCGACTGTAAACACATTTTCTTGTCTGAGAATTAGTAAAGTGAGATTAAATAAGATTATAAATACAGTATTAACTAAAACAAGTAACTGGTTATTCTGTACCTACTAAGTACACCTTACTAGCACTTTACTGTGTTAAGGATTTTACATTTGCACAGTATTCAGACAATAATCTGAAGCGTTTCACAAATATTTTTCATTTCAAAGTTCCCCTGTTTCATGACTTGCAGGGCTCAGTACTTCAAGAGAAAGCTTGCTGACCTATAGCTGTTTGGGCACTGGAGTTATCGATCACTACAGATTTCTCTGCTGTACTGGTGTGTTACACCCCTCATCAGCTTAGCACATGTTTGGGATTTATGTAATTATTCCCTTCATCTGATGGTGGGAATTTTTCCAGAGATAGCCTTTACTGAAAGGATAATTAAGCATTTTTGTAGTGGAAAGAGGTTAGCTGATGATAGGTACAAAAAGATGGGAAACAAAAAGAGTCTTCCAACAATAGGCATGCTTTTAGCTGCTACTCATTTGTTATGATAAGCAGCTTAGCTGAAGAGAACTTGCATAACTATCTGTGAAAAAAAAAAGTCTTTTCTTACTTAGATAAATGCCAAGAACAAAAGTGAGATTAAAGCTACACGAAGAAGTTTGGTCCCACCACTTACACTGGAACTGAGAAGAGGTACCTTCAGTTTTTACTGATCCCTAGATGAGGAGAGGATCTATGGAACCACAGCCCCATTCTTCTGCAACGAAGACACACTCCACACTGGTGCATATAAAGAGGTGTCTAGTCTGCAAGATCCATCAAGCACTCTGCTGAAACATCAGCTGGGATGTACAATCCAGTTCTGACTGAGTTCAACGCAGACAAGACCTGGAAGATGACAGAAGCAATGATTAAATGTGTGATATTTACACATAACATATGATGAAAGCTATAAAAGGAAATAAAGAACTTCTTAACAAAGAACAGAAAACTTGTGAGGTGTTATGTCTGAATAGTCATAAAAAGCTTCTGCACAGAAGAGACCAGCTCACACCTTGGCCTGTCATTCTTTTGAAAGCAGGGTATTTCCCAAGCTCAGGAAGGTCACCCCTCTAGCTGCCTGAGCACTCCTTCGGGGGCTGGGGACAAAGGGTTTAGTGCACCTGCCTAGCATTTGAAGCTCGCTGTGATTGTCTGTGCACCAGTGAACAGGTAGGAAGACCCGAGCTTGAACTGGGGCTGTTCCAAGTTATGGTGTCCCCAGCAGGTTCCAGGCAGGTCTGGCAGCTGGCCCACCCCAGCAGACAGTCTGTATGCCCCTCGAGTTTCAGGCAGGTCATTAGCACGGGCCTGGGCTGCTCCGTGCCCCTTGGCCTCGGTTCCCAGGAATCAGGAAACCTTTATCAGTACTGGATGGCAGCAGGGATCTCAACAGGGCCTTCCATGAACTGCAGCAGCAGGACTCAGATGTGAATTCGTTAAGGTTCAGTACTGGAAGAGTACCAGTTGAGCAAGTGGCATGGGCTGAAGTCCAGAGGAAGGGGGGGTATGGAAAAAGACAGCGTGTTCTTTTGACTGAAAAGTCACACTCAGAGGCTGACTGTGCTTCAGGCGGTCCACGCCTGAAATTAAGTTCAAGTTCTTAGTTTATAACTAACTCTTCTCTGCCCTCTAAGGCAGCTCATGCCAAATACTGCCCTGCTGCTCAGTCGTGGCACATCTCTCTCCCCAAATATCACCGACGGTTAAGCCACGCTTGTGATTGCAGAGAAGGTTCCTACTCACATCTTTTGTTTCCCATCCCGTGTCTCAGTGCGGGTCTGTAGATGAGCCATCTCTTTATCAAGGGCCAGAACAGCAGCTGAGGTTAACGGCCTGCAAGGAAGGAAAATGCAGAAACCATGTGCTGAGCAGAGGACAAGAGAGAGTGTTTCTCCCAGAGAGATGGGCATGGTCACACAGTTGTCCATGACTGGCAAGGTCCACTGCACGAGTCATGCGAGCTTGGTCATGCAACAGTAGGGAACTTTATGGGGCTTTACAACTGTTATGAGGAGATTTCATGTGTGTTCTCTTTAATACACATGCTGTCTTTGCTTTAGTGTTTAATCCGATGTTTTTTCTCCCTGTCAAGAAATTCCTGCTGAAGGGAACTCCCTAGTATCAATGGCTTCTCTCAGCAGCCAGAGGTGCTCGTTCTAAACAGGCTCTATCCCTGCAGGCTCTGCTTTTACTATAAAGCAAGACATCATTATGTTGTGTAATGACTTGCAATCTGTGTAAGCAGTTCCAATCGAAAGGAATTAACAACAGTTTTCATGGACCTATCTGTAGGCTAAGTATACATCCTGGCTTTCTCTTAATTATCACGGTCTCTGCCTAAACATTATGAAATGAATAAGATGAAATTTTATCCCGAGAGCAAATAGAAGTATTTTGCAAGGCTAGCTCTTCTGAAATCACAGATTATTCTTGCAGTAGTTAGTGTTGCAGTCAGAACGGAGATGATAAAGACAAATATTTTGGCTCACATCAAGCCCAAATAAAGCAAAACTCCAGGAATCTCTCATTTCTTTATGGAGGCATGACTACGCTGGGCTACGCCCAGAATGCTAAGCAAATAATCACATGTCTAAATTTGTCCATACCAAACTCTATCTCCTCGGGGATTAGTTCACTTTCTTCATCATATCTTGATACCCTCCCTGTCTCTTCCCTTCACTTTCCGCAACCTTCTCCCTCCTTCCGTGCAAGCCTTCTGCTTTTGGAAATATCCCAGGATGCTGCTGTGTGTCTGAAAAGGTACCAGATCTGCTTCTGACTGAGCAAGTGAGCACGTTTCAGAAAATCCTCCTAAAAATGCCCAGCTAGAACGAGCCATTTCCTAGCATGCAGGGCAGTTCTAAGTCAGGCTTTCCTTGGGTGATGTGATACCTACAGCAAGTTGTAATTGTTTCACTCGGAAAAAAATAACCATGTAACGTGCCTTACCCCGCACTGCCTGAGAGAAATGCCACATGTCACTTCTGTTGCAGTCCCGTCTCAAGTTCTTGAAGGCAATTTCCATGCTTCACTGTGGTTTTCCCAGGGATGATATTCTGAATCAGCTTAATAAAATGAAGAACATTCAAAACTTCTATGGAATTGTCCTTGGGTTACTTCTTAAAAGGCAGTAGGCAAGGCCCTGCTCACACAGAACTGGTTTGTGCTGTTAAAACGCTCCCCACTCTCGTGGTTCTACTTTTCAGCACAGTCTCTCCTAAGTATCTGCACTTTCTGAAGTTAACAGAATATGTTTTGCAGACAGTGGCTGCTTCTAGCAGTGATAATGCTTGATGTTTAGAGTTACTGCCAAGGACTGGTGTGCAGAAAGGCTCTTGTTTATAGTTGCTCCTCTGCAGACCACTGCTGGATCTCATGTGCAACATTGGGGGTGCAGAAAGTGAAAGGTGGCACCTGCAGGGAGGAGGGGACAGGACAGGGGACCCCAAACTGACCAGGCAGGGATCCCAGCCCGTCTATGGCACATTAAGCTTAAGGATCACAGGGATCAAGCTCTCTTCTTCAATGGCCAGTGTCCAAGGAGGACTCTGCCCATCCTGCCTTTGATCCCGATCCAAAGTACCTGAATCCATCTCCTGAATCCAGTTCCTGTCTGCCACTGAGTCCAGTCTGGGGCTTCCCCAGATGTTCCACAGCATCAGTGGTGACAGCGATGTGATTGCCATCGGGGGGTGGGTTCCATACTAGGTTTGCATATATTTGAATATATTTCACATTGTTATTATTTTAATTAAAGCTGTTTTATTTTTATTTTCCAGTGCATAAGTCTCTCTCTCTTATTCTCTTTCCCTTTGGGAAAGGATTTGGGTTAACAGAGTGTCTGTCATTCATCTAGAGGCCAGCCCAGCCCTAACCCTTGACAGTGGTGCTTTCCATGCTCAAGAATTTCAGCTTGCACATAATTCGTGCCTCAGACTAAAATCTCCTGGATATTTTTCAGTTCATGGCTCTTCTTCATCTCTCAACAGAGATGAGCTGGATGTGTCAATACAGTGTGATCTACAGTGACTTCTTCCTGAAGATCTGATCTGTCATTGCAGCTGCTGCTCGGTGTGCAGGCTGCTATCAGGACCCCCATTTACAGACAAATTCACCTCCTTGTTCCCTGCCTGAGTGGGACTGTGTGTATAACAAGAATTCTCTGGTCACGACCGAGTGCTTAACACATCACCTACACTTCCCCAAGACTGATTCTGGGGTTTGAGGACAGTGATAGCCTGCGGGGAGTGGGAGGCAAACAAGGAGGCAGTGAGCAGAACAGCTAGCTGGAGAAGTAAAGAGTGCTGAGACAAGGACAACACTTTGTGCACACTGAGGCTACAAAATCATGTCAACAGGCAGAGGAGGGTAATAAGACATGACTTTGCTTTGTCTACAACAGTCTGAGGCACACTCACTTTTGCAGTCCCTTCACACTACCACCTACTCAGGCCAGTTGCTAAAAGCTACAACTGAACAGTCATCCTCTATACTCAGAAATGCAGCCAGAGTCTCACTCTGACATAAAGGCAGAGCCCTTTGCCACCAGTCCCAGGTTATTATGAATAGCTGGTGCCGGCACTGAGTGTTTCCAAGATCTTAAATGGGATTTCACTTTTTCACTGTAAACAAAAGTATACCAGTTTCATTTCTGGGAAAACAAACAAACAAAACCCCCCAGACATTTTATTAACATTTTATCTGAGGAAACCCCATAATTTTAGGTCTGATTAAAAAACCCAAAACACTGCAATATCTATTTATAGGATTAGTTTGGGCTTGGAATGTTTGGTCTTGGAAGGATTCAGTTCTCTAAGTCCACTTAAAAAGGCAAAGTTATCAGTAAGATCAATCTGGATCAGATATTCAGAAAATGTTCAGTATTTTAAGCTGAAGGATTGGAAAACTGAAATGAGAAGGACATGCATTGCAATGCTTGCCTTATAGTCATAAAGACATAGTTATATTTATTGCAAGAGTTGTATCGCGATGAATAAATTTCCACCCACTTTGCATTAGAACATTACCACCCTTTGATGGCTCTGTTTTGGCAGCGCAGTGCAGATGATGCAGGAGGTCTGATCTGGACTATTTGTTAATAATTTCTGGTGAAGCAGAGTTGAGGTTTGCTGGCTGATGGAGTGACTGTTCTGACCTTGCCTCCGTGTGAGAGAGCAGAATGGGAATGACAAGGCTCCTCCTGGGCACTCGGCATTCCAGGATTCAAACAAAATATCCTCTACTTTGTGAACATGGATTAAGTCCTGAACCTCCTGTATTACAGATGGATACGACTGAGGCAACACAGCCAGAAATATTTAGCGATGACAGGACAGCATCTGAAAATATACACAAATGATCCATCTTCATTATTTTGCTGCGAGGAGCCAAAATCAGCCTTTCTCTTGTAACTCCCCTGTGCCTGCCAATGTCATACACGAGGCAGGCAAGACTTCACGTTTGGTATGAGGGGTTAACATAACAAGAGTGGAAAGGCACACTTTAGCCTCAAGTGAGGTGGATAAACAGTGTAATCCCTTGCTGGCAGGAGGCAGTTCTGCTGAGAAATGTCCTTGCCTTTGGTCTGCGTTGTTGGAGGAAAGACATGAAGCTAAAAGTTCTTTTTCTTCCACCATATATGATTAAGGAAGTCTTCCAGCTTTGTGAGCAGAGTCTGTATACTGACTCTTTAACTGCAGAGGTAAACCAGTCCCCATATCAGGTTTTAGACAGCTCAGAAACCCTGTTTATCCCCCAGCGTTAGTGTCAAAGTGTTAAAAACCTGCTGAGAATTAAATTGCTTTACATCCAGCTGAAAACAAAGTGAATAAAACTAGTGAACCTGAGGTAATTACTTGCTCTCGTCTTCATTACCAGAGCAATACAGAGGTGACCACAGGGTAAACTGCCTTCCTGACTTACACTCCTTGCCTGAGTCTCTGTGAAAACCACTGTATTATTTCCATTTAGGAAGGAGGTTAGAGTTTTCCCCCCAACTTTTTGTGTGTTCACTGGAGTAAGAAGTAAGAAACTCCTTTTGGTTTGATATTAGTTACTCTAAAATATTTTCCAAGCGGAACTGGAGTAGTTTCACACTCTTCAGGCTCCCCATTTCCCCTACAACATTCCTTGGAGCTGCAGTTCAGGTTATCTCATAAGATTAGCTCCCTGTGCAGGCCAAAGTCATCGCATGATGGATCACATGTAACCCCAAGGTCTAAAAAGTGATGGTCAGAGACATCAGAGGAAGAAAGTACCTCTCAGGAAACAGCATTCAACCCCAAACTGCAAAAGAATGGTGACAGGAAGCATTTAAAACACAATTCCTACAAATCCTGAGGAGATCTTGAGTGAAGGGAGATGGTGTTGAACAAAGATGAAAAGAAATATGTTCCCAAATAGTTTGCTTGGGGTTATTCCTGCATGGTTAGAAAGTTGTATGAAAAAGTGATATTTTTTCTTTGTATCCCAACGTGGGAAAACATTTTTTTGCAACATTAGCACAAGAATTTCAGTTTTCAACAGTCTTTAAAGCATAAGACATGCTATTTATCTGACTCTAATTTCTAGTTATGTGTGTGAGAGATTGTGAGTAGTGTTCTGCCTCTGCAAGAATCTGAAATAAATCTTATTAATACTACCTTTATAAATGCACAAATCCTCTTGAAAATATTACAAAACACAGTGATTCTGATGTATTTCTCCATTTATATTTATTTTTATCCCTTTTTAAGATGGGTTCCAGAATTTAGGGAGTTTTACACTTAAAGCTGTTTGCAATTTTTGAATAGTTTTCATGTATTCAGAAGTTAAGTTTTAGTTCTTTTTTTGTCCTTGTTTAAAACTTAATTTAGTTTGCTGTTTATTTCTCTTAGCCCACAGATCTTTGCATTCCATTCCTTTAAGCCTTTCCCTTTATCTTTCTAGAGGGTTTTTCCCCCCTGTTTAATTAGAACAAGATGACAAAGCTGCTTGGAGAGGAGGAGATGTTTCAGGAAGGTGCAAAGCTGCGTTAGATCAACAGCAGGTGCAAGCAGCTGCTTCTTTTGCTTCAGCGGAGCTACAGAGTTTTTAACATCAGAATTTACACCTGATTGTTTGTGTTCCCGAAATAAGAACCTGCCTAACCTTTTCCATCCCTAAATGCAGTGGAAAATTGCTACAGAGAAGAACGAACTCACTCCATGGAAAGAGCAGGGAATGAAAGCAGCTCTGTTGATTCCATCAGTGGTGCATTGATTTATCGCAGGTGGGGATCCGGCCTGAGCATCTTTGCTTCTCCAACTTGCTGGCCTCTGAACTCCTTCCCATGGCTGCTGTAATGAGTTCTGTCTTCTTTTAGTGGGGAGTGCTCTAGCATATAAATTACCCAGTGATTTTCAACGGTTCATTTCCATTTCTGTCACAACTTTCAGCGATGAAGAACTAAGTGTTGTATGGTCCCCTGCAAGGATTTATGTATTTTAAAATGTCCCTCTCTCTACATAATCCTTACAGGCAACTTATGTATGTATACACCTCTCAATGTTAAAGCAAATATATAGAGCATTATTAGAGGTAGCTACACTTAATTCTGTCTATACTATCTGTACCTTTTGCATTGCTGAATCCTCCCCCCACGATAACTGTCTCAAGTTCATTGGTTGATATGGACAGGGAAATGCAAGTGTTCCCATTTCAAACGTGAGGACCTAGCTGAATAAACTGCTGCATGTTATTCAGAGGTAAAATGAAATTAGGAGCTGGGAGGAGCTGGGAAACGTCATGGGGATGAACAAAGGAAGGAGATAACACCCAGCGGATGCTTTCTGCTGCCAGCAGGGCCGGTGCCAGAACTCTCCCGACGCTCCGGGTGGTTTACTGCAGCGCTGCTGGACTGCACCCGTCCCAGAGAGAAGCACAACCACGCTGCCCAGCGGACTGAAAAGGGTCAAAACACCCATGCTGACTGGAAGCTGGCAGGAGTCCTGGTCATTGACCGCTGCCTCCGTTCGCCCCCAGCTTTCAGAGCAGGTTTGATTCTGAGAGCGCATTACACTGTTGGTGTTGGCACGTGGGACGGAGCTGAAGCAGGCGAGCAGTTTGTGTCATCACCACTCCAGCTTTTCAGCCCCGTATCTGTTTCTCCATAAACAAACTGCAGGCCCTGTCCTCCTCGGAGGTCACTTCATTCAGCTCGTGCTCTGGCTGTGCCAATGTCCCTCACAGGTGGAAATCAGTAGCAAGCCAAATCAGCCCAGAGGGTTTGCAGTAGTGAAAAAGTACCGTGCACAAAAACACAGCCAAGACTTTTAGTTTTCATAGCAGGACTCAGCATCTTACCCGATCGGGTCCCGTGGTAGCCAACGCCAAACAAAGATGAAAACCCAGCATACTTTCAAAACAGTCTCTGGATTTTCACCAGCATAAGTGATGAGAACAGAGCCTGACCCTCTCTGGAGGGACCGTGAAAGGTCTATGACAGCCTCAGCTTAAAGACAGTGTAGGAACAAAGAAAATGTTTGGAAAGTGACCTCAGAGTTTCTCTGTGGATGCTCCAAGAAACTTGCTCCCCTTATTTGCAAAGAAAAGAAAAAACTTGTCCCGACTCCTCACCTGTAGAGATCCTCATCCTGAGGCTGTGCTGTGTTTGAGGAGTGACTCCCCCCCAGTAGGAAGAAGAAGAAGCCAAATTAGCCATTAAGGAAGACTTTTTTCTGATTAAGCCATGACAATTGAGAACATACACTATCTGTTTGTTTGATTGTTTTCACTACTTGATCAACAGCTACACCTGAGACAATTTAGGCAAAAGACACTCTGAGGTTGCTCCTGGTCAGCCTGTTGTGCCACAGCAAATTTCTTGATGTCCAAATCAGGAATCATCAATTGTTGGGTGTTTGACCTCATAAAAATGTTGGTTTAATTGGAAAATATATCTAATTCTATTCTTCTAAGGGCTTGAGTTTCAACCAGTCAGGCTTTAAAATGGGCTGTCCTTTTATTTCCATTAAACCACGAGTTCATGATGGATAGCTGGAGCTGTAAGTATCACAAGTGTCACCAGAAGTAACACAAGTCTGGAGATGCTGTTGTGGACAGAGGTATCAAAGTCTTTCTGACAGAAGTTGTACTCACACAAAACTTGTGCAGGTTTCTCTCAGGCCAGCTCAAATCTGGACCTCTGCATAGTCATGAGCACAGTTGCAGGGCTGGGTCCTTAGACACGTACAAATTATAAGCTGTACTGATGACTACAACCTGCATACACTTAGCAGCATCCAGGTCATGCAAAAATGTGGCATCCAAATTCCCCACACAGGATTTCTGCCTTCTTGTTCAACAGCCAGCCATGAGAAATCTTCATTTGACATTAACGTGTAAAGGGAGGATAAAGGAGGATGGGGGTGTTTCCACGGCATTTCTTTTCTTCTTTTTTTTACTCCATGGGCCTGAGAAATGGGATACAGGAATGAAAGTTAAAGCTGAGACTGCAGGGCCAGGAGGAAGCTGAGGGCTGGCCCAGAGATGACACGCTTAATGTGAGGCATTCTTCTCAGTGAAAAGACTTTGGCACACATTCCAGAAAGGCTGGAGCTGGCATTGTGACTTGGAAATATCACAGTCCCTTGCACTTAGAGATGGTACTTAAATTGACACGTTGGCTTTCTTCCAGGAATATTAGAGCATATTAGCAGAAAGGCAAGGCTTTCCTTTCTAAGAAGTCATTGTAATTTTTGTAATTCAAGATATAGCCAAAAATGGGCATAAAGTTGCAGTGTATAGCTTCAGTGCTTATGACTCCATTTTTCATGTTCTATCCAAACAGTAGGACAGGCTGCTGTCAGAACATGCTGGACTTCTTATCCAAGTCTCTGTATTTCACTTACCAGAGTATCCTGGGCTCAACGAGATTCTCGCGTGCAAGCCGTTGCCAGCTGAGCCTCTTTTATTGCTGGCACATCCTCAGCCCTGTCCCCCTCCAGCCAGGAGCCATGCAGAGCCTGCAGGTATCCACCTTCCTCCTTATGCCTTCGCTGCTGCCAGGCATTAACCCCTGCTGCTGACTCCTGTCAACCTGTGAGGTGATCTCTGGGACCCCATAACTTCACGCTTTGGTGATTTCCTCTGCTTTATAATTAGACTTCCATTAATTAAATAAACCAAGTCCATATATTGTCTGCTGCCTCAGAGGTAGAAAAGCAGGTACATGGAAGACTTACTGCAGTCTCTCACTTGCTCACGCTGCCCAGCTGAGCAGTCAGGCTGCAGGGTCCCGGTAAAGGGGAAACAGCCAGGGACTTACTGTGCAGGGAACTGCTCTAACAATTCAGTGCAAGGCATCAGCCTTGCAGACCCTTCACCGGTGTGATGCTTTCCACATGTAAAACACTCCCACTCAGCTGCTGTTAGTTTAGGTGCTCACAGCGCAGAAGGCACAGGCATCTCCAGCTAGTGTAGGAATTACAGTTCAGCATGTGCAGGAATAGGAGAGACAGGGTTTAGCAGCTGGTCAAAGCCTTCTTGGTGAAGAAAAGGCAATATATTGGTGAGAGAAAAGAGCAGGGGGTTCTTGTGCACACTAAGAGATCTCGGTGCGTATTTATTTATATCCATGTTTGAAGAGTTGCCAAGGTATTATCAATAATATCTTTTTTCTGTTGAAAGATAGTATTTTACTTAAGCCCCATATTTGAATAATTTCTCTATCCATTTGAACAGCGTCCAAATATCCTTGGACCAAGAAGGAGTTCAGTTGCTCTACACTGAAAAATGTCTTTGCATTTTTTGATGGGACCCCACAGACCCCGATGAGTCTGCATTCTGAGTTTTCACAGCTGTAAACGGGGCCAGGTTTTGGTTAACAGAACATTCTTGGTTTAGTAACCTGGCCCAAGCAGTGACACCATGACAGTGCTGTTTTTAATTACCTCAAAACCATCCTTGATAGAAGAATGGCTCACAGGATTAAGAATAATCAGAGAATTATGACAACAGAAATCCCCTGCCAAACCCCTTGAGGCATTGTACAAGCCTAGTTAGAAACAAACAAGAAGACAGTTAAAACCACTTCATAACAAGCTCTTAAATCAAGTAGATAAAAGCAATTAAGTAAACACCAGGGAGGGAGAAGAGTGATTAAGCTAAGGAAAAACACTGGCATAAGAACAAGTGGGGATAACCTCGACAGGAATACCTCTAGAGTGGAAACTTGGTAAGTATTTCTAACTTTTCAAGGTTCTTGTAACAGGCGTTCAGCGGGAGCAAGGGGGAAGTGGGGCAATAATCCAGGCTTGGTTTAAGGTAGAGTTCCATGGGTTTGTTCCTGAGATTGTGTGATGCTCCCTGAGACTGCAGTAGTTAGGGCTCAGTGACCCTGGAAAATCCCTTTCCATCCTCTGTCCTATGCTTCTAAAGAAAGGAAATTAAAAAATAAACACAACAAGAGATGAGGTGAAAAACCAGTCCAGAATTTATCTATCAACCTCTGACCTCTTTCTTCTTGTCAGATGGGTCATTAGCACCAGCAACTGTCGGGCTGCAGGAAGGTACAAATGCTGCTGGAAGGACCACTTAGTAAAGAGAGCCAGTGCTGTGTCTGAATCTGCCATCATCATTGTATCGTGGACCAGCATGCTGGAAGCTGTTCATCCTTAGGAAGGCTAAACCCTCCTGAACTGCAGCCATATAATGCTCAGAAGGGCCCCCCTGTCTGTCAAGCATCCCCTTTCTTTTTACTGAGCTCTAATGTTGCAAACCTATCTGTTTTGATTTAATGGCTGCTCTGTGCATCTCACTTCCCTCCCACATCACTGCCCAGATCGCTTCTTTTCAGCTCCTCCACCTGAGACATTTTAGCTCTACTGATGGTCTCCTCTAAGAGACTCTTTTATTAATATTGCTTAGTCTGCTAATTGCCCAGGAGGATCATCTATCTTCCCTTGCTGTGTTCAATTAGCCTGAATCTTAAGAACATGCTTTTTTCCCACACGTTACCCCTCCTCCTTCCTCCTTCTGCACTCTCCTCCTCCCCTCTACCCCATGTCATCTTTCAGGAAGCAATATATTGTGCCCTCCATTTACATCTCTGGCTTCAAGCCCATTTTGAAACAGAAATCCCCATTACAACCGAGGCACAAATGATTAAACTAATCTTAACACAGGGACAGGGCGTAGGAAAGTAATTAAATACGCGGTAAACGCCACACCGCTTTAGAGAGCCTGCCATGCCATCGAGACTTGGGGAAGGAGATGCCCAGGCAAGAGTTCAGTCCTGATCTTCAGCCCCAGAGAAGAATTCCTACTGGCTTGAGCTGCTTGTTTGCAGCTGGAGGAACTTTCTGGCCAGTGTCACTGCTGTACCCTCTGGTCACGTGTCAGGATTTGATTCTCTGTTCACCTTATCACCTACCACAGGACAGACAGAGCTCTCCAGTGCTATAAAGATCCACGTAGCCATGGGGAGTGGGGGCTGAGTGGGGAGAGAGGCTGAGAACACTCTGTTGGAAATATAGTGTTATTCCTTATAAATTTCATTTTAAAGAAGGAGTTTTACTGCTTCAAAACAATAAAATCCCTGCTTGACAACTCCCATTCAGGAAGACACCTCTGCTAAGAAAATATTTTGGTCTTTTAGACCTAATTTGCCTTTTGTGCTTTAAATCTTGTTGTGCCTGCTGCTCTCTATTATTGGACCACATGTTCTTCACAGAACAATCTATTTTCAAAAATGCTGAACAGTGAGCTGGTCTTGTAAAGCCACCTGGCAATGAAAGCAAAGCGCGATTTCTGATGGCAGTGGGAGTCATTCTGCTTGTGCTGCAGCCTCTGCTGATGCTCAGGAGCAAATACAGCAGGGTCTGCATGAGCCAAGTCAGATATTGTGAGCAGCCCCCCGCCGAATGTGCTGCACCCAGGCTCCTTGCACGTTACCTACCTGCAGCTTTGTAAATGTGTCTGAGTGCTGTGCAGCTGGGATGTGTTGGGAAATCAGATTGAAATGAGTAATTTTCCTAAGGATTGCTCCAAGCAATGGCATCTTACCCTATGTGCAGGATGTTTAAAACTTTTCTCTCCCATCCAAACAGACAGGGCTTAACTTTACTCCCTAAGGTAATTCCCTCAAACTCCTTCGGATTACTCGTGTGAGTAAAGATAAATCACTGTGCAAATGCTCAAAAGGCTTTGTGCATTTCGCACGTGTGAAGAGCACATATCTGCAGGATTTGACATCTGTGTTTTGATGTGACTTTCACAAACCGAGGGAGCAAATGTTAATGGACAAGACATTCCAAGAATAATTACCAGAGCCTGGGAAATAGTTTACAACAGTAATTAAATTAAAATCATTAAAAGAAGTTGAATTCCCTTTTCTTTTTGTATCTTGCTTCTCAGTGTATTTTTATTTTCTTGTGACTTCCAGTTACGTTTGAGGCACTTTACGAAGGGGCGTAGTTTGGCTTGAAATCTGAATCAGGTTTTACATAAGCTTCTTCTGTTGTCTTATTTCTTATTCCTAACTCATTTGGCCAGCTCTAACTCACCCTGACGTTGGAGGTCATCTAGGGAATTGCTGCCAGAGCATGTCATATAACCTAGAACGTGACACACAACCCAATCCCTCCTGTGCCTGTCCTTCCCTCAGACATCTCTATTCTTTCTGGCATAGGTGCAAGAGGCTGGGTTTAAGCCAGCACAGATTCCCAGTACCACTATGGGGCTTTTTCAAAGCAATTTGTACAATGTTAAGAGCAGCAAATGACCTGAGTCAGTATCAGCATCCCTCTGTTTATTTTTAAAGGCTTTTACATCTTCCTTCCATTTTTACACATGCAGTTTTCTGCCTGCAGCTGTTTAGAGCAGCAGTTCCTCAGGCACATACTGAACCCGCTGAGGATCTTCCTGAGATCCTGATTTGTCAGGAGACCAGTTCTAGTTCTGTCTGAATGATACTGAAAATACTAGATCACATACCTCTAGACTGGGAGTTGCAATACTTTTACTAGATTCCTTACTTTCACACTTATTTGGGGTCTTAAAAGGAAGTGATGCTGAGAATCAGAGCCATCAGTTATCAGAATATAATCATGAGAGTTCCTGTTTAGTCTGGAACACAGCTATTTTAAGTTGGTTTTTTTTTTTCTGACAATTTCTTCTGAACTAACTTCAGGTCTTTCAGTTTCCAGCCTAATTGTTTGAGACATTTGTGGCTATTTTGTTTATTTTTTTTAATGGTTTGCCATGACAGTGGCTTTTCTTTTGCTAACTGTCAGAGGTATTGCCCATACAATGGTAGAATTAACTTCTGGTGTATTGCTGTTAGTAGCAACTTTATCTGTTAGGGAAGTAATTTCTTTAATCAAAACTTTGCCTTCCAATAAATATCAGTGGTACTCCTATTGCAGGATGATGTAACCTCCTCTAAAAATCCTCTGATGACAAATGCATAATCAGAAAGGTGGATTTACCTGGCAAGATATATTCATATGAAGTTCCATGGAATTTTTGAAAGATTAAATTAAATTATAAAAGGATATAGGTTATTCCTTAACAAATAAAATATACTCTTATCTCAGTCGAGGTAATCAGCCTTCAAAACAGTGATATTTAAATAAACACCTCCCTTTTTTTCAGGGTGCACAAAGCGTTTGACTCCTGTGGGCCCTGGCAGGTTAAGTATACACAAACCCTGCAGTGACAAATTTCAGTTAACATCTCTCCACACTGCCCTTCTCCTAGCAGACTGGAGAAAAAGGATTCCAGTCCAGTAGGAGCAGGCATCTCTCCCCCCGTTTCCCTTCCCTGTACTCTTCCCTTTGTTCTTCTACTCTAAATGCTGTGGCCTATCTAGCACGGGTCAGTACAATGAAGTGAGTGCACCCATCCTCCTCAGCTTCAGCAGACTCCAAATGGCTTGTTAACCATAATTCAGATATTTGTTTTCAGGAGAACCACACGAGAGAACTCAACAGCTGCCTGCAATACTTCAGGTATATATGAAAATTACACCAAAGTTTCACTATCTAGAACTACTTGGTCTACACCTCAAAGAACCTCACTGGATAAGGAGGGTGTAAGGAAGCAAAACTCACTGAACTAAGAGTGGTACAGTCACAGGTTTGTGAAAGTGGTGGGTTTGTGACTGTGCAGGAAGGATGCACTTAGTACATCTCCCTGGGTTTGACTCACTTGTTGTTCCAGGATACTGGGGGAACTGAGCTGGATACTCTGTTGACTGTTTCTTAGGCTGTGGAGAGACAGCCAGACTATACCCAGAGCCTTCCTGTTAAGCTGTTAACTGAAACTTCAGTTTCAAAAAACTTAACCACTGCTCTGCTTTAAACAACCTCCTTCAAGATTTTAAAAAGTGCTTCTGCTGTTTCTAGGCACTTTCAAAAGGTGCAGGTCTCCCCAAACCCCTGTCTAACGACTTCGCATCCAATTCCCATCCACTTAGCACTGTGACCTGGAGCCCTTGTGTTGAACCTGACCCTGGAACAAAACTCACCATTTTCCTAACAGCTGATTCATAGAAAGCAGGGCCTGCAGGAGTCTTCAGGATGCACCAAAGCCATTCCCCTGCTCAAAGGTGAGATGGGGATGCCATTAACACCACACAAGAGATATTTGTCTAATATGAAAAACTACCCACAGTGGAGACCTCACAGTAAATGCATTCTGATCCAGGGCTTGGCTGTCATACAGCCCAATAAACACCCCCAGCTCTTCCATCTTTGCTGTATTTGAAGTCCATTATTTTTCATCCTAGTTACACTGCCCAGAGAGAACAGGTTATTTCTTTCTTCCTGCAGTGAACTTTTGACACTTGAAGGCTGCTGCCGTGATGTCCTTACTCCTCTCCAGGATAAACACCCCCAGCTCTTTTGATTTTTGCTCACATCTCATGTCTTTCAAGCACCTGATTGTTCTTCCTGCTCTACTCTGGACTTTCTTCAATTGCCCCCATTCTTTCACGAGCATGAGATGATTATTTTCACCCCTGTGCAACTGAGAGCATGAAAGGAGCAAACCAATAACGGATCAATGCACCAGTGATTTGTATCCCCCCTGGTATTCGATGGCACAGAGGGAAGAACCAGAAGATGAAAATCTCAGGGGCCTGCCATTTGCTTGAACCAGTCCTGCCACACAGCTCCCTGCATACTGGGAGACTTTGTGTAAGGAACAGCAAGACCCAGGTTTCCAGAAGTGCTAAGAAATAGGCAGCAAAAAGCAGTGTAATTTTCACTCACAGAATTATTGCCTTTGTGGAGCTCAGGGGGGAGAGAGCTGGTTTCTTGTTTCGCTCTTTTGCCTGTGGCAAAACATTCTTCTATTAATTCACTGCTGTTTATAAAGTGGTTTGACTTCCTTAGATGAAAGGCGTGACATAAGTGCTTGGTATTAGATGATTATTAATTATTTTTATTCCTTACTATTCTTCAGGCCAAGGAGCTATTATAGGCCTCATAAAGTTTAGCGCTTCAGCCTTTGTACTTTGAATTAAAAAAAAGAAGGCAAGAAAAAAGTTCAATCTCTGTAACATGACAGAGTTCTCTACAGTGCAATCCCCAGAGAATTTACATTTAATGGAAGAAGTAGAGACAGAAACCAAGGAGATCTCACCATGGAAAACCAAAAATGGGAACATTTCTAACAGCTCTCTGCATATCAGGTTTTTCACTGCTCTGAGCTGGTGCAATTCCACAGATTTTGCTTGGGTAGTCTGTGGTTAGCAATTCCAAATTCAAGTTCCAGGGCAATAAACCTTTCCATGGTACTATCAGCAAGCTTTTATTTGAAGCTATTGTGTAGGAACCACAAACAGGCAGTCAAAAATTGGAGATGTGCAGGAACAAAGTTATTTGAAAGCATTCAGAAGTCTCAGCCAGCCCCTAGGTTCATATGCATCAGCTTTACTGCTTGAAAGTTAGCAAACCTAGGCTGATTTACATCAAGTAAATTTATGAAGCTGTCAGTATTAGAAACTTACACACCTAAACTAAGAGGAAATGACAAACCAGGCAGAAGTATTATTAAAGCATAAAACTTCATGTGCAGCATCACCCCCGACTATCAAAACTCATGTCATCCGTTTGCCTTTTTTACTCCTGAAGTAATTTCCCCTCTCCTCTGTACTGTATTTATTGTAATTTACTGTTAAATCACTGGGCTATTATTTGCTGTTCCTGTCCCTGGAATATATTCACCTCAGTTGCAAGAAGCAAGTACAGAGCAGACTGAGCTAACAAAGGCCTTGCTGTTGGTTTTGCCTGCACTCTCACCCTGTTTTTATTTTGACAGAAAACATTTACTTCGAACTTTTAAAAGCAGCTCCAGCGTGACGGTGCCTGGGGAAAAGGTTTGCTGGCAGCTCCCAGCACTTCCAAATTCACAAGTGATGTGATGCTGTTAAGAATGATACATTTATGGTGTGTAAGCAGCTGTTGCACCCTTGCTTATGCACTCACAGTTGGATTTGAGGGGTGAGCAGAGGTCGGAGCTGCTTTTCTACAAGGACACGAGGGCTGGTTTGCAGAAGCACCCTCTCAGTCGATTGCCTGACCTTGGGGTGTCCCAGGGGTCATTCTGAACACAAACAAGACTTGTGGCAGCTGGAGGCAATTCCAAGGGCTTCCAGCCTTCCTGACAGAATGGAGCGGACCGCTGTGGAGTATGCCAGCTGCTATCTACAGCCTGACACGCCGGAGCGCTGCGTCCTTTCTGGCAAAGCTCCGGCAGTTTAGGCCTGGTCCACTGTTAAGTGGCCACTTTTGTTTCCCAAAGTGGGTTGAGAAGGAGTTTCTTTTCCTTGGGTGATTTCTGGAGTACTAAAGTGTTTCAAAATACAGT
>VWZY01000950.1:24113-79398 GCA_013399075.1 Chloroceryle aenea
TGGTTTCAGAAGATGTAGAATAAATTTCTAAGCTGGGTCCCTGTGTAGATTTAAAAAAAGAGTTCCCCTTGTTTTCTCCCCTATGTTTGGCATGTAATTTACAGTCTACCTCCGGTAGCCTTTACTCCTGCAAGTACTCCTTCTGCCCTTAGCAGGTAAATGAGGTTCGCCAAAGCGAGCTTGCCACGCNCTCAGGTCAGCTGTCTTGGCTATGCTCTCGCACAGCTTCTTGTGCACCTGCACTCTAGCAAAACAGGGGAAGTTGAAAAGTCCTTGATTTCCTAGCAACAGCTATAAACATAAGTATATTATCAACATTCTTCTCATACTAATTCCCATACTGAATCCCAAACACAGCACTAATCCAGCTACTAAAAAGGAAAATCAGCTCTATCCCAGCCAAAATCAGGACAGGCAGTGAAGAAAATTTCCTTCAGGGAAAAGACACAGNTGCTGGGGGGTGCCCCCCGAGCAGCAATCTGCTCCCCTGGCCAACTCCCTGCAGTTTCTACCCGGAGCACGACATCCTGCGGTATGGAACATCTTTGGCTAGCTCAGGTCAGCTGTCTTGGCTATGCTCTCGCACAGCTTCTTGTGCACCTGCACTCTAGCAAAACAGGGGAAGTTGAAAAGTCCTTGATTTCCTAGCAACAGCTATAAACATAAGTATATTATCAACATTCTTCTCATACTAATTCCCATACTGAATCCCAAACACAGCACTAATCCAGCTACTAAAAAGGAAAATCAGCTCTATCCCAGCCAAAATCAGGACAGGCAGTGAAGAAAATTTCCTTCAGGGAAAAGACACAGGACATTTACAGGAGAACCAGGTTATAGTCAAGCCACAAATTAATGTGAGAGGAAAGCAATATCACTGACTATAACTGGTGATTTGTAAAAACAATTAAATAATACTAAGTTATGTTTCAGGACCAATTTCGTATACATTTCCTGGTTAAACTGAGCTAATAAACACAGTAGCCTTCAGCTGCAGATTATTTTGGGTTTGTTGCCTTTAAATCAAGTAATAATTAAAACCAGGAGGACTATATTAAAGGAAGGATGGATGGATGGATGAAAGAGAAAATTATGATGTAAAAGTTTTGGATGCTTCTTCACCTCTCTTGTTATCATGATGTTTCCCTTAATATTAAATACTACCACCTATTTTTCTTAAAAGCACTCCCCAACTCAGTAAGGACCCCTCTGGCTGCTCAACTTCAGCCAACAACCACTCTGTTGACCTCAGAGGCAGATTGTAAGATAATGCATTGTATGTAATACCTGGGGTGAGTCACTGCACAGAGACCTGACTTTGTTTTGCCACTGGTTTTAATTAAAAGCAGTGCCACTGAAGTTAATGCAACGCCTGTTCTAGCCTTCAGAGAATGATCACTGCTAAAAATGACCCGAAATTAAAGAATCAATCCTATTCTACAGGTCTGTCTGAATTATTCTAACTTCAGAAAGTGTTGCTATTATTTTTTCTTGATTATATTTATAAGAAGGAAGCTGGCCATGCTATATTCAAATTCAGGATAGAAAACTTAGAGAAGAAAATGACAAAAGAAGGCAGAGAGTCTGTCTGAATGATAAACCTAAATCTGCCACCCCTTCCTTCAGGCTGCACACAGCTCAGCCCAGGGCACCCAGGGTTTCTAGGACTGCCAATGTGCCTGTCTGAGAAGCGCACCTTAGTTTAGAACTTGGACAGACACAAGCTTTTATATGTAGAAGTTTGAAGAGACTTTCAAAAGATTTTAAATTCAAGATTTTCTTTCTACATTTTTATGGGTTTGATATTATTATTAATTTGGAGAGAGGCATAAAAATGTGGAGGTCTTCATCAGAAAATTCGGAAATATAAAATTAGTTTTTAAAAGATTTTCAGAAAGGAAGGTTAAAAATATTCCCTTCATTCAATGGCAGCACAGAGTAAAGGAGCAGAACTTCATTTTACCAAGCTTTTAGCTGAAAAATGAGCTTTCCCTTTTTATAAATTTAATTTCTTTTCCCCCAACAAGGAGAAAAAATATGTCTAGCTCGATTTGCTTTATGGCCACTCACAAAGTATTTATGAAGTCTTCACATCAGCAAACATATGCTTCATTAATAAATATTAATCAAAAGAATTCCAGGAAATTTTGACTGATTTCTCCAGTTCAGCAAAATAAATGGGAGAAATGATTTCTAAGCAATGATAGATTTTGCTTGTATTTCATGTCTCATTTTTGAAATTGCAGGAATGCCTGGAAAATTATTGCAAAGCTTGGCTACTGCTTTGAGCTACCTGCCTTTATATTATCTTCAACCTCTGCTGACATGGTAACATTTCAAAAATATAGAATTGCCGTGGCCTCGACGCAGCTTCCCTTACTTGCTGTATCCAGTTTCTCTTCTCATCATCTCTTCTTTTCAATGTTCATGGCCTTTCTTAGGGTTAAGAATGGGAGCACTCAGCCTTTGCTGGGCTTGTCGGAGATCAGGGTTTTGTTACACTCCAGTCAATAGGGTAAAAGGAAAGGACAGGGAAAAGATGGACCAAAACTGAATAGCAGTTATCTGTGATAGCTGTGACTTCAGCCACCAGACAAAGCTTTAGATGAAAAGCCCACGGTCATAGCTCACTCTGCTTCTGATTTGTGAGGAGCCATCAATCATGGCTGGAAGTTCAAGCTTCTCTAAAACACAGATGTGTCAACCTCAGAAGCCAAAATTCAGTGTCTTGCTTCCTACATGGCCACAGGCTCCTCTCCTCCTCTTCTGCCACTGTCCCAGGGTTTCTCCTCTGTGATGTCAGAGGGGTTTACTCACAGTGTTGCTCACGCATGGGATCTATGAAGGAGCATCCACAAAAGCAGTGATCTGCAGGGGTTTTAATGTCTGTGCTTCTGGCAGAATCCTATCATCAGTAGAATCAGTATCTGAATGAAGTCCACAGGTACTTTAACTCCAGGTTCTGTCCCTAGAAGTCAGAACTGACATGCTACTCCTGTCACTTGCTTTTTAATCACTAAGAGTCAAAGGCTTGTCCTCAGCTCTGTCTTGCACTTGGCTGAGCATGTCAGCACCTATTAAATGTTCACAGTTAACAAGTGCAAACACTGAGCTCTGTTTGCAGATATCTCCACTCAGCTTCAGGGTAATGAATTTCGGCTTAAGGATGTAGATGTGGTTTGTATTAAAGTGGAAATTTACTACAGCAGAACACGAGGAAGATGAAAGTCATCTTGTAAACACCATTGTTAATGATTCAGAGGACATTGGTGCTAGATAGAGTTAGGAAATAGTTGTTTAAAACAGTAATACAGCTGGCATCACAAAGAGAAGCAGACCGTAGCAAACCTCAGCTACAGTCTAACAACACCCTGAGTCAAAAAACTTCACACAATGAGTGGATTTATTTATTTTTTTCTTGAATTTTCTAGGCATCTGCTTCCCTGGCTCATTACAGCATCTAAAAATTGCTTAAAGAATCAATGCCATAAAACTTCAGTAGTATTTTAAAGCTATAGAAATTTCCTCTGACAATGGAAGACAATTTCTGAAATTTATTGGCAAATTAAAGCATGAAATTTGCATCACACTGTGGAACACTAAATATTATTAGACACTTGGTGATAAAGAGGGGACAAAAATAATATGGATCTAATAATATGTGTCCCTAAGAGCTTAAGAAGTCGAGTATGAAACATTTTAGCAGTAAAAAAAATCAATCACGTGATAGATTCCATAGGGAGCCCAGGAAGCAATTCCTTCAGGACTTGTCAGATTCTGCATGTTTTAAATCTTCTCCTCATGGAACTTACAACATCTGTAAGTCCACAGCTGGTAAGTTAGCTGTCCTTGTGTGGCTGACCAGAGTGCCCTAAACCCCTGTGGAACCACAGCCCTCCTGGGACTGGGCACTCTTCAGATGCTGAGCAGGAAGAGACCAGAGACCTCTGCCAGGCCAGCACATGGGGCTGTACCTAGAACTGGCCACAAAATGCTGTCCAAGCCTATTCTGGCAGCCTGACTGAAGAAGATACAGCGTTTATTCCTCAAAAATATAAGCATATCCATGGCACTTCAGATGTAGACAAACCCCACCATTTTTCCTGTTCCTTTATAGAACATCCAAAGCTGGGGGGGGATTTCCTACTTATGTTTCATTTCACAAAGTTCTTAAGTTCTCTTGGTGCAGATTGTACATTATTGCAGATGGGTGTCTTACAGGCATCCAGTCACTGCTAGATATTTAGGCACTCTTTGTGATTAAAGCAGCAGCACCCCCAGGAATGCATTCCTTCAGCCCAGAGAAATGGGTCGAGCTGCCTCTTTAAGCATCTTCTTCATCAGCTGCAGAACGAGCCTTGGCAGCCGTGTGCCCCAAATGCCATACCTCCATGTCTGAAGTTGTGAGATAAATACAGTTCTTATCTTAATGTGATCCTACTGATTATCTCCAGAAACAAGCATCTGGCATTAACCAAATGAAACACTGGACTGTTTCTTCCTTGACAGTTTTCAGAGCTTTCGTTTCATCAGATTCAAACCTCGCCGAGATTCTGAAACCAGTTTTGGACCATGGACTGATTGCTAGGGGTGGAAATGACACGCTCTTGTCAGCAGCAGGCATGACAGGCAGAAAGTAGGTCACGGTGACCCTGAAGGTTTGGGTGACTTCATGAAGGTCAATCATGCAAGCTACAAACATGTTACAGCAGAAGCAAGCATTAAGGTACCTTCTCCTAAATCATGGTGTCTCCTACAATCCTAGTGTCTCTTCCACTGTCTGTCTTTCTCCTAAGAAGCTTTTTCTCCTGAGTAAATGCATTCCCTCTCTCCCTCCTTCCTTTTGTACTAATTTCAGGGCTTAACAGCAAGAGCAATTCCAGTTAGGGTTTCTGAAAACAGGGGAGTGCAATAGTACATCCATGAGCCATAACTCTGTCCTTTCAGCCTCGAAGCTATCAATTCCTCCCCAAAACTGCCTACAGATAACCAGTGGCATTCACTGAGTGTAAATGGAGCGATGGCAAAGGGAGGCTTTAGCTGCCAAACCTTGACAGTGCTTGGATTGTGAGGGAAGGTTATTTGGGGTCATATCTAGCAACCTTTTGCTGGAATGCACCAGGTGCTTGGATACCTCAAGAGGTTCAGCTTACTGCACTTTGATGCTGTGCTGGTGTCCATTTCAGTGGTGATGTTTGGGGTTATTTTACTGGGGATATTGTGAACAAGAAAAGATGGAAACCTGCATGAAAACAGAGTAGATAAGGAGCTCTTCTTTGAGCCTGTACTCAAAGTGTACAGCAGTTGTGGCTCTTTGCATTGCTTTCTTTAGCATGGTTTCCTTTAACATGGTGCTGCCTCCTCGATCCCTTCTTTGTGGCCATATGCCCAACTGTGCGCTACGAAGACCGAGGCAGAGCACATGCTTTTAGGAATTCAGGGTTAGTCCTCTGTTTAGCCCTGTTACATTTAACTGAAGAAGCTTGAATATGCATCAGAGAGTGTCAAGGGTCAAAAATAAAGCAGCTACATGAGGTAGATCATATTTGCCAAGGTATAGGGAAAGAAAACTCCTGAGGGAAAGGGAATAATAAACCAGCCATAATAAAAAATCAAATATGATCTAGTCCAAACATAGGAAAGAGGAAGACTAATTTACCACTAATAACCTAATTAGAAACTAAAGTTAAGAACCATGGGTGGTGGAATCAGAAGTCCTGAAGAAACAGATTAATTTAGTGCTAAGGAGTATTTGTCTTTTCAGAGTTACAGTGCAAGGAAACAGAAGTATTTAAAGCTGGTTGGGGTTACAATGCTAAAGTAAGCTGACTAAAAAAAAGAATCTCTTTTCTGTTCCTCCATATAATTTCAGGACCTGATCAGCCAGATACAGGCAGCCATGAGTAAGAGATACTACTGTGTATGAGCAAATTTAAGTCATCACTGAAATTGCCTGTAGTACTAAACCCCATACTGAAGATAAATGAAAGTCTGGACCCCTTCTCAGAGACAGCTTCTCAGGAATTTATCTGTGCATTTACCATTAGGTACATGAATAATCCCATGGATTTCTTTGAGACTGCCTACACGTGTAAGATGAAGCACAGTCTGAAATATGTTCTGAATTATATCTTTAGATTGTGATCTTCTCAATTTATGCACCAGTTTGCAAAAGTGGCTCGATCCTCACCACGCAAGACCTTCCTGATTTGACAACAGTTGCAGTAAGGTCTATATTGCTGTAGGATCCTTGGCTGCCTTTTGAGACCTGAATTAATAAAGACACTCACTGCTTGGAGAGCAGCACAGGAGCTCGATACACATTACACAGGTTTTGATGACACACAAACCACCCTCAGAGGGTTCAAAATTTCAGTGTCACTAGAGAATTTTATCTGACATCCTAGAGCTGCATTCTCTTCCTGTTGATTCTCCAGATGAAACCCAAAGGTGAAGTTCCTTTACTTAAACTCATCATGCATCTTAACACACAAGTAGCTTCCACAGGAAACCCTCCAGCAAACCACGAAATCATACACGAGTGGGTATGGCATAGAGACACCAAACGCTGTCGCAGTCCTTAATACTTTCTTGGTGTGTTTACAGGCAGCTTACTGTCACTCAAATATCCTCTTCCTGCTGATGATGGAGTTGAATTCTGCATCTCCAGGGATGGGGCTGGGTTTGCTTCCCATCAAAACCAGCAGAAATTCTGACCACGTCTGGACTATGCGACTCTAGGGGCTCAAAATCATAGACACTGGGTAGTTTAAGTCTAAATTAATCTCATCTCAGCCACCATCCTGATTTGCTGTTAGTTAAATATCCAGTGTACAGCTCTTCTACTTCTATAGTGACATCAGACTGAAGCAAACCTTGCAGGGACAGCAATGTTTTTATTAGACCCAGTGACAAAGCTGGAGAAAAAAGCAAGTTGAGCACTCACAAGTTGTCATTGCTACATTTCCAAAGGACTTCCCTGCCACTCAGGCAATTTGACTCAAGTTCATTCTTTCTCCAGAGCTCTTTCTTGCATAAAATGCTGCACATATGGCCCTGCCTTGTATTTAAAAAGTTTTGTTTGAAGTGCTTTTCAAAAAAACAAACAGAAAAAATAACCCCCAAATTATTTCATAATGCTATCACTGATTCTCTAGCATTCTTACATTGTGCACAAGAAAGAAAGTTCATTATAAAAGTCTCTGAAACAAAACTTAACTTATCCAGTTAGAGAAATATGTTTCAGAGCAAAATAAATCTGTCTCTCTGGACATTAAGCAGAAGAACAGATAACAACCAATAAGAATACGCTGGCTCTAAATTCTGCTCCATGTGGTCTTGTGTAACCTGGCTGGTACCAATGCTCTCCCTGTTCTGCAGTGGCCACATCAGTCAGAACGTGCCCACATTCTCCCCAAAGCAGTGTTTTGATGACATTGCCAAAGCCTCTTGCAAAAAAAAGTCTCTGAAAGGGAGCAGAGGGGAAATACAGCCAGCTGAACACTGACTGCACAGTCCTGGAACAGCGAGTCAAAAAACTCATGGGGAAAACATCAATAATGAGCAGGGGTTCTGTCCTAAATCGCAGCTTAAGTACAACAGGCTGTTATTAAGGGATTTTTTAGCTGGAAAAAGTAATAACTGAATAACTAGATTTCTTTTCTTTGACCACTTTTGGGGTTTTAATACTAGCATTAATAACCCCCCAGCTTTTCTGGTTTTAGTGCTGGTGATGGTTTTCCTCGCCAGCTGTTCACCCCAAACTGGAAAAGCTGTATTTTCATCATTTCTTATTCCTTTCTAATGTGCAGTTTGCCAGAAGAACAGAGCAGGAAAGCATGAATAAGTTACGTATCTTAAATTGGTCCTTTAATCAATGTCACCTATTTCAATATGTTATTTTTCACAGGAGAAGCAGAACCACGCTGTATCGGATGTAATTTCATCCGTGTTACTCAACACACCAGCCCCAGACTGGTGCCCCAGACTTGGCTCACAGGCCAAGTGCCATGGCCTGGCTCTGTGTCCGTGTGCCTAAACTTTTTTCCTCTCTGAAACAAGGGGACTGCATCTGCAGCACCTATTAGATACAGTTTTGGGGCTATGCCCTTGAGCCAGAAACCTCCTGGGGGTCTGTTTACCATGAAACACTCCCCATGGAGGTTTTGGGGTTATTGTTTGAGTCTGTTGCTTACAGAAAGCTTTACAGATGGTGGTCTGTGCATTTCTGAGAGATAAAAATATAAAAAATACAATGCTCCTTCTAAAAATGTACCCTGAAGATTCAGATGTCATACATTTATTGCAACTCAGAAGGATTTTTTAAGGGAAGCAGAGCTGATGTCTTCAGCTGATCATCACCACGTACTGCCAGGCACTGTGTTCCAGCAAGAACGCCGGCAAACGGCAAGAAGAAATGAAAGTGCTTTCTGCTAAGAAACAACTAGGCTAGAAACAAGCATTTCAGACATCGAGCTATGTGGTCTATCCTGGAAAAAAAGCCTCAAGACAAGGCTGGTTCCATGTGAGGACTGACATTTAGAATCAGGGTAACAGCTCCTGTCTGAGGCGTCACTTTTGACACCTCTTTCATCATCTGACTGCGTCCCGTTCAGAAGGATGCTTTGGCAGGACTCCTCTTCCCCTCTGTAGGTTAGCTGCAGAGGCTGCAAGCTTTCAACTTCCACCCAGCTTCACCTCACCAAAGACGATGGGGATGGGTAAAGGAACAAAGAGTTGCTGTACTTTTCACACCGTAAAAGTCAGGATATGACTAATTTGACAGAAACTTCTGCAAGCCCATTACAAACACTGATAAATTTGAGCAGAGATTTGGATCCCCATACAGTACATCTCCATAGGTCTGTATATAATCAGATCCTGGTTGCAGTTGGAGGACTGTGAAAGTGCAGTGGGAGTGGTAATATTTTTCCAAGGGAAAAGGAACAATTTAAAGTAAACTGCTGAGTTATGTTCATGCAGAAACATGTTTGCAGATGGATTTCGTGTGGAGGGTGGACTGTTACTGCTTCAAGCCTCACTGATGCAAGAAGGAGTCTACCGAGGAGCCAAGGAGGTTTCTAGCAGCTATGAAATAATGTAAATTAGGGACAATGTTGGTTTTCCTCTGCTTCCTCCATCGAGGCAGAACACCCCTGCCCCACTCTTTTCCACATCTGTGCTGCCTCCACAACTCCCTTCTTTGCTGTTCTTTCTCCCTTGGGGTAGCAGCGAGGAAGCAATAGAGGTAAATGGTCTGTGGTGACATGGATGAGCGATCGGACAGGAAAAGCAGCATTTTTCCTATCCACAGGCAGGATACAGATGAACTTGCAAGAGTAAGGCTATTAGTTCTCTTCTGTACGGTACTGGCTGCAAGGAGAGGAACCAGCTACCTCTGGACACTGGAGAGACAGGTGCCTTGAAAGAGGACAGAAGGAGGAAGAGTATCGGTATTCTTACCACTCCTATTGCCTACACATGGATTTCAGTCTAAAAAAGAGAAAGGATTTGGATTTGTAAGGTAAAAGGCCTGGTGAAACACAGATCTGACAGCAAGTACGTGGGAAAAGGAGAATTGCCATGTGAAAGAGTGAAAAAGGAAGTCTTTAATTCTTGCCAGAGGGGAGGGGAACAAGAAATCTTGGGAGTTTTCAGTCCTCAAGGATTAGCTTGTAACTATTTTATGGTCTGTCAGTTTATCAGGACTGGAGTGTGTTTCCAAGGCAGAGAAAGAAGGGACTAAAGGGGGATTTGTAATAGATCAGATATTGTGAGAAATCAGTTAGGTTAGGTTATTACTCCAAGTGAAATTATCTTTGCTGTTGTTAAGTGTTTACTCCTACTGTGATGCAAATGCTAGCTGTTGTATTTTGTAACAGAATCCAGCACCCCGGGTTTATTACAGGGCTCCATGTGCCATACTCTGCTGATCAAGTCACAAGTAACCTAATCCCTTTGAGAGGGTAGTAAAGGACAGCTTTTGGGAGCTGTTTCCCAAAGCGACCCTGCAAAGGATGATCTTCATTTTGTTTTGGCCAGGCAGGTAAATGAAAAAGTTTCTCTTTCATTTCAAAAATCAATTATAATGAAATCAATTATAATGAAATTATAATTTCTGATACCTATTCTCTTTGTCTTTTGTGAACTTGCCTGAGGTGTTTTCTGTATAGTAACACTAACAACATAAAATAATTTGTAAATATTTAGAGGGCCAAACCTAATACATCCAACAAACAAAAAACTTAAAGAAATAAAATAATGTGAAGTTCACTAATGACTTACAGCCAAGGGATCAAGACAGAGATTGCTATTATTTCCAAAGTGCCTCTAAGAGGCTTGAGGAGCTCCATTACACACACACGTACACTTTGCTCATCACAGAGGCAGGAGAACAGCAATCTGTCCTTTCCCATGGTCTTGAAGCAAGAGAGGCAGATGTACAGAGCAGGAATAAACCTTCCAGCGTGCCCTGAGAAGGCAGGTGATGTAGCAGTGGGAAGCATTAACTTTCTGCAGCTCAGTAAAGGAGGATGGGGCAATAATGTGAAGGTCTTAATCCTGTCTCTCTCCAAAATCAGTGAGGGAGGGGAAGGCTTTTTTTTTCCTGTCTAATGTACGAGGGAGGTCGGATTCTCCCACTTCCCAGCCTGCCAACCAGCCAAGACTCAGATCCCCTCGGGAAGACTGGTTTGTCACGTCGTGCTGTTAGCAGAGGCGTGCAAGGCAGCCCATCTGCTGCCACTGGCATGCTGGTGCTGTTGTATGGAAGGGATCCCAGAGAAGACACCCCACTTTTGGGCTGTTTATTGAGTCCTTGGGAATAAGAAGCATGGTGTGTTCAGAGCAGACTGTGGGAATGGGAAACCTGATGGATCTGGGGGCAGGGAGAATGTGAAGCTGCTGGATTTTCTGGGAAAGCGTGCATGAAATCCATGGGCTGTTGGGGGGGCCGGGGGGGAGAAGGAAGAATTTGTAATTCATATATTTGTTCTCTGATAGGGAAATACAATACTGGTGGATTTGCTTTTGAGAGAGAGAAAAAACCCAAGTACTATTTGAGAAGAAGGTTACTTGCATGACCAGAAAATGTTTGAGGGAACCCCATTTTAAAAGAACTGGATGCCTAAGCCTGAATTAATGAAGTAGGAACTGCTGTTGAAACAATGCAAGGAATTTCCGAAGGAAAGACAGAGAGGACCTTGGCAAAGCAAGAAGGTAGGAAAAATCATCAGTTTAATGATCACGTTCAAACCAGATCAGTTTGTTAGTTAACTTCCTCTCTTTTAAAAATCCTTTTCCTCAGAAATCAACATTTCAGTGGAAATACAGAGACCTATGCAATGACACCTGGCAGGTCTTTGGTTTGGAAGGGAGGAGAGGAGGGCTGGATTCTGTTTACTTTTTGTAACAAAAAATACACTCGAAGAGAAAATTGACAAGCAGGCTATTTCTGCACTTCAGGTGCATGGAAACCACCTAGCCTGAGGTCTCATGAACTTGCACTGCATTTCCCACAGTTTTTCCACAGTTTGCTTCTGACACCTGAGAGCTCCCAGTAGCTCTAAAAGAAGAGGGGGGGAAGTATCAGCAATGTATTAATTAATTACAATGGAAAAACCTGAAAGCTCTGACCAGATCAAATTCTAACATACCTGTCCTTCTGTATTATTATTGCTGGTATTTAAATGACAGTGCCATTGTAATGTCTTTGCTTTTGCTGCAGAGTGAATTAAGAGAGGGGATTTCATTGCTGCCAGCTGCAATTAAGCATGAAATTTCAGTTTTCATTTTACTCCTTGTCTCCCTGCTTGTATGAGTTTCACCCAAACTGTCTCTGGCCAACAGCAGCCTTCTCCTTGGTGTTATCTCACACGCAGATCCTGAAATGTTCTTTTATAGTCAGATGTTCTTTTCAGTACCATTTATTTCTAGGAAGCCTGAAAAAAGCAGTTTGTATGTTGTAGAAAGACAAGTGCTAATGCACAGACAGCAGCAGGCTTTCCAGCTTGATTTCCTATGGAAACTGGGCTTGATGTTGGCAGCCAGTTTTGATGTCAGTTATTGTCCTCTCTATTAATAATCTTGGAACCTTTTTCCAATTTCATCTCGATCTGACAAATAACTTCAGTTTTCAGAGACACTAAACTTTAAATCATCTTTACTGAGCGAAAAGGTGAAGCAGAAACTCAAGTATCAGAAACCAGAGCAGCAAGGCCATGTCAGTCGTGAAAAAAGCTTTGGCAAGAATTTGTAATTCAGTGGAGAGCTCAACCACAAAACCTGGAGCTCCAGGGAATCAGACTTCAGGCCTTCTGCTGATCGTGGAACCGTGATCATGGATTCATGTTTCTAGGGAAGTAGATGGCTCCTGACTGAAGTGTTTCTTTGTAGATAGGGACTTTTTCTAATTCTTTTGTTTGAAGAGAATGAAAACTTTTACTCTAAACACTTGTCAGGAAGTGAAGGCAATGCAGTTATTTTCCTGAATTTTCCAGACAAGACTGGAAATCCCACACATCCATTCATCTTTCTCTGAACTCCTATTCATTCATTTGCTTAATGATCACATACATTTTTCTTTATAAGTCAGAAATTATTGATTTCCTTTATTAAGTCAGAATTCAAGTCTTGCCAGAATGAAGTTATTATACGTTTTTCCCTGTTTACTGCCACCATTTATAGTAGGAGATTAGAGACTGTGTTAATGATAACAGTGGAGTAGTGAAACTGCATCTAATTTTATATGGCAATACGTTTTTCCCTGTCTTTCCATTGTTTTATATTATCATATAATTCCTCTTTTAGATCAGAGCATCTCATCTTTTTAAATCAGAATGTTCTCTACTTATTTTTTTCAATTCAAGTGTTCAAAGAAATGCCTCAATGAAAAGAAAAATATGAGGAAAAATAAGTGCTGTCCCTTGATAAGAACAGGCAAGGAATGGGACAAATACCAAGCACCTGATGTGCAGAAGGAAATTTGAATGTGAATCAGCAGATTTATCCTGCTGCAGAAAAGGAATCCTTGTGCAGGCTGCATCCACGGGGATGTGCTATGTCTTGTATGGGAAGTCCATTTCTTTGCCAGACGAATAAAGCCTCCTCTGGATTACTGTGTCCAGCTAAGGGCGGGTAACCGTTCAAGAAATGTCTGTACCCATTGGCAAGGGTCCAGAGGTGAACAACAAGAATAATTAGAGGTCCTGAAAACACAACTTGTGAGAAAAAAAAAAAGTCAGAAGAGCTGGGTTTGTTTAGTCTAGGGAAGAGAAGAATGTGGAGAGACTTGATAATAGCCACCATGAACAGGACAAGACATGATGTGTTTGAATTGCCTCAACAGAATTAGGGTGGGTATTAGCACAAAAAAAAAAGGCTTTTAATGGTTAGATAGTGAAGGGTTGGATTAGCTTGCTTCAGGAAGCTGTGGAGTCTTTCACTGGAGGTTTAAAGAGCAATTTAGACAAACATTGGCAAGGTGAGTTATGAGACTGAAGTTTGCTTATACGTAACCTTGCCTAGGGTGGGAGAATGGACTGCGTGACCTCTTCAAGTCTGTGGCAGCCTACTTTTTTGTATCAGTTACACTAGAGAGAGAGAGAATTTTTTACCATTGTTTAAAATAATAATTTTTAATCTTTTAAAATATTTTTAAAGTGAATGGGATCTAATCCTCTGGTTCTTCAGACACTGTATTCCCACTTACATGCACATAAGTGCACGCAAACCATCATTATCTTGACTGATTATTATCCTGACTGTTCATTATTCTGAGCATTTTATGTCCAGAAGCCAGTGAGTTTAAAGATTATATCAGATTTAGCATCCTCCCTTTACAGCAACTATAAAATATGTGATATCTATTTTTAAACACACTTTTGTTAGACTTTTAACAATTGAACAGTTCTATTACTAAGTGTCTTAGTAAGTTTTAAAGCAGCTTTGTAAGTCTGATGCATTTTTACTCAAGATCACTACTTTTAGGGTATTTTTAAGTTTTACTTTCTAACAGAAAAAGAATGTAGTGTTCTGTTACTGATTTTTACTATTTTTAGCTATTCAAAACACATACAGATAAGAGGAACTGGACTTGGGCTGAAATAACCCTTTCTTTTCATCCATTTTAAATGTAGTGACTTTTAATTGTACTGCTTTCCCTCTGCTCCTGAATTATCAGTCAAAATAAACAAAACTGCATGGCTTGCATGCCTTCTGCCAGTGCTTTCTCTAAAATCCACAGACTTATTATTTCCAGCCTGTCTTGCAGATGTCCCTTCATCTTTACAAGTGTCAAAATCGGGTGTTCACGGGGAGCCTTGCAAGCAATGTCATGTCGTGCAGAGAGAGGAGGAGACAGCTGAGTACAGCATCTTTGGAGCAGCAGCAGAATGGCAGATGGCTTTAATTTGAGGATTTTTTGGAACATTTTAGTTAGCCAAGTACACAAAAATTACACAGCAGTGGGGTTACGTGGTATTTTCTGGTACCTTAAACATGACAGCAACGGAAAAGCTTTGCAAGATGCTCTAAGAGGATGACCTGGCATAATCTGCTTCAAACACCAGATTTCACCTTCATTGCTAACAATCAGAAAGTGAAATGGAACTTGAACCATACAACTTCATAGCAGGAATGTTGCAACTCTGAGGAGAAACAGAAGCAAGTGTGATAGGGAAATGTAGTAGCTTCTTCATCCAGAAGTCATAGCTGGAAAACAGACACAACCTACTGAAAAAAAAAAAAATGTACAATTTGTTCTGACGAACTGTGGAACTTAAAGCTAAATATAGGCGTTAAAAGATCTTAACTTACTCCATTTGGACTGGTAATTTAGTTGAGATGAAAAATAGTAGCTAATTTTTTTGGAGGTGGGGATTATTTTGCTATGTATGTGACAGAGAGAGATCAGCATGTGGGTGACAAGACTGTAATGAGCTATAAACCCAGTACCTGTGTCAGGTCAGTGTGGTCAGGAACAGAAAAACAAATGTCACTTTTCCAGATGCACATTTTAAAGATCAGCTTCCCTGCAAAATCTCCTCTGTAACAGAACTACCAGTGAAAAATGCTCCCTCAGTAAAGGACGTTCCTATCCTTCATTTGCTATTGAAAAGTTCATCCTGGTGCAGAAGAGTTGTTTAGTTTATTTTATTTTTTAACTAGCTTTTAATGCATTGGATAAACTTTATCTTATTTTATGTGCACAAATACAGGGTTCATCAAATCTGTGGTTCTCTTGTAAGCAGCTGCTAATTACTGTGGTGTTGGAGGTATTTCAGTGGAGTTGGAAATTATTACTTTGACAAAGGCTGTTTGGTTTGGGTTTTGCTAGTATATAAATAAAGTAACGCCTATTAATAGATGTGGGACCCACCAAATGGGTCAGTGGGAGATCGTCTCCCTGGCCACCTTACAGACTGAGGGCCCTGCAGGGGAATGGGGCTCACCATGGGATGCTGGGAAGACCATTTTTGGAACTGGGAGAAACCAAGTTCTGGGAAAAGAAGGGTTCAAGGTGATTTGGAATCTTTGGTCACTAGTATGGGAAAACACATGGAAAAAAATCTAAAAGCAGCTGTCACAAATAAATAGGTCGCTGCTCTGTGCACTTGTCTGGCTATGCCTTGTTCCAAGTCATCACTCTCTGTCCCATCTTTTTAATACAATCTATTCCTGATCATTTTCCCAAGCAAGGGATTCTCTACTCTGTGTGCACACTTGTGAGTGGAGGCCTGAGCATCAGCCCCTGGAGAGGACACCACAAGCCTCAAGGTCTCATCTGTGTCTGGTGCTGGTAACTGGACCGAGTGGAGAGTGTGCCTGTCTGTGGGTGTGGATGTCACTTACTGAAGGGACAATGAGTCTGGGCAGGGTACTGAGGAGACCAGAGGGTCCGAGAGACAGGTCCCGAGAGGGTAGCTACCAGATATGGACAAGCTGGCAGAGACACATACTGCGTGTGTGTGTGTGTGTGAGGAGAAAGACCCTAGAGTTTGAGTAGGAAGAGAAAGCCAAATTCCTTTGAATATGAAAAATAAAGCTAAAATTATCAAGCAAGGTGGTGCCAAATCCCCACTCAGGACACTGGCACATGCCAGGAGTTATCCTGTAATAAGTACTGAGTCTGAAAAGATGCTTTGCATGGGAATGGAGTTGCCTGCAAAGAAATGTTGGCAGTAGTGTCTGAGGTATCTGTCAAAGCATTTCTGGGAAGGAGAAAAGACACACAAAGATTATAGGTCCATTGTTTCCAAGGGAAAACAAAGATAAGGAGAAGAAAATACACACAAATAACATATTGTTAATGGTCTAAGAAGTTATATTATCATTTTTGAAGACTTAATTTCCTAAGGAAGTGAAATACATCTTAGGAGTTCATGGCTCAGCTGGTGAGGAAGCTAACTAGGGAAGATGCCCCACTGGAGCTGTTGTTTGTGACTGGAGAAGGACTCGTGAGTGTTACGATGCTTGGAGGCTGTCTTGGACATAGTGATCACAAAATTATAGTTTTTAATTCTTGAAGAAGTAAAGAGGTGGGGGGAGGTCAGCAGAACACTAACCTGGGACTTCCACAGGGCAGACTTTGGCCTGTTTAGGCCCCAAAGAACGAAATAAGGAGATTAAATGTGCTTTTCCGAATGCTTGGGGAAATAAAATGCGAGGTTTGTTCCAGCTCTCCAATCCCATAAGCACCCTTTTGTTTTCAGTGCTTGATGATATTTAGTTTCAGTTTGTGGTTTTGCTATTGTTCTTTTGAACGAAGTAAAGAAACATATGCTAAATAGAATGAGGAGTGCACTTGACCTCTACCATTTCATGAAAGGCTAAGTTATGTTTACCACATTTAAATGAAAACCAACTTTAACTGGAGCAGCAAAAGAGAAGAGTAGAAGGACCAAAGCAGTTGGATGTCAGAAGGTTTTCCTAATGACAAACTCTTTTCAAGGCAGGCCTAAATTACGGGTCTAAACACTTGGCAGAGATCTACTGGACTCACTGGAAACTGAGTGTCTTACAGCCATGATGCATCTCTGAGACAAGTGTCCTGGGCTGTTAACATTTTTATCCTTCCCTATTTACTCAAGCAGCTCTTGACCACTGCCTCAACTCTTCTACCTACTACCAACCTACCTACACCGTCAATGCTTCCACTTTTGAGTACCCTAAAGGAACTGTGTGTATGATTCTGTGTATACCAGCCTTAAACAGGAGTCCCAAGCAAAACACTGGCCTATGTGTAGGCTTTGAATGCACCAGAGCAGTTGTTTTGGGCTCAAAGGCACTATTTCCCCATTTCTGCTTGTATCAATTCCACCCGGGACTCAGCTTTCCTTGGTATTTCACTGTAGATTATATAAACCCCAAAAGTCTACAAAACAAAGAAATATTTCAAAGCTCAGTGTTTCATCTGCCTCCATAAACCTCCTAGAGAACACTGAGTCTCAAGGTAGAGTTGGTTTGACCCAGCGTGAACCTGCTCACGTTGGTTTGACCCGAGGCCCTGGTTCATTCAACACAAAGCATAATGGAACACTGTGGCTTAGCTTAACTGAGAACCTGCTGCAGGAAAGCTCTGTCAGGTGAATTTCGTGATCCTTTTATCAACAACACGTTAAAAAACATCCAGTGGAGCACCTATGTAGGCTTGGAACTCCACACTGGTCCAGTGGTGCTGCTGGCTGAGTTGATGGCTGGTAGGCCTGAGCATGTGTGTGGCATCAGTGACTTGCATTACGAAGCTAAGGCAGTGACAAGCGTCTCCGGCTCCCCGTGGCAAGATTCCAGACAGTAAACATACTGGTGAGAAGCAATGCTGTGCTTCCATGTCAGGCTGCTGTGGGAGGGCCCTTCAAGCCTTTGTGCAAGATGGATTTTCTACTTAGTGCTGTCACTGAGACGTCGTAGCACTTGAAACAAAAAGTCTTAGAATTGTGATTCTACTTCAAATCCTCAAACTGACAGAGTATCTTAGATCCCATAATGTCCCTACAGTATTTACAAGCCTGACACATCTGTAATATTGCCCAGGTTTTCATGTGGAAACCTTTGAGATGAAGCAAAAAGGAATGAAGCAAAAATTCCTCCAAATGTTTAAGTGCAACAGTATAATTACATTGTGTATGCACAATTATAACATCCATGTGTGACAAACAACCCTGGGCCATGAACAAAAATGCTGGCCAGGCTCAGATTTTCCCCATTTAGACTTCTTGCTCTTATGCTCTCATTGCTGCCTCTGTTTTCCTCTTTGCTGCCTCTGTTTTCCCCTTGTACCACCTGACAGGTTTTGATGTCCATAGCAGGAAAGGGTTTCAGCACCACTTACTGAATCTCAGCCTGATTCACACCATCAGCTTCAGTGGAATTGCACTCAGAATGGCTCTGACCCGTGAGTTTTAAACAGTGCTTTTGCAGTAGTTGTGCAGCTGGGAGAATACGTCTGTGTCCAATTATGAATTCCACTTAGATTAGGGAAGATTGTTTTAGATGTTGCAAATACTGTGAATTAAAGAATTCATTGAGCATGAAAGTGGCAGATCTCAAAGTCCTGTCTCTGGAATGGTGCTCCATGAACCCCAAGCTATGCTGGTGTGGCAGTGAGTAATACCACTAGGTATGCTAACTTGCTGTCCATCCTTGCCCACTCGTCACAGAAGGAGCTGAAGAAAGCAAACTCTGCCAGTGTGGAGAGGAAAATTACATTGCAGTAGGGTTTATAAACTTACTTACATACGTTCTTCAGCTACAAGTCTGAACAGTTACTGAATGCTGGAGAGTGAACAGAAAAGGGAACTTGGCCTTTTGGCTTGAAGATGCAGATCCAAGTCCACAGGTTGTTTCAAGAATGACAGAAAGGGCAGAAATGCTCTTAAGTTTTTCTTTACTCCTGCATCCTATTTGTAACTCTGTTCAGGGGAAGGAAGCTGCTGCAGCACCTTCATCCTACACCACCTCAGGTCCCACCTCAGCGCCACGGTAGCATCAGTAAAGCTTGCCAAGTTTCTTTATGAGTAACTCCCAGATACTGAGTCGAGTGAGATTTCTGATGAGTGACTTGCAAAATCCTAATCTGATCCCTGACACTAACACTCTGTGTGGCTTTAGGCAAGTCTCAACATCTTTCTGCTCCTGCCTTCCCATGGCTAAAGTGTTTATTTGCCTGTTACGCCAAGTTTTTAGGAGGAATTCATTATTCAGCACATTCATAGAGCACAGTGCTTTCCTCTCTGGTGCAGGGGGCTGGAATAAATCAGGCTTTCAGAAGTGAAAGCATTTGAATAAAAAATATTGTTAGTTGCCTCACTGCAAAAACTATTCACTCTATCTACCTGTGGGCTAATCTGAGCTGCCTGAGGTTCTAATCCTCTTGTCTATGTTCCTGTTATAATGAATGGTGGGGTAGTCACCTTTATGGACTAATGAACCACAATGAATTAATAATTTCTATTGAGCTTATCAAATGGAGTTAAACTTTTAATACTGATTAAGATCTTAGATGCCTGCCACTCTTGGGCCTTCTTAGAAATCTTGGAAGGTGAAGGGACTTTATGTCTAGGATCATTTTAGGTTTTATAACATATCAAACACCACATAAACAGCTCAGTGCAATGCAAACAAGAGAAATAATTACCAACAGAAGCACAAACTAAGAAGCTGATGCTAAGCACCGGTTAATTATTCAAAAGAAATAACTTCTGGGGCAAATAAAAAGATAAAAATTGGGGTCATCATCTGGGCTGTAAAATCTATCTCACAGCTGTCACAGGTGACAGGCTTTTATTTGAGTGGGAATGAAAGAACACAGCACCCTAAACATCCATCACCAAGCAGTACTCCTCACAAATCGCAGCACGCTCCTTAGAACAGGCACAGACCAAACCCCCAGAGTATGGGTTGCCATAGGGAGATCAAAGATACCACCCATCCCTTAATTCCTGCAACAACAGAGGGTTTGTGAGATGAAACTGCCCAGAGAATTGGATGTGTATTTATGCACCAGGAATGTTAAACCACGAAACCTACCACTTATAACCAAAATGTTGTCTGGCCTAGGGAGGAAAGCTCTGCTGGTGGACAACACCAGGCTCGTGGGCTAGGACACACCAGGTTTGAAACACTGGCATGGAGAGGGCAGATGCTGCCCACATATGCAATAGGAAAGAGCAGCATGTGAAATTCTGAATCCAGTAAAAATGGCCAAAAGAATCAGGAAATTGCAATGCAGCAAAGAGAAGGAATACGCAGGCAATAACCTATAAACTGCATGAACTCACAAAAACACAGGGCAATCATTCAGGAATTTTTATGGCCAGACACTGAGACCTTTTCTGTCTCTATATTGTCAGTACTGATTCAGGAATAACTGCGTAATATGAATAATATTCAGAACAAAAGCGACACCAGGCTTGGAGGAGCTCTTCAGTGACAGTAGGCAGTGGAAGGTGGGACGTTAATGCTGCTGCAGGGACAGCAAGGAAAGGGAATCATTCCCTGCTTCCAACAGTAGCCTAGAAACACATTTCTCCTCTAACAAAGAAGGCAGCAAAGCTAGGCATTAGTAAGATGGCTATGATAAATGGAGTAAGGGGGTAAAGGAACTGATTCCCTTCTGATTCCTGTACTCTGCAGCAATTCAAGCCCAGCCGTACGAAGATCTTGCGATGATTAAATGAGAAGCTATCGAGCAGTCTTGCAACGTGGGTGGGTTCAGACTGGTTTACTGAAAAGGGGCTTGAACATTTTAGGACTACATCTGACAGCTTTTTTAGCTGTGATGCCTTCATGTACGGTCCTTTGGACAGAGGCGAATCAATTTTATGCCCACATTTCTGTAGGGCCAGTTAAGCACCCTCGCAGCTAACAGGTGGCAGAAAAAGTCTGCCTAGAATGGCGATCCATTTTCTGCAGCTCTTTGCAAGTGGTAATTAAATTGTTCAGTATAGAATTAAAATTCATAGAATCAGAGAGACTGGGGATAGAAAAGAGCTGCTAAGGTCATTTTTGTCCATGCCCTTCCTTCTGCCAAGTGCTTTGTCCAGCACTTTGTAGTCAATTTGAAATGCTCTCTACTTACCTAGTGCTTTTAAGAGACCTGTGTTTGATTTATGCACGGTAGAAAATGATACCTTTTCTCTAGAGATGGACAATTTGCCTCATTCAAACAGTTGTGTAATCAATTTCATTTACCAATTACAGCTCTTGGTTAATACACAGCCACCGGGGCACTTGGGAAAGCAGAAAGTTAATGAGATTGAGGATGGGATCAGCAAGGTCTCCCGAATGCCTTGTTTTTCCCTGACAGTCCAGTAAATCTTCAGTTAGCCGAGTGCTTCTGAAGGAGGTCCAGAGGGTTCATCGAGGTGTATCACTGCTCATCCAGCTCCGGATGAGACAGGTCTGCTTTTTTGCAGGGCAGATGGGGTTTGGCAGGGCAGAGAGGAACGTGATGGGGAACCAGAGTTACTGAAAGTTGCTGGTTGTTCCCTGGAAAGCCCAGAGCACCTCACACCAGTGGGAGCTGAGGTGGTTATCAGCCCCCAGCCTCAGGGTGGAGTAAATGCAGTCAGAAAAAAACCACTTCCCTTTGAGGTGGCAGAAGCTGTGAATTTCACATGTCCCTGGGAATCCTTCTGTTTATACCCTAAGCCCGCAAAGCCTAAAGAGACTTTGCTCTTTCATAAGCTCCTCCCATACTCCCAAGGCTTGAGTCTTAAACATTCTGTCTGAGGCCCCCATCAGCCCTTCCAGGGCTTTTCAGAATGCTTCTCCCCCGGGACTGGAGAGTGTCTTGTCCAAAGACCTAAATGTTTATCAAGATTATTTTCTTTCAAATAGATATAAATCTTCTGTTCAAGACACAAGGCATAAATATGAAACCAGGCTTTCCCTGGGGATAAACTGCAATAGTCTACAGCTGATTTTCTTCTGAAGTAACTGGCACTGCCTGCAGTCAGAAATAGGACATGGAACTACAGGGGGTACAAATGTGATCTGATCCAGGTTTCCTAGGCATGGCCAACCACTCCCCCCACATGGCTTGTCTTGAACCTTGGCTCTCCAGTTGCTCGACAAGGGTCCTGCTTTTCAAATGGTTGTCCCAAGCCTAATCCTTATGTGGCATAGCTTGATGTTTGTGGTGACAGGCATCAGTGACAATCCAGTGCAGCACCAGGGGCTGGTCTCCACCTCCTGCTGAGTGCCCAGCAGCAACCTCTAACCCACCTCAGACTAACGGGCATCCAGAGCTGGAGCAAGCTGCTTCAAAACAGGGCTCTCGACTGAATAAACACACAGTTCAGGGATGACCTAACTATAAACACGGCTGCACTGTATACATTGAAAGCCAGGCATAATGGCTCTGAAGATGATGATGCAGCAGGCTGAGGTTTATTCTCTTCTTTTCTTTCAAATAATGTTAGCAACAAGAAAGGAAATTAAAAAATAGTTTGACTAAGAGAACAGTTTCAGTTCAGCACAGCATTTTCTCACCTATCCTACATAACCTCAGGTATCTTAGAAGAATTTCTAGCTTTAATTTACTTCCTCTTGTTTCTGGTAGTTCAAGACTACTCAGCTGTGAGAGAAGAAAAATATTGTGGGTATATAAGAGAATAAAATCTGTGGGGATGTGGTAACAACTGAATAACTAAAATAATTCATGAAAATTCTTAAAGGAACCTTCCATTAAAACAGAGAAAATCACAGACAAAGCTGGTCATCTGAAAGTATTTTTCTGTTCAGACCTCAGAACACACACAGAAGCCTTCTGAGGTAGAATTAAATCCATTTCCTATAGGAACAGCTCAAATTCCACCATAACCACACTCATTCTTCCGAATTACAGCAGGCTCTCCAATAATTATTACGTCAATCATCCTTCTGAATCTTCACAGAAAGCCCAAATTCACTCCTGGGCCCTAGGGCAGCTTTGACTCCAGAGAAGATGGAAGTAAAGGCTTCTGTGTAGGGATCTGAATGCCTTGAAATCAAAGGCAGATGGGAACACCTTGCCTTAAATATAATTCTTGCCTTAATGGGTTTGATCCAGGTCCAAGTCCTTCCCAGCTTTGCTCATAACAACACTGCAGAAACAGTGCAACTTTTAGGGCAGCGTAACAACCCTTCATGCCTGGTCTGTAGCTGCTAAGTACATTTTGACTGTACTCAACCTGAAAAGAAAATAATGGCCTATGGGTAACTGTAAGAGTTCTTTCTCTCCCTGCTGGCCATGGTACACGCTGTTGCAGAAGGTGTGAGGATGGCCACTGTCCTTACACTGCCTACCTACCTGGTCGTTACTTGGTGTTTAAGACTGTTACTCTGTCAGTCTCTGCTTCTGATGTAAGAAAGGGTAAGAACAGTCTGGGAAAACTCCAGCTCTGTGTTGTTCTTGGATTTTCTGTCATTTTAAAATAAAATTCCTCCGTGGCATTCTCTTTCCAATTTGGAAGAAGATTATTTGGATGCAGAAATGTTTGTTTAGTGCCTGAAGTCTAGCCAGACCCAGCTTAAGGTCTGGTTTAGATATTTTAGAAGGACTTAGTTGTTTGGTTGGTTGTTTTTTCTTCCAAAGCAATTATTATACATTTACTCCACGGCTTAGAGGACGTGGTACAAGTTTTTAAAGTGGGTACAGAAGAGCAGGTACCTCAGTCCCTCAGGAGAACAATCTCAGGCAGAGGGAGCAAGGGAGGCAGTGAGTCCAAGGGCAGCTCTGAGAGGAGTGTGGTGAAAGCGGCACCACCCTGATGTTTGCTGCGAGGACAGTGACTCAGAAATCTGAGTCACAGTTTCTCCCTCCCCGTCCTCTGGCCAGGGAAGGTACTGATGTTCTGCTGCTTCCTTGGAGACATAATGATAATATTCCCTCTGTGCTGCCAAAGCCAAAGGAACTAACGATTCCCTCTCAACACTGCCCATGTGGACTTGCTCCAGGTAGTCTGATTAAGGATGAAAAGAACTGGCGTGACTGCCATCAAACTGAGCACTGGAATCAGAGCCCAGTCAGTGCAGGCTCCTCTGCAGGCAGCAGGGGAGAACCAGTTCCTCCAGGGCATGATTCAAGGCAGAGACTGCACTAGGAGATGAGTTGTGTGGGGGTGGGTATGTCTGATGGGGGAGAGAGTGTCCATTAACATGGACAGTCACGGCATATTCCGTCTAGCAGTGGCTGAATCATGTATGGCAGTAATGATTAGAATCTACAGATCAGTAGAGGCAAGCAGCAACTCCTACATATTCAGACAAGATTTAATTGCTTAGAAGAACATCCTGATTGGAGTCAACAAATCAACATGCAGCAACGTAGGTGAAACCCAAGATAAGGCACTGCCTACTCAGAGATGCGGTCTCTGTTACTACACTGGGAAATTCTCCCTTTTAATGAGGCTTGGAAAATAACACCAGGCATTTTATCAGTGTTGAGAATGCCAAGGAAGGCATGTAGTCCTTCCTCATGGTTCTCTCCGAGCTTCCACTGCTCTTCCCACTCCTACGACCTCATATTTAAGTCTTCAGTCACCTCTTTCTGTCAACGAAGCTGTGTGGCTGTGTTCTCTGTTGGTCTACCTGCAAAAGCAAACCACCCAGGTTCTTAATTACCATGTAAAGGTTGTTTTGGTTTGGTCGGTGTTTGTTTGTTTGTTTCTAGAAAAGTAGCTATGATTCCTACATTAGCTGCCTTTCTTGACTTGCAGAAGATGTCTTTGATGGTCACATGTTTCAGAGATACATATGCATCTGCAGAGTATCACTTCTTACTCTGTTTGTCTGTTTACTGATTCGATTTTACACTAAATAAAGCGTACAAGGAAAAACTCCAGGCCAGCAGGTGAACCAAGAGTGACGTCACCTCCCTTTGGATATATTACCTAGAGAACCTAGGTGACAAAAGTACTGTGCCTCCCATTTGTGAGACTTAAAGCACCTGTCTAAGATCCTTCAGTGCTGACCACAGTAGGCTCTGAGCCTTCTGTAAAGGTATCCACCATCTCTCTGCTTGGATACCTCATCTCGAAATCAACATACAGAGGTGGAGAGAGAGAAGATGCAAAAATGTAGAGCACTCGGATACTGGAGTAACGAAAGCATCTAGATAACAAAGATTGATAAATATTTTCAACAGAGCTTAATAACTCATTCATACCTCATAATAACTAATTCATACCTCAAAATAACTCGCTCATACCTCATAACAACTCATTCACACCTCAGTTTCCACAGCGAGGCTGGCCACTCCTGCCCACACATTTTCTGCGAGCCATTGGAATTGGACTGGAATTGGACAGAGATGCTCACCTAGAGACAAAGCTGACAAGGTGCTGTTACAAGCTTTGCCTCCATTTACCGTTGCCCTTTCCATAGTGAAGTGTACAGACTTTCCTCTCCGTAATCTGTTGAAAAGGCCCCGGTGATGCCGCAGTCCTGCCACACCACAACACGTCATTTTCGGAACAGCAAAAGCTGCGTCGCCTCTCTCTGCTCTGTCTTCCAGACCATGCAATTTCTCAAGGAAAACTGAGTCTATGTCACAGTGCCTGCAGAAATGTTGCACTGTTATTCGGTGTTTCTTCCCCCAAAACGTTCTCGGATTCCTCTGGTGGAAGTAAACAGGCATTTTTCATGACGACTCTCAGATATTTTTGTAATAAACTTTGACTGTTTCAGGTATCTTATGACATCTAAGTGCTGTGTGGATCTCCTGTCCAGGAACTGCAAGAGTTTCACCCTGCTCAGCAGGAGGATGCTGAAGCCACTGATGTGTGCAGAGGAAGGGAGCGCACCGAGCCTTAGAAGAAATATTTATTGCAACGAAGCGTGACTGCAGATTCCTGTTTCTTGGAAAATTCACATGTTACCAGGCACTACTCTACTGCTTAACAGGACAGGGGAAGCCACTGAAGCCTTAGAGTTCTCAGGAAACAGCATTAGCAGTGCTAGAATGTCTAGAAAGCCTTTGCAGCTTTGATGACCAGGTTTGTAGGCTGCAGAAACTATTTTAAGCTTTAAAAAACCAACCAACCAAACAAAACAACCCAGCCAAGAAACCAATAGTGTGATAGCAGAGAACTCAGTTTGCTGTCTTGCAGCAAGTTCTCCTTTACTACCTTGCTTCTTTAAGGCCTTTTACACTTGACCTGTGATATTTTATACTGCCAAAGCCTTATTTTTTCCCCAGGCTGCTTGAATTTGTGCTCCATATTTAAATGATTAGCTGTGTTTACAGGAGACTGGAGAGGACCTGTGCTTGGACATAGCAACACAGTCAAACACAGCAAAGTCCTGAATGCAGTCAATACAAACATGACCCTCAGATTTTCCTTTTAGTCTTGTTACATACGAGTAATGAATGCACAAAAGGGATTTCCTGGGGAAAAATAGGATCACTGACATTTAGAATGAAGAAGAATATCTAGCAAGCGGAGGGAGGCACTCACACCATCCCACTCCATTACAGAGTTTGCTGTGCTTACAGATTACTCTTTTTTATTAAATAAATCAGCAGTTACTATCCTTCCAGGAAAGTGATCTCATTTCTCCTGAACCACTGTGATGGGCCTAATATAATGACTTGGACAGATGATGGATGGGGTGGATTCCGGGGTCACGGAGTCTGAAGATGGCAAGCATTAAAAGCAGGACCGAACATATTCCAACAAAACAGCCTTTGGCCTCTTAGAAAGCAGAGAGTGTCACCCCAGGCACTCGTGTGTAATTTAGCAAAGATAGACGCAGAAAACCAGCCCCTTCTTCAGTGCTGGGAGTTCAAAGATTGGGGTTTGAAAATTCATACAGTCGATAGGTGGCTGAAATGAACACTCAGCTGCTAAGCTGAGTGTTTCCAGAGCCAAACCTGGGAGTTTGAGAGCTATTTGAAGGTCTGTTTAACAAACACTGCTCGGAAGCTCTGTGTAGGGTCTCCAAGCCAGAGCAGCTGTACATTTGTGACTGATTTCAAAAGAGGCAGCTGGGGGGGGAAGAGATGAAGGGGTTAGGACAGGTATTGCAGCTGCTCCTGGTTAACCTCGCCAAACAGCAAACGGGAAACCAACAAACGAGTGCATTCCAGCAGAAATTCAAAGTGGAAGTGATAAGAGGAAGGCCAGACTGACAGGTTCTGACAAGCTGGGAGGGCATTGCTAGAAAAGCACTGGCGGCTCCAGACCTCAAGGCTAAGGGACCGACTTCTTTCCTGCTTCCTTCCCCCCCTCCATTTCCTCTCCACAAGAGCATCGATTTTATTTCATCTGTGAGAAATCGATTGCTGGGATACACTCATAGACAGAGGTACAAGGGAGCAGGAACAGGCAGCATTAAATAGTAGAAGTAAAGCTGAGAATCTAAGTAACCTAAGGAAAAAAAAGCATTTGCAGTGAGGAAAAATGTGAGTGAAAGCAAAAGACACCAGAGCAATAACTGGGAGTCAGATTCATTCCGGAGGAGGTGGCAGGCACTGCGGTGGGGAAGTGCAGCTCCCCTGTGGTGTGGCTTTTTGTGTGGGTCACTGGAAATAGAGACTTCTACTCTGGCTCATGTCAAGGGTAGGAAATGTTGCTTTTGCTCTGCACTGTGACTAAGTCAATGTACACTTAAATAGTGGCACTTCAGGAAGACCATTCAGATGCAAGGGTCATAGCTGGAGAGAAATACCTTGGGGGACTGTAGCAAAGTTCATACAAGAGCAGTCAATGGCCTTGAATCTCATTTCAACTATATTCACTTTATATTGCTCTGTGTTTCACTGCAAACTACTCTGTGCCTACAAATATATGTCTTTACAGATCCATAACTTCGATATTTAACCAACACAGGCACTGCAGACAAAGAGTGCACAGAGCTGGGCATGTTGTGTTGCAGAACCTGGGAGCTGTCACCAAACCAGAACATCTTTCACTTCGTTTTTGAGAGGACTCGATGTTATTTGGGTAAATTCTCTTCCCTCAGGCAGAGTACATGAGGGCACAGCAGTGGCACTTTCCTTAGAGCACCTCGCTGCGCTACCTTCCCTGCGGACACAAGTTGCATCTTGGAATCCCTCTTGGAAGCTCGTCGAGTTCTTCAGACAAGTCCTGCAGTACCTGAAAGCTTTTCCTCTCTGTTCTAGCCACAGATCAGCCTGCAGCGTTGAAAGGCGTGCTTCTAAGGCTTGATGAAATAGGAAATGCACTTTGGGTTTGTAATAAAAGGAAACTGTTTCCTGTTCCTGCCCGTAAACATTCCATAGGAAATTGAGGCAGTTTTCACTGGAGACAAGGAAACTGCCACTAACCACAAAAGGTTGCTTTTACTGTGAAAAATGGCAAATTTCTGCTTATTGCAAGGGCTCTGAAATGTACACTTTTATCCAGGGGTTGGAATTACACCCTTTTCTCGGAGAACAGCTGCATGTACTGGTGGGAATGGTGAAGTTTTGGCCTGGATCCAGTTTGATAATACAGAAGGATGCAAAGGAGGTTTTGTTGTTGGTTTATTTTCTTTGAATATAAATTCTTCTAAAACAAAACTCGGTCACTGGAGTATCAGTCTTGCAAGGTGCCGAGTATTCTGGCCTCGATCCAAAAGTGCACTTAAGCACATGCTTAACTCGGAGGACATCATTAGTTTTGCCAATTTCACTGGGGCTATTGACATGCTTAAAGTTAAGCATGAGATTAAGTCCACTGCTGCAGGAATGCTTAGCCCTTTGTAGGATTAAGTCCAGCTCTCTGCTACACAAATGATCTTTTGTTCGGTCTTGAATGACTAGGACAGGCAATGGAAAGAGTAAACATCGCTCTTGGAAATAAACATTCTGCTGATCACAGAGATAGGGCATAGGGTATTAACACTGCAACTGTCATCACATTTGATTAGCAGTGTTCCAGCAGCACGAATGAGATGATTCATTTCTCTGAACCATGTCTCCATTATCTCTTTTCACCTGAAATGTCTCACTGGTTGTGTTCCCTGATAGCTCTACAGCTGCACCTCGCATCGGCAGCTGGCAGCATCAGCGTAACCCTGCTTTCCTGCACCTTCCATACTGGGCAACTCTGTTCTAAATCCCAGGTGAGCTCTGAGCTAGCTGCTGTGCCTGTCTGGTGCAGCACAACACCACACAGAGGCACTGCCTGCCCCTGAAGAACAGAGTGAGCCTGCCAGTGTGCTGGGCATGTCTCAGGTTTGAGGTTCGTTCATCCCCACCACTGTATTTCCCCCTCTGGTGCTGTCAGCAGACTGGGTCTGACCATCCAGCCCATTAACACCTCTCTGACAGCGGCCACAGGATGCTCCAGTGAAAGGTATGGGAGGTGAACAAGAATACATTGATGTTATCATGTTATTGATGAGGTCATCCTGGCAACCTCCAGCAAAGGGGCTTCCTAAACAAGAAGTCCTGACAGCGTGAAGCCAGGAGATGCCCCAGGGTCTCTGTCCAGAGCTCTCTCTGCAGTGTGGCCAGTGTGGTAAGCAGCTGGTAGGATGGCATTTTTCATAGCAGGCCTGCACGGAGCAGCAAAGGAAATGTTAGCATCTGCAGGCATTTTTCTCCATAACATTCCCATTTTTGGTAACACAGGCAGAGGGAAAACATGGCAGTCGGGGTAGTGAAGTAGCAGAGAAAGAGAGAGTAGGAGGAACAGCTTTTGCATGTTGCTGAACTGCAGTTGGTGAGGTCTGTAAGCTGAGTCACCAAACCATCCATGTTCATTATTAAAATGAAGCATTCTTAAAAGATAATTAAGAAAAAGAACTGAAGCTTAAGTAAATCATCTATTTTCTCTTCATGCATTTTTCCCTTCCAGGTACTCTAAAGCCATAGCAGTTTCTCCTTTTTGGCTTTAGTTTTAGAGGAGGTGGCTGGGTTTTGGTTTGGTTTTGTTGTTTTGGTTTTTAATGTGTTGTTCTTGTTGATTACAGCTACTTGCTTTCAGCAGTCGTATTGTTTAACTTCTCTCATTTGAAAACTCAGCTATTACAGTTTTGAAAATTACTGATTCCAAACATGGGAAAATGACAGGAAAATCATCAGAATTCCAAAAACAAAGTAAAATTTCAATGGGCTAAACAGCTGGGAACTCCAGTGGAAGACTTTGGCAGGCAGATTTGTTGAAAAGCTGCACAATCAGATATGAAGTTGTTCAACCCAGCCTTCGGATTAAAGAGGACTCCCAGCAGGTCTTGAGAACACGCTGTTATTTCCATCAGGTCTGATGCAACCCTTACCATGTCTGCTGGCAAAGTCTGGAGCTAATTTCTGCTCATGATTCACCAGAATTCATCAGCCTGGAGGGTACAGAGAAAGGCACGGCCTGTCTGGTTTGGGAGGTTAAAAGATGAATTTCTGAATACTGAAAATATATTCCTTATAATCTCATCTCATCTTGCTTCCAAGGACCTGGCATTTGCCAAATTTTAATGAAGTGAACCTTGCAACCTCTGTGAGGTCAGTGTCAACTTTATCCCCACTGACAGATGAACGCTAGAATAACCGAAATGGACGTGAAGGCCTTGGTTCAATATCCACCCTATCCAGATACTCTTACAGGTGTTGCTGGCAACAGGAGGGGACATTTTCTCCTAAAGTAATAAAATCTGGTTCAGAAGTCATGTCCCAGAGACATGAGCCTGCTTTTGTCTCTAGGAAATGATTGGCTATTCCTCGTGGACAGGTCTAGAAAGTGTTCTTACTCATTCACAACTGGGCAGAGTCCTCTGGAAGAAACTGGAAGCCAGAACAAAGAGCAGTTGTGGAAGAATTTTTTTTTTTTGGAATATCAACATTTCTCCATTTCTGGAGTGAAATGAAAGCAAAAAACAACTCAGAACTTCCCAGGTCCCATGACTCAGAAGAAAATGGAATCTCAGACCCATAAGGCCCTTTTACTTCTGAAAACTCTTGCTCCTTCATCTTCTGAACATTTGTTATTTGTATTCAGTTGTATAATAATTTTGCAAAAAAAAAAAGAAGAAAAAATCCTTTCCAGAAAGTGAAATAGATTGCATTGGAACCTGAACAAAGCAAAGCAAAGTAAACCCTTTCAAATGAATATTGTTAGCTGTTTATTTTTTCTCATGGGAACAAAAATGTCTCCATTGACCCAAAAGATTTTGTCTACAGATTCCTATTCCTCTCTCCTTCAGACTCTGGGAAATGGAAATATGTGAAACATTTGTTGTTCTATCCTGGCAAACTCAGAAGTTTTTAAAAATCAGTTGGTTTGTTTAATAAGTTTTATGAAACCTGTTATCCATCATTATCTGGTTGTTTAGAATATAATCAGTGGGGGGAAAAAACTGAAGGGGAAGGAAAGGCAAGAGAGGGTGAAGCTGCGAAGAAGATTGATTTCACCTACATTTAGCTGTCTTCACTTAATTTAATCTCACAGATGAGAGAGATGAATCACCCTCTAGAGGTGCTTATACATTGACTGGAGAGCCCCATGTGATTAGCTTGAGCCAGATATCTCATTTCCAGATAGCTAAAGCTCACTGGGACTAATCCTGTCCTAATTCCTGCCTCTTCTCTTCCAGCAGAGGAGCTGGCATTGACAGGCAGCCCCGTGGAGCTTTATCTCCCAGCCTGGCCAGGAGATTTTGAAGAACTGAGTGATCTGCTTGTCTAATAATATCAGAGAAGTAACCAGTTTATGTGAATAGTTATGCTGTTTATTGGTAACTTCAGGTCTTGAATAGGGATGGTTTGGCTGTGAGTTAAATTTGGACGCAAGAAGCCCAGGACAGAAGTCCATCTAGCTCAGTAGTGGTCCCTGGGGAAGGACAATAGCACATTCCATGGAAAACAGGTGAGGACTATCAAGTGATTCTGCCCAAATATGCTGCCCCAATCTCTAGCAGTCAGTTTGGGGCTATATGAAACAGAGGGGAAAACCTGGGGGGTTTAAAATTTTACTGCCTAGATGATTTTCGTCTTGGGAAAAACATGCTCAGGAGGAATAAAGACTTTACATCTACAACCCTGAGGGGACGAGCCCAAGGGATGGCCGGAATTCACGTAGACACATCTTGGCTATTGAAATGTCCCTAACTTGCTATCTGTAAACAGTGCAGCTTTTTCAGCATGAGTTTCAGCCCAGGCTGACCTCTCTGTGCTGTGGCTTGTGCTGAAGGAACTGTGAAGAGCTGACCAGCTGAAAGCTACCTCGAGTCTCTGAGTGTAAAGGTGTGTGATGTGGAGTAGAAGAAATTCTGTACCAAAGTATCTGTATTTCCTTTGAAGATGATTTCCAAACTCAGAGGACCTTTGGCAACACGTGGCTGAACCTGCAGCCAGGCTGTTACTACTCTGTCAGCACCCTGACAGCCAAGAGCACCGCTGGCGCCGACTGTAGCATCCAGATGTGCAACCCTTGAAGCATAATCCACGTGGATGCACATTAAGATGAGATGTGGCAAAGAACACCTCCTGACGGTGGCAGCCTGGCTGTGAAGGGCCACCTCTGACTCCAGCAGGTTACTGTCTAACTGTCAAAGGAGTCAGGCTTGTCACGAATGCCACTGGAGATGTCACTTACTAGTCTGGGCCAACTGAAGCCTGACAATTCAATCTGCAGGCTGCAGGCCTGAGTGCTCCCTTGAAGCACCAGTTTGGTTTGCTCGTTGTCATGTGAGTGCTGCACACGTGTACCTCTGGATGCACACAGAAGACCAGCAAGCATACATGGAGGCAAAAAGGCAGAAGGCATTTACCCTTGGGAAAACCAGGTCCTTTTTGTCTCTCTGCTTGAAACAAAAGTTTCCTAGCTTGGACTATGTATTTAAAAAGTGAATTAAAAATGAACTAAAAAGATAGAGTTAGAAAAAGACAGATGAATAAACTAAATTAACTAATTAAGGCTCCCTGAAAGTTTAGGTGAAGAGGATTATAATAGCAATGTATAGACCAGGAGAAAGATGGGACTGTACAGCTGTAAAAGCACAGCCAGACCTCTTGAGGGAAGATCTGACTGAGGGTCTTGGGAAAGTCACAAAATAATGAATAAATCACAACATCTCACAAAGGGGGGACAGAATGCAGAGGCAGAAGATGAGAATCACTGAGGACCAGAGGCTAATTTGCCTTTCCACTGGTTTTACAGGGTATCTTCAGCACTTAAAAAGGGAGGAAAAAAAACCACTGTAAAGAAGAAAAAAAAGGAGGGGAGAGTGGGGGATGGTGGTGGTGGTAGTGTCTTGTACACAGATAAAAGATCTGCTTCCTGACTTGCTTAATTACTGGACGGGACAGAAGTCAGCTCCCTCTCCTGACTCTGCAGGCAAATATCTTCTTCAGGTCAACACTTTAGCACATACTTAATTCAAGCTTGCATTGCAGTCAAAAAAAATCACCTCGTCATTGGAGTCAGCAGTTTTGATTCTGATTACTCAGACAGGGGAACTGATCTGTGCAAGAAGATGCTGTTTTATGCTACATGTGTTCATGCAGGAACATTATATTACCTTCTAAATCTATAGCACGAGACCAAATTATTTTCTGGCACGCTCTAGGGACGAATCTGACCCATTGCAATTGTTTTCCCCAGCAAATCAAAACGTAGCCTCCACTTGTTATTTGGTACTGAGCATTCTTAATGATATTAAATTTCTTTAGAAGTGACATAGGCAGCATATAGACAAATGAGGATTGTAACCTATCCAAAAATACATAAAGTACCAGATACAGAAGCAATGACCAGACCTTCTCTTGCGCATCTCTGTCTCATGGCTACACAGAAAATGATCTTGGTATAACTCTCTCCTGACTTGCAGGTGATGCTTGTTACTTTGGTAAGCAATTTTTATCGATAAATATGAAAGGTAAATGGAGAGGAAGGCTTTGAGTGATGCAAAGAGAAAAGCACCATGTTTAAAGACCTTGACTTAGGAGAACTGGTAAGCATGCATGAATGCAGTCCTCTTTGGAAGAATACACACAGACTGAAGTTCTCTGGATTTAATCCAATCATAAGTCCAGCAAAGCACATGGTCTAAAAATGTTGTCCTGGCTGGACATGTGTTTTGGGTGAAAGCCAAGATTCTTACACGGCTATGAACACGGACAGACAGCATCCCACAGGACCGATTCCCCAGTCTCAGCTACAGCTCCCTGAGCACTGCAGCCAACTTCTGAACTCTGCACTGTTTGGGCTGGGACAGAGTTAATTTTCTTCACGGTACCCAGTATGGGCTGTGGTTTGGATCTGTGGTGAAAACAGTGTTGATAAACAGGGCTGTTTTTGTTGTTGCTGAGTGGTGCTTACACAGCTCCTCACCCCACCCCACCAGTGAGCAGGCTGGGGGTGCACAGGGAGCTGGGAGGGGACACAGCTGGGGCAGCTGACCCCAAGTGACCAGGGAAATCCCAGACCATGTGATGTGACCAGTGTATAACGCTGGGGGAAGGAGGAAAGGGGGACGTGGAGTTACAGCGTTTGGCTTCCCAGGTAACTGCTACACGTGCTGGAGCCTGGCTTTCCTGGGGGTGGCTGAACCATGGGAAGTGGTGAATGAATTCCTTGTTTTGCTTTGCTTGCATGCCCAGCTTTTGCTCAATCTGCCTTTATCTCAGCTGACAAGTTTTCTCACTTCTACCCTTCCAGTTCGCTCCCCCATCCCACCAGGGGCGAGTAAGCGAGTGGCTCTGGGGGCTTAGTTGCTGTCTGGCATTAACCCACAGCAATCCTGTTCTTTCACAGGACAATCCTATCGACTAAAGGTTTGTCAGTCATAAGGCAGTTCAAGCCTTTACACCTCCAGAAGACATCACACGCAGTCATGTTAATTCCCAGTATAAGGTCTTGGTTTCAATAGCAGTTTACCACAAAATGGCTTAATTTCAGCAGACACAGGAACATCAGCATGCTGGGGTTAGTATGGTCACTCACCAAACCAAACCAAACTTCCCTGCTGACCTATTTCCATTTGCTTCCCTATGTCCCTGCTTCCATTTGCTCTCTGCAGATCAGGAGTATATATGTTGAAGTTCAGAGAGCAGATCCAGTGAAAAGAAAGGTAACAGGGGAAGATGAAAATGTATCTGTAATAGTCACAAAGGTAAACTGTTTAATTTCATTGTATATAGTTCCCATATCTTGCAAGTCAGCCCATGACTTCAATCATTTCCATGGGTGTAAATGCAAACTGTGAATGGTTCTCATGTTTGAGATATTAAAGAATATTTAAGATATTTGGGAAGATAATTTTGCTGGGAAATATTTTAGTAGCAATTCTTTGGATAGAAAATGTGTTATTGTGCAATCAGAGAATATAAATAAGATTCCCAATATATTGAAGGCATTGAAGTCCCTCTGTTAGCTACAGTGAAGTACACGAGGAGACTGGGCAGACTGAAATCATACTCATCCCACTGCCACAAGCACATAAGCACGGGCTAACTGTCGAGACCACACGGACTGGGAGATTGCCCTGGCCAGTAAATACACCGTGTAGCTCGTGCTGTGTGGCTGAGGTTTTGTTGCTCAGAACAAGGCTCGATGTCAGTTCCAAGCTCTGGTAGAAATCTCCACGAGAAACATGTCAGCCAGAAAAACCAGTCATTGGCAGACTCCAGAGAGCTTGGTGACAGTTAATGTGAGCTTTTAAACTGCATATCTGTGGAAGTAAGAGTCAGCCCCGTGGCTGTGATAACGTCAGAGCTTGCTGAGATGAAGTTTATGGGTAACTATCTGTTAGAGGTCCTGAGCCATAATTAATTCTTTCAGCATTTATCATAATAGCATTAATTAGGATACATTTTGTGGGCATTAGTGAAGCTCTCACAAGTATTTTCCAGATATTTGATCATAATCTAACATTAGTCAGGGATGAGTTAATGGACACCAAAGGCTTTACTCCCTTAAAAATCCTTTCTTGTTTTGTGAGCCCCATTGCTATTATATCATTTAATATTCATTTCCATGACACTAATCATGTGGTATTGATTTAGATATTGAACATTACCATCGGGACTCCATTTTAATTCAATGTTAGTGTAGCATTAAAATGTAAAACAAAAGCGTTAGCATTTTAAGTTAAAAGTCTGCCTAAAAGATTCCTATTTGCTGGAATTCTGCTGCCCCCACCGAGTCAATAAGTCAATCCCCATGTTCCTTAAGGGTGCAGATTTGTTAACAAAGGCCATGGTGGTTTATATTTTAGCAACCAAAAGTATTTCTGAAGTATTTAGAAGACCTGAAGCACGACAAAGCTCTTTGCAAGAGTAAAGGACTTTGCTACCTAAGTCAGGGGCTTATTTGGCTTTGACTTGGCTACAAAACCAACTCCCAAGAATTCATCCCCTGTGTAAATACTGAAATGGGACTGTTCACACCAAGGGGACACTCTGGCTAAGCTTAAAATTCTCTGTAGTAGCCTTTTCTTCTACTTTCAAGCCACAAAGCAAATGCCCCAAGAGGAGAGTCATACAGAGAGACTCACACAGCTCCTGTCTTCCCCTTGCTCTGCACCCCTGTGCTGCCCAACACGCTGCCCGCACAGCACCTCTGAACAGCCTACGGAATCCTTGCTCCGAGCGTTAGTGCCAGTGAAAATTCCACACATGTGGCTTTCAGGACAGTGCCCTCAATTTGCTTGGTTCCTTTTCCCCACGCCTAGTGCAGCCTCACCAAACTATTTTAACATACAGCTCTAAACTTTAATTATGAGCACATCTGCTCATGTAAATTAGTCACGAATTTTCCAGTCCGTACCAATACGCCGAAGTTTATGCTCATTAGGGCTTGTACATCTTTCATTTTTAACCTGTTAATTTAGCCTCCTAACTGACAGCAGTGCACAAAATGATTAAACACACAGTATGGTGAAGAATTGAGGTATACCCCAGGTCAGTGTATTTTAAACCAATTCAGATGGTATATCCAGAAACAGCTCCCCTAGTTCTTAAGCATCTATTGTTTGCCTGAGGCTCCTACATTCTGTTCCTGGAAAAGAGGACAGAATGAAAGATGGAGGATAAAGACATGGAGTAGAAAAGAAGATACAAAAAAATGAAGGAAAAATGGGGAAGAATGCTTCTGTGTGTGTGACAAGGGCAAGATCCTGTCCAGAATGTTTTCAAAGTTGTCTACAAAAGCATCAGTTCTAATAAAAAGTCCTGGGCCCTTTCTTTCCTGGGACAGAGCACTTACTCTAAGATTCCACAAGGGAATAATCCTGAGCAGAGAACAAAATCGTGCAGCTGCTGGACACGACATGCTCCCCAGGTTCCCTCACTCCATCTGCCCACATCCTCCGTCCTGCTCTCTCCGCTCACAGCGATGCACGGCGTGGTTGTGCAAACCTGAACTCACAGAGGGACCCCGTGGTGATCCCTTTAGTCCCCTCCTGCCATCAGGTATCACCTCGCAGCGAGACCTCTCCTTCGTGCAGTTCAGAATCTGCTGCCAGCAGTGCACAGCAAGGCTGAGGAAGCTGCAGTTCCTCACTTGAGTCAGTGGAAGTGTCTTAAGAGCTGGGAACAGAAATGCTTTAGCTCTGCTCCATGGAATGGAGAGAGGAGGGGACATGAGGATGATTACCTGCGAGAGGAGATGGGGAAGAGGTGTGAGGAGAGGAAGAGAAGTGAGGACTCCTTGGGATGAACCATCCATTTCCCAAACACCTCTGTGCTCCTGTTTGTCAAGAAGGTTAAGATTTGGTGTATCCTTGCTCGAGACCAGGCCTGGTTGTTTCCTCACTGCCACTCTACTGCCTCGCTAATTTATCTCCATAATCCCGGTCCCACGAGTTACGGTTTGGTCCAGGCAACCTGGGAAAGTTAGAATTACAGAGCAGTGACAGAACCATCACTGGTCTGAGGAATTTTAAGAAAGGCTGAGCTATTTTAGGAAGACTGACACAAACACCAGAAATCATTTCTTAGGTAGATCTCATGGAGGATGTGGACAGCTTCACAGCATGGAATGCTGTACGATACTCATCACAACTGCAAAAACCTCAAAGCCCTCATGCTGCAAATGGGAATATTTTATCATTTAAAAGCATAAAGACATTGGGTTTGTATTTAGTAAAATAATAAACAGTCTCCACCACATTCTCCTCTGGATATGCTTATACCTTTAAATTCTAGCAGTGTTTTTCTGTGCTCACTTCTCCTGATAAGGTTGCCTTTTGTTGGAGGCTTGAAAATCTCCTCAGGTTTCTAGGTTACATTTATGTATACTGGTTCTACATTATCAGAAAGAGCTCCATAATAATGTTCCATGAAAAAATATGTTTCTAGACTGCATCATTTGGCCAGATCATCTCTGTTCTCTACTGCTGGCCAGTGCCAAATCTACAGAAAGATACAGGGGAAATCCTAACACTTGGGGGCTGCTCCTGCAGCTTTGCAAGAGCACACAGTGATGAACAGGGGCTAAACATAGAAACCTGGCTGGTAGTTACAGACTGCTCTTTTGTGCCAAAGCTGACCATGAGAAACCATTCTTAAGGCTCTGGAAAGGTGGCTGGAAATGACAGTCTGTCCTAAGTCCAGTCTGTGATGGGTACAGACAAAAAATTCACTAAGTGCTGCCTGTCACAGAGCAAGAAACCAGACATGGATATAAAACTCCAGGCATGCTTTAGCTTTTTGCTTAGAACATCATGGTGAAATCCTGGTGGTCAAGGCCACGGGATGAGCCACTGGTTCTCTGCAGTGCTGTGCTATGAATTTCATGACCCGGTGCTGCATTATTTCTGACATCTGCAGTCATTTGTGGAGTCTTATCATCTGGCAAGAGATTTACTCCAGGCATCAAAGCACCTTCAACAACACACTCTTCAGGGGTTATACATAAACCATGTAAATATTTCACACATAAAACCTGAAAATAAGCCTTGTAATCCCCACTCGAACAGCACTGAGAAAGGACCTAACAGACACTGATGTTTCCAGGGCTCCTTTTACCACAACCACAATATGCAGAAAGCCTTCTGTGCTACTGAGAATGGAAAACTCACCAGGCTGATGGACTCAACACTTTTTTCACTCCCCCAGCCAGTCACTAGCGTGTAGGACTGCCTTCCTTGAGCTCTACTATTTGATAAGCAGTTTAGCAGCAAAGATCTTGTTCAACATTTGTAACTGATGAATTTCCAAGCAAACCACGTCTGTTTCTGTATCATGTTCTCTAAATATCTCAATCATAGTATGGTTTAGACTGTGGAAATAGTTCCACATGGCAGTGGAGACCAGAGCAGCACATACTGTTCTGGTTGACAACATCTGGAAGCTCAGAGTAACATTACCTAAAGAGGAAACAGTTAAAACTTATTTATTGTTAGGCCTGAGGCACCATAATATCATTCTGGGCCTCCCAGAGCCACTAGGTTTGTCCTTCAGCTGTTTTCAGCAGAAGCTGATTGAAGTCCCTTCTATCAGTTTTGGAAGGATCCACTCGTGGACCCCGCTGAACGGAGACAGATGCCAGTGGAGAAACAACAAAAGCATTGTTGAACCAGTCTTGCAAAGGGTACCTGCTGCAGAGGGATAAGTCTTTAGGCCAGTCGATAACATGCCACCCGTTGTCGCCTCAGACTCATCATGGCTGGTGATGGGCAACTTAGAAATTAAGGAGATGGTCGTGTAGCTTGTGCACAGGGAATACAGCATGGAGCAGCTCTTCTTGCTACCTGTCACAAGTCACTGTAGGCATCACATGCCTGTGGGAGGCCAGGGGCAGGGATGTGCCAGGAATAGACTCCAGAAAGCTTTGCTCAACCTTCTGGACCTCTGAACAGTAGCACAGTAAATCTGCACCATACTTCCATCATCCCAGCCACGTCACAGCTCAGAGCTGCACGGTCAGACAGAGTGAATCTGAACTATTATAAACCCAAGCAGATCTAAGCATATCAAAATGACACCTCAAGAAATGCAAATAATCTCTTTCAGAGTGCTCGTTGGTATTGCTCAACTCTGAAGGAGGCAACTAGAAAACACTCTGGATTTCAAAATATCCTTAATTAGCAATCATAGAATACAGCATCAAGGGTTTTGGTCACTTAACATGAATAGAGAATGCTGACAGATGGAGGAACTCTGTTCTGTGCTAATGCTGACCGCAGGCTGGCAGGGGGGGAGAACTCCCCCGGTGCCGGTGCAGATGCGTGGCTGTTCCTGCGGCCTACATGTGATACCAGTACCATTTAGCACAGGATTAACTAGTCACAAGAGAGCTTTGAAGTCAAGCATTTAGCAAGATCAACAAAGAGACTGGACACTTATATAACAAAGAGTATCATCTACAGTTACATCAGGAAGAAATTGGGGAAAGAAAAATACGCCCAAGAGTTACCAGAAGGGAAAACAAAGCCTCAGAACTTAATCTCTTCTCCAAGTGAAGCGTAAGGAAAGAACTCCCTCTTTGGTCAACAGTTTTCAATTAATGGCTTCCTGCAAATGAGCTACCTGGTGCAAGACACTGAGAGAAAGAACAGAGAGATGAGTGGACTTGTGATCTAGTGCACGATACTGTTCCTGTGCCATGACTACTGAACCTTTTAGGGTGACGACGTGGGTACAAAAATGAACACTTCTGGGAAGGAAGCTGACAATAAATGCAAATTGCCTTTATTGTCTTGACAATGTTGAGCTCCTTGCTGGGAGAAGAGCAAACCTCAAGTGTCATGGGATGATGTCATAACCAACAAGGTTTTGGCTTTGCACCTCCAGAGGGATGCAGCACACACATCCAGAATGGGATAATAGATGGATCTGAAAATGGGTTTTGTCCTGATGTTTTGCAAGAAGCCAAGCCAGTGTCAGAAATGTGCCTTTCCAAAGCTCATCTCATCAGGAGCTGGAAATCTTATGGTGCCAGCACTGGTTGAGCAGCTTTAGGGGCTATTGCCATCTATGAGAGACCTCCCGTTGATCGCACGGTGCCTGCAGTCATCGTAGCACTTGGGGGCTGGGCACAGAGTCCTGCTCTGCTCCAAGTCACTTGCTCTGCACGAGGCTGTGCATTGGAGCAAGACAGTGCTGCTTATCCTTCAGCAGCTCCTCCTGAACAGCCCTCCTTGTGCTGACTGAAGTGTCAGAGCCCACGCTGGACAGTAGCTGTTCCCTGGGCTGCTGCCATAGAAACCTGGGGGGATGCTTTGTCATAGCAGTGGGGGACCTTCAGGAACCTTGCTCTCTCTGAGAATGAAAAGGAATGCGTGAGCTTAGGTACATCAGTTTTTAATATCAGGTCAAAAATACCTGCTTTGTTTGTCCTCTTATTGCTGGCTGAAAGGAGATGTCCCTTCACTGTACTTACTTTCATTAGTGTAAACGCAGAGGGGCAGCAGGGGAGCAGCTCCCTACACTTTTAATTGAAAAGGAATGCTCCCCTGGGAGAGACCAAGCGTCCCCACTGCCTCCCTGGCATTGCTGGGGGGTTAGATACATGCAGTGACGTAAAGCCTCTCTGCTTTTACTTTGACCTCCTGTTGGGAAGTCATCCTTCATGGAAAAACCCTGAGAGCCACGGGACTGTGGCTGTGGACAGAAGCTTAATGCAGGAGCCTTCGCGGGCAGATCCCAGCTTAAAATAGTTTTTGGCTTTTGCCACAGCATAACTTTGATGCCCGTGTTTCACATCCTCCCTGTGTTCATCTCCCTTCATCACATGGAAAAGGAGTTGTTTGGAGACCTAGTCTGATGCCACCTGGGGTACTACAAAGCCCCAAATCCCTTTTCATAGTGAACAGTTCCAAACTGAGCCAGGGTTATAAACCTGTGCAACACAAACAGGCACCACACACATTGCCTCTATATACCCAAAGTCTTGTGTAATCCCCACAGTGATATTAGCTTTTATTTTTATGTATTTCTAAATTTCATTTTATTAAATTTCTTTTATTGCCAGGTTTATTTGCCAAAACAATGAACAGAATGGTTAGGAGAGTCCTTCTGCCCCCTTTACAGGACTGTGAGTAGCTCAGGCTTTAGCAGGGCATTTTGGGGTATATTAGATTATAGTCTCAAGAAGTAACAGAGGAGTTAAAGGAAAAGTTGAAGGAATTTAAGAATCACAAGACAAATAGAAAATGATCCACAAACTCAAGAAGATGATGGCTGGAAGAAAAACAATGCCTATAAACCTTTGTTTCCTTTTACTGTTAGAGAATCCATCTTGGGAACTTGGGCAAGTATGTTTTACAAGGATACACAAACACATTAGCAACTACTCTTTTTGGTTTAACAAAGACTTGTAAAAAGGCTCTAAGAAGCCTCATTAGAGCTATAACTAATAAGTGGAAAATTTTCAGCATGCAAGACTTTCCCCGGAGGAATATGTCAGTGAAAAAATGCTTTTGTGTTAAGTTTTCCTTCTGCTTCACATCTTCATTATCCTTCTAACCTTAGCTACCCGAGTCAAGATGGGTTTTCAACACTGTCTCAAATGTGACACGTCCCTTTCTCCATTAATGTGCATCATCCATCTGCAGGTGACTGACAATCCTACTCTTCCTGAAAATAACCACCAGTGGGCATTTGGATTCACATGCTTTCAGTGGAAATGCAGGCTCTGTATCTGGGAACAGGTTAACATCACCAAATGTTAACAAGCTTCAGGGCTGTAAACTGAGGAAACCGAAAGCGTGTCTGGGGGGGATTATCTTCCAGAGGCAGCCCAGTGTAGTTTGTAAGACTTTTCAATGCAGAGATGCATCAGGTGGGATTTTCTTGCCCCTGTGCAAGTGTACATTTACAGTTGTCCTCTTCAGACATGTTTTGAAGCAATGGCAAGAAACAGACAATTCAGGGCATGATTCATCTTAAGGTTTTGATCTTTCCCGGTGCACATTTTTCCCAATGAAAAAGTATGTGCACACCAAATATTTATGTAGTGTTGAGATGCCAACACCTATGTTTGCACACATTTTTGAGAGCAAACACTCGTATTTGCATTTGTGATATCCAGAACAAGAGTTAGAGTGCATACACAGATTTTTCTGTGCAAAAGGAAGTACAGGCAATGGCATAAGGGACTGAAATAAGCTGGAAAACTAAAGTAGACCAGATAAAATATATCCACAGTGCACTTCAGAAGCCAGGACAGAGGTCTTTAGATGTATGAGATTTCCTGAAATGGATAAGCTCTGATATCGAGAGCAGCTGCAGCATTACCTGGTTCTACATGAGCTGATAAGACCTCCTGATGCTCTGGGTGAGCACAGAATAGCTGAGTACTCACAGCAGGAACCACCACAGCAGGACTTTCTGCTGTCTCATTCAGAGCAAATTCGAGTATGCCTACAGCAGCTGCAACAGCACTTGTGGACTGCAAAGCCTGAGTACATGACACAAATTCACCCAGAAAACAACCTGTTCAGATCTGTACAAGGCAACTAATGTCTGAGATACTGCCATGAGTAGTGGGGAGCAGGGTAGGGACACACAGCCCACCCCTTTCTCCACAGAGACAAAGGGAAAGAAAATGTTCCTCTGAGATGCTTCCCAAGGAAAAAAGAGACTAAGTCCCCCTGAGACAAAAGACAGAACAGCTCCACGTCTCTATTTCATTCATATTGCCCAGGGAGGGGGTGGAGTCATCCACCATCCCTGGAGGGGATTAAAAACCAAGTGGACGTGGCACTTGAGGCTCTGGTCCAGTGGAGAGAGATATTGGGGTGAAGGTTTGACTGGATGATCCTACAGGTCCTCTCTAACCCTCATGATTCTATGATAGTCAATGTTCCTTACATCCATAAAAAGACCTTAGTGAGGGGACTCTGGTTTTCAGCATTAATAACATACTGCATGTTATTGGCTCCAGCCAAATGCTGGTTACGAGGATCACTACAGACTGGAGGACTGAGAGCATCACAGTTCAGCAAGGAGCAAATAGAAGCCATCACCACCAAGGTCTGACCTCCTCAGGCTGGCAGGTCTGTAGACAAGGATAGTGTTAGGTGCTCTGCATTGCTGGGCTACAAAAACTATCCTGGGTGTTCTGTTAGGTATTTCTAGCTTTCAGAATGCACACTCCAGATATGCTTTGTGGGTTACGAGGATAGGAAAGAATTCTAGCGTAATACAACCCTGTAATAACCAGTATGGAATCACAACTCTTGAAAGCAGCGATGTGTTTGGAAAAGTGGCTACCTAAAGCAATTTTGGTGTGATGTTTTTCTTTTCAAGAACACATTAAAATTACAAATCTTTTGATTTCTAGGGATGACTATCTCTAGTTTAGTGTTTGTGGAGCCATCCACTCCAGTGAGTTGAGTATTAAGCCAAAGGAAACATGTCTGTATTTACATCCAGCTGACCTCTTCAGGTTCAGTGACTTTTACACGTGGACAGACAGGATAAATTTATTGTCTGGCTGCTATATCCAAATCCATTAGTCAACCAACACTCAATTCTGTCTTGCACAGGAATCTATTTGGTCTGAAGAGCTCATATGTGGTAACCCACAGGAGGTAAAGTCCTTGGTAAAACAAAGTGCAGCTTCAGGAGCATAAGACAACCTCAAGATCTGCTAACAGCCTGAGAGCTGTGAATGGTTTTGTCTTACCTTGAGTTTCCACAGGTCTGCTGGTGTGAGCTATAAACCTATCCCACAACATAAGCATGCTACCTGCATTGAAAACCAGTTTACCCTCCAGGAACTGAAATGGGCTTGCTAGGATCTGAGTGTAATACAGCATCCTAAGAACCAATAACACAACACAAGTAGCTGCACTGATTTCCAGGCCTTTTTCAGGCTCACACAAATCCACGTAAATCCCAGTGCCATTGCAATGCAGTTTCATGACAAGGCCCTGTATTTTTTATAGAACATGCACAACTGCTTCTTTATGTCCTTTATTGCCAGGATAATCCTCTTAAAACATTGTACACCTTTTATTGTTGCAATCATCTTGGCGTTGAGTATCTAATTCCTGCCACTGGACTCTGTGGGGAGGTCTGTGCAGAGAATCCCCCCATTTTGCATGTTTGGGGGAAAGAAGTAACTCAGTGCTTTCAATATTTTATGGTAATTAAATAAATAACCACGTCTTGAGAAAGTAGGAGGTACTGCTTGTCTTTTTCAAAATTACTTTTATAATGGTGAAAAAACCCCAAGCAACAAAACCACAAACCAAAATCCCAAGCAAAGAAACAAAACCAACAAAAATCAACGAAACCAACAGAAAAGAAACAGGGGATATTATTCTATCAGGTTAAAAATGGGGAAGACAGACAAGTCTCTTAGTGATGCTAGTAAACAGAAACTGAGTCTGGGATATATCCTGTTTAAATCTGTGGACAGAGATCCCATTTTATCCAGATTTGAGTTTAGCCCTTATTTCCAGAGGTCAAACATTCTCTGGTCTGGCATTTCTGGCCCTGTTCATGCATCTTCTCTGCTTCTCACTCACAGCCCCGTTCCTGAAGGAAGCTTCACAACACATCACATCTGCCCAGAGGGCCCAATTTAGCTCCAACAAACCTCACAACACTTCTGGCTCACACAAGAGCAGCAGCAGAGCCTCTGTGCATCACGGCTGATGGGTGCACACTTGACATGTCTAAGCCTATCAGCCCCCTCCCCAGTCCTACCAGTGAGCTGCTGCGCTGGGATTTCTCACACTTTAGTGTCAGCCATGGGCACAGGCCCCACCAGCCTGGCTTCTCCTCAGGGTTTGGGCCTACCGGTCCAGGTCCTCCACATGCAGGATGGAGTGGGAAAGCTCACTCATGGATGCCTTGCAGCCATGACCCATCCACAGTCCTCTTTAACACAGGATTTCTGTGTTCCTGCTCTCCTCAGGCACTGCCCCCTCAAGAAAAGCAGTCTTGCTGCTAGGCCATCTGCACTTCCACTGGCTGGGGACAAAGCCCCTGAACAGTCACCATGGCAGGGTTATCTGATAGCCATTAAATGCAGTCCAGATTAGCAGAGCAAATACTTCTGAGACTGCTCGATGTCCTAGCAATAAAAGACTGAACTGTGGCAAATCTGGAACTCGTCGCTGGTGTTTTTACATTAACACTCAGGTGCCATCTAAATGCCCTGGCTGCCCAGCACTGGAGAAGTGTCCTAGGAGAGCAGGAGGTGACAGCACTGTCAGCCCAAGACAGACATTCTGATGACCTAACTGCACAGCAAAGGCAAGGCAGCACATGAGGGTGTACCTGGGGTCTGTAGCTCCTGCCGTTTAAATAAATCCTTGTCATTCTTTCTTCACATGAACCACCTAGGGATTTCAGCATCCTTTATTGTCTCACCTTTCCATGGGAGGTCACAAAACACAGAAGGGTTGGACTGAGAACCTAGTATCTTTTCACCTTTTTAAGAGGTTAAGGAGGAGCTTCTGTGTGTATAATTTAGGCTGCACGTGTTCTTCACTGGTCTTACACAGTGTGTAAACCAGAAAGACACTCCAATGATGGTACAGCAAGTTACTACTGTAGGACAGACAATTCAAGATACATCTCGTTCATAAATACTAAAGAATAGGATGAATTGCATGGCTCCTCCTAACACTTCACAAGTAGCTTTTCTCTTAAAGCTCAGTTTTCTCCTTAACTAGAAGTAAAAATACATTTGTCACCTGGCAGAACAAATCCTAGAGCTGAGCACACGGATTTTCTTCCTGAAGAATGCCATGTTCTCTGGAAGAAGAGCTGCCCTGGCACAACCCTTGTCTCTGGCTGGGGCTGTGGAACCCTCTGTTATGGTCATGGGACTGTTGCATGGACACAGAGCTTAATACCTCAGCAGAGTGAGAATTCCTTCCTCAGAATTAACAGTCAGAGTTTTCTTCAGCTGCATTGCTATCCAGGGCTGCTGCTTGGCCTTGGGACCCTTGTTTTGGCTGCTGAGAGATCCTACCACCCAAGCACATGCAAATATGACTAATGAGTGTTTGGCTTATGCTTCGTGTTGCATCAGCCCTGCACATTCAGCCTGGGCTGACAGGCTGGGAGTTCCCCCTCCTGTTCACTGCCTGCTAATCAGCTCCGGGGGTTGATTTTCTAATTCCATTTCCCCCCAGATCCTGAGAATGACGTTTTCCCTTTAGATCCATCAGTCAGTTCTCATTCACACGCCCTTCTGAAAAGGAGTCTGGGATGGTCAAAGCAGACTGCAGAAGTTAGGTGTTCGTTTTTCAGAAGAACTGTAGTTCATTTGGGCTTCCCTGAGGAGCTCTGCTGCAGTTCCGAACCTCCTGAGAAAGCCAGGCACCCCCAGGAGGCCTGGCCAGCTGCGTGATGGAGACATCGTACCCTCTAGTGGCAACAACATCCTCACTCCCAAGTGCCTGCTGCACAAGCCCCCCCTTTGCCTTGCTCTGGGAGAAGCGTTGGAGGCTGGGGGCTCATACAGGGCACCGGAGGAGAGCAAGGACCTGACTTAAACTCTTGTGGACCAGGCAGCGTCCTCTGGAGCAGCTTGGCACCTCAAGCATCAAACAGAAAGACTTGGCCAGACGAATGGGAACTAGCAATGCAAACTCATCTACTTAATGGCATAAAGAATGCTCTTTATTAATGGCTAGGTCAACGTAACATAAACCAGGAATAACTGCAGCAAAGCTGGGTTTTTTTTTGTTGTTCTTGGATAGTCTCAGCTACTAACGTGGAATTACCTCTAATTGTATGAAATAATGCAGCCAAATACTGAACATGCTTGGTTTTCATCAACGGTATATCCTGCAGGGTTAACAAATTCTGAAGGAAGCAAAGTATCCTAGGTTTGGGTATTATTAAAAATAGAAACATAAAAATTTACTGAGAACAGGAAAGGTTTATTACCTGACATTTGAGATCATATCCCTCCAGGTAGTTTTGTTCTAGTACAACAAAGTTGCCTCAGCAAGGCAAGGGGAGGGACAAGCATGTTGAATTCACGCCTGTTAATATTCAGTATGCTGCAGAAAGCAGCTTATGAATTCGCTTTTGAAAGTTTGGTGCTTGGGGTTTGCTGAGCTATTTGCCTGGGGGCAGGATGACATTCCTGTGGCATGTGCTTTCTTGAATTCCACATAATGCACACTCTTTTTTTACCTAAAAACAGATTAATTTTTTTTTTTTAAGGGGAAAAGCCCTCCTACTTCAAGAAAATGTGACTGATAGTAAAAGGTACCAGGCCTTTGACTGGGTTCTGCTCTGCATGGCTCCTAAGGGGGGTTACAGCCATTAGTTTAGAAACACTGCAGTGCTGATCCAATCACCACCCCGTTTTCAGATCCCCTGACACATAACCCAAAGCAAGGCTGCTCCATTTCAGTAAGGCTAAGTCACAGTTGTATGCTGCTACACGTTAGCCCAGTCATCTGTTGTCCTGCAAGAACTGGTGAAGTCAACACTTAGTAATTAACTTGAGGTCTCTGACTAATTTCTGCTTTCCCCATTTCAGGATTCCTATTGAAGGAGAGGTACTAAAAGGTGATGGGCAGTTTTGTTCTTGCTTCTGCTCATGCCAGGGGCCAGAATGCTTCAGCAAGTGCTATCACCACAAGCACACCACTCAGCAGGAGTCATTGTGCAGCTGCCTGGGCATCAGCCCTGACAAGAAACCAGTAAATTATACACTGGACTTCCAAATCCTGCACTTACTCATTTAAAGCAACACAGGCTGCATAGGGGTCCTCAGCTGTAATCTGGGTTCTCGTGAAGAGCCAGATTATCTAACATATACTCCTGTTGAAATGAAGTGCAGAGTTTTTGAAGTCTTCCTTTCCAAAGCTGTACTGGGGTCCAGCTGGGAGCACTGGTCTGCGAGCCCTGGCCTCATGCAGCAGTCCCCGTCCCCCTGCAGCATCCCACCAGGGAGCCAGGGTTAAAAGACAGAAGAGAGATTCTCTGCTCGACAAACAGGGACCAGCAGCTCTCCCGAGGGGCAGCAGTCGCTGGGACATAATGCACTGCTGCTAAATGGCACCTGGGGAAAGGCAAGAGCTCCTGTAAGGTGCCCTTTGACACCAAAACTGAGATGACTTTTCCTTGTATGTGACACCAGAGGTTCTGCCCAGTTCAGCCTCATGGCACAAGCCCAGGAGGAATCAGGCTCCAGTAGTCCTACTATTTGTGGAATGGCTGATTTTGCAATGCAGCTGAAAATCCCTAGGAAGGATTAACCTTATCTACTCTCCTTTAACATCATTCAAAATCCCTATTATTGTCCACAATCCTTACCAAAACTTCACTGTACTCTGACTGAAGAATAACAAAGCTGAGAGCAAGAAGCAAGACTGGCCATGAGCAGGGGATGTAAGGGAAAGAAAACGAATCCAGAGGCTTAGATGAGAAGCAGAGAAGAAACACTGAGGGAAAAAAAAGGTCCTGGAGAAGAGGAAAAAGGGATAGAGGACATTTGTTGGTAGGGCTGAAGGACAAGAGAACATGCAAGGGCCAGGTGAGGTGAGAAAACTGAACATGGATGGAAAGAGAAGGGATCAGGGTCAAAAAATGGGGTTTTGTTTTTAGTTCTTGAACTCAGCTGATGATGTGGCACTGGCCCTGGCCCTGCTTCAGAGAAAAGCCAGCAAAACCTGAAAACCTGCTGCAGTTAAACATCCCTGGGGCTCTGCATCTGGTAGAAAACTGAAAAGGCTACAAGTTCAAAATGTTTTTTTTTGGAAATGTACTTGGTTTTCCAGGGAAATGTGGGCATTTCTCCTGGCCTGCATTTTTTAAATAGCTACAAAACCAGGTCTTGCTCCCTTTCACATGAATAGCAATGATGCCATTAATGCTGAGGGATCCAGTCAAAAATGTAACAAACCAGTGATGCTCCTGTGGGAAGATCTCCTGATCATAAAACAACCCTTAGAAGTCAAATACAAGCACTAACACTCAGTGTCCCACTTGGTGCCTTATTCTAGTACTTGGAATATTGTTACAATAAACAAGCTGAGCAAACTGTTCTTGTTTCCCTTAAGTCAATACCTGTAAGAAAGGTTGGAAACAAGTTCCTTCTGGGTATGGGATGTGTCATCACCTGCTTCAAAGTACAGGCTTCATCCTCTGAGGAAAGAGGGGATGGACAGAGCTGACATGCAGACAAAGACACTTCTGATTGCTGGTGATCTAAATGTAGCCTCCTCTTGAGTAACCATCCTCCTCAGTGTCTGAGGAGAAGCTGATATCACATTAATCTCTTGGTCGTGGGAATAAGAAAATTATCTTGGGCCAACACACTTCTCTTTCAATGCAGTTTTGCCTTTTTCTGGCTTCATGAAGCAGTCACCCTGTGTGTCACAAGGCAGTTTCTCCTTGTTTCAGGCAACAGGTTTGAATGCACCTGAGTCCTCATGGGCTTTGCCAGCTTTTTAATCTTTTCATACACCAGGTCTTCCAACATTTTTCATGGTGAGGATGCAGTGGCTGGAGGGGTGGTCTCTGTGAGAAGGGGCTGGGGCTGCCCTGTGCTGGACACAGCCGGGTGCTGCTTGCTCCAATGGGCCCCCCCAGGGCACGGCTGATGCCAGGATGGTGGTGTGTCTCCAAAAATATATCTACAGAAGGGAAAAAGTGCCACATAGGAAGAGAGAAATGAGGAGAAAGTGTGAGAAACAGCCCAGCAGACAGCAAGATGAGAGCAGGAGGCAGAGAAGGAGGTTCTCCAGGTAGAGACCTGCAGAGCCTGAAGGGCCCATGCTGGAGCAGACTGATCCTGAAGGATTGCAGCCTGTAGAAGAGCACAGGATGGAGCAGAGGAACAGGGTGAGGAGGAAGGAGGAGCTGCTACAGAATAACCCCATAACCTGCTGCTCCCCATCCCCCTACACTGATTGGGGTGGCAGGAGGTAGATGAGTTGAGGAGTGAATTTGAGCCTGGGAAAAAGGAGGGGGGGGCAAAGGTGTTTTTTAATTTCTCTTTGTTTCTCACCATCCAGATGAACCGTCAATAAATATTAATTTTCTCCAAGTCAAGTCTGTTTTGCCCATGACAATAGTTAGCAAATGATCTCCCATCCTTATCTTGACTCATGTGTTTTCTCATCCCCTCCCTCTGTCATGCTGAGGAGGGACAGAGAGAGCAGCTGGGTCCTTCTGGCTGCAGCCTGAGCTCAGTCCACCCCAGAGGGTGATGCAGAGCAGGAGCTGAGCATACTGCAGCCCAGACCAGTGGGATCTAGGGAAGCCTTTGCCCATCCCGTGCAAAGTGCCTGTACTTTGGGAGCGAGTCAGCAACACGAACAAGAATGTCTCTTTCAAAGGACTCTGCCTGTTTGAACTTCCCTCTGAGCCCACTGGCCATCTCAGAGCTGGAGCAGTTCTGACCTAAGGAGCATTTCTCTTCGAGGCAATGGCAATAGCCTAACCCCTCTGCACTACCCCCCTTAATGGAAAGTTTGACTCAAAAGTGAGAGTGACATCATTTAAGCCAGTTGGTGCCACAGCTAGTGGACCGTGAGGCGTGGGCACGGACTGATGCTCTTTGACAACCTTCCCTTTGCTTCTCTCAGGGAAAAATTCATTCTCTATTTCTCTCCAAGTATTTCACGACACTCTATAGCATTTCAGAAATAATTGGTAGCAGTAACAGTAGATCTGTAAGACATTTTTGTGTCAGCACCAATCCCAACCCCTCCCTCCATGATCAGTGAATCTGTTTTTCTCCTCCAAGACCTTTCTTTCCATCAGAAACATCTGTTAAAACCTGTAATTTCTTTGTCTCTCTACTTGGACAAAGGAGTGCTGTTATTCTTGATACAAATGCAAGTTCTATGCAGTTTTTCTGTTAAGATCTGTGTATTGTTTTTACTCCCTACCCAGACAGACTCTTTTAATCTCTTTTCTTTTTTCTTCTCCACCCTCATTTTTTTTTTAAATCCAGGAACACTTGCAGGGACAGTTCTCAGATACAATATTCTCTGCCAGACTGAACGCCTGACTGCTTTTGGATGGACCTTCAAGGGCAGCAGGGTAAAGGAAGCCTAACCAGCTCTTGCACAAGCACTTTGCTATCTGGAGTCTTGCACCTCTTAGAAGTAGAAAGCCCTTGTCCTGGTCCTCTCTGCATTACTGCAGGGCACGGAGGAGACCAGGCATTCACACACCCTCTGGTCAAGCATGCCCTAGTAACTGCACAGCTCCAAGACACTGTGCCAGCTGCAGGCACGCTGCCACGTGGGCTCCTCTCTGGAGTAAGGATGCTGCTCGCTGCCAACACCACGGAGCTCTTCCCTACCGGCGGTTGCTACAGTACCCTCTCTTTTGTGTTTTAAGTGGGAGGTGGTGGCCCCGTCTGTGTGAGTGAGTGGGAACCATGTGAACACACACAGGAAATGATCCTCTTGGCTCTAGGGTAGCTGTTGAACAGGGCAAGGCCCAAAAGTTTGCATTTGTTTCTAATCAACAAAGTTTGCGCTGTAACAAGAAACAGAAGAGACTCTCCTGCCACAGGCAAGGCTCCTTCTGCGTGGAGGAGCTCACACACCACCTTCAGAAGAGCTGCTAAGAAAACAAGCAGGACAGCCTGAACTTGCTGGACAGTGTTAACGTCTGACACATTACTTGAAGACTTCTTCTGTAGAAGCTTTCTGTGAAAAAATGGATCACAAGAGCCTTAGAAGTTTATCTTCTGCCTCTTCAAAGAGTGCTGTCAGAAAGAATGCAAACAGAGGAGCCACATGATGCTCTCAGTGTATCTCACTTGTCTCTTCCTCAGCCACAATAATGTCATTTCCACCAATGCCACCTCAGCAGGGAGAGAAAACGTTTCCAGGAGCAGAGAAATGGGGCAGCAGATTCCAAGCTGTAACAAAGGAAAGTCTGCTTAAAATCCCACTGATTTTTACAGGGTGTAATCTGGACACTGGGATCCAGGGAAAGAAGAACATCAAACTGAATTTACTGGCCCCTGCCAAGGCATTCCCAAGGTCTGTCTGGAACAGCCCTGGACTTCTATGGAGGATTTTATCACTTCAGGACAATAGATGAAGATCATTAACATTTCTTGTGGGTTTTTTTGAGATCAGTTCCACACCATGACTGTCAAGACAGGTGGATCACGTTAAAAGAAAAAATAAGGAAAAAACCCAAACACAACAAGGAAACCAACATGATTCTGGATAAGAGGAGACTGTATTAAGTATTAGAAAGTGAAAATAGTTTGCCTCAAAATTTGTGGGCGACATGGGAATTCATCTCTCTCTCATTAACTTGCACAGCTTTTTCCATTTGGAAATACTTTTTCCCTAGCTCTTCTCAATCCTCCTCCATGCCTTGCACTCTCACCCTCCTTTCTTGTTTCCAAAGTTTCTTCTTCTCTATTTTTTTCTACATTTTAGCAGCACTGAGAACTAGCCATAGCGGGTGGTGCAGAAGCATAATATTTAGAGACTGTCAGTGAACAGGGAACTGCTAAAAACCTGTATTAAAAAACAATTGTATATTAAAATAATTGTATATTAGAAGGGACCAAAGAATGACATGTCCTGAAGAAAAATTTAAATGACTGGAAATGTTTAACTGAGAAGAGGGGCAAATGCAAGAAGATATCACAAGCATTTGAAAAATAATCAGCTGCCTGAGGTAAAGCTTGTGTTCCTGACAGTCCATAACACGATAAGGATGTGTATCTAATGACATGTAAATTCAGGAAGTATTAAAGTGATAAAAGCTCTAAAAAAACCCCAAACATGTAAGGCATAAGTACAGTAGAAATAAAGGCTCAGAGAAGGCAGGAATTTAATCAGATCCGGAATAAGATTGAATATTCATACACACATCCATAGCCATTTGATGAGAAGAAAGCTGTTGTGCCACAAGACGAGGAGAGGAGAGGAGAGGAGAGGTTCTTTGCCCTCACCTCTGCCTTTCTCAGAAACATCTGCCACATCTGTGTCAAAGACAGAGAGCCTGCTTGCAAGGCCACCAGCCTTTCAGCTCCTGTTTTCTTTGAAACTTTGACGTTGCCCTGAAGATGACCAGTGAGCACTCTTTTTCCCTGCATACCATGATACTCTTCCACAACTGCGCATTCAGAAAGCGAGGAGGGGAAAATCAGCAGATTCTAAACTGGTATAAATAGTCTGATCACAAGCAATGCTGGCTAAACTGCATTTCTATGTACCAGGACCTGGCCAAAATTCTTCCTCAAGCAGTGCTGCCAGCTGTCCTTCTTCATTTAAAGGCTATGAACTGCTGAACTGTACCAAACACACTGCTAGGCTGTTGCTAATGGGCATGTGTTTTAGGGTGTGCTCACATTAAAATGAAGTCCCTGACTGCAAAAGCTATAATGGCACCTTAAAATCCCCACTCCTCCAGCTTTCCAGGGAATATGTTGTGCTGCAAGAAGAGTTTCAGAAGACCACAGTTCCCCAGAACATCCTCCAGATGTACAACTCCCTTTAAAACATATGCTGAGCTATCTTACGTTGAAATCTGAGGGGAATCCTCCAGCTAGTTGTTGTGAAGACAGGGCTGGAAGGACTAAAGTGAAGGGAAAATAAAAGATCCTCCATCCTCAAAAAGAAAAAACAAAAAAATCCCCCAAAGCAAAAGCCAAAAAGCCCCAAAAAAATCCCTTTTAAAGGAATTACTCCATTAAATCATTTCAAACAGGGCCTCTGCCAGACTCCACTCCCTTGTAGTAACATAACTAGAATGATTCACTGAGTCAAGAGCTCAGAGGTTGCCAATAACCACTCTATTTCATGGGCTTTTCAGCTTCAGTAGGAAATAGCAAATTGAGGATCATTTAAAGCTCATACACATGAGGTCTGTCCTGGTATAGGGGAGGGGAGGGAAGGGATCATATTCGCTTGCAGTTGTGATGGCTTCAAAACATAACATGCTGACAGAGGACTCAAATGGCTTGTGGAAAAAGGCATTTCTTACTGTACCTGCAGGTAACAATCCCACCCTGCAGCTAAGCCCCCATCAGACCTGAGTAAATCCTGAACCTGAGCACCTGCTCAGGGCTGTATCCAGTCAAATTCTGAATACCTCCAGGGATGAAGACTTCACATCCACTCTGGGAACCTGTTCCTGTGTTCGACCACCTTTGCAAGGTGGTTCTTCTGTCTGATCAGAATTGATCTTGCTTTAACACACCTTTGGATTTAAGAAGCCTGGAGAAGGAAACAAAACCCTCAGTTGCTTCCATGTATCCCACTGGAAAGACCTCATGAAGGCCCCACTGATTGTGCATAATGTGCAAGACTTTTCTTTGGTTTGTTTTTATTTTACGTGGTCCTAATTTTCCTTCCTTTACCTTCTCTACATCACCCATCTCAACCCCCCTCAGCACCCCCAGTGTTGGGACAGGGATGCCCCTGGCAACACATCACATTGGCAGAGCTCTTTCCCAGGGAAAGGCTTCAGAGCACTCCAGCCTTGGCTCCATGGCACAGCCTGCAT
>VWZY01000950.1:80929-106222 GCA_013399075.1 Chloroceryle aenea
CCTCCAGGGATGAAGACTTCACATCCACTCTGGGAACCTGTTCCTGTGTTCGACCACCTTTGCAAGGTGGTTCTTCTGTCTGATCAGAATTGATCTTGCTTTAACACACCTTTGGATTTAAGAAGCCTGGAGAAGGAAACAAAACCCTCAGTTGCTTCCATGTATCCCACTGGAAAGACCTCATGAAGGCCCCACTGATTGTGCATAATGTGCAAGACTTTTCTTTGGTTTGTTTTTATTTTACGTGGTCCTAATTTTCCTTCCTTTACCTTCTCTACATCACCCATCTCAACCCCCCTCAGCACCCCCAGTGTTGGGACAGGGATGCCCCTGGCAACACATCACATTGGCAGAGCTCTTTCCCAGGGAAAGGCTTCAGAGCACTCCAGCCTTGGCTCCATGGCACAGCCTGCATCTCCAGTTGCTGGCTGTTCTTCCCTGAGAGAGCAGGACCCTCTTACAGGATTAGCTGTCTACTCTGCTGCTGCTGGTGGGAATTCCACAGGAATCTAGCAGTGGTCTGACTGGCATCAGGGCTGACATACTCGACTCAGTTGTATTGAAACCACTGCAGGCTGTTTGCTCTGTACCCTGCACTCACCACAGCTCAATACACAGGTGATGTTCAAGCCTTGACTTTGCTACTTTGAGACATTAATTTATCATTAAAAAAATAATCAATTCTAACATACAAAAAACTCCAAATCTCAGTTTTCAAAGATGCTAAATAGTAGGAATCTGTTTAATTAACATCAGTGAAAATAATTAACGCAGCAGGGAAGAGTGTTAATGTGCACAGCTTTTAATTTTTTTCCTGACTATTTGGCAGCAGTTGAGATGGGCTGGGTGTCCTGGTTTAACAACTCATTCTGGACAGGGAAAAAGTGTCTACACCATTAATACTGCTCAGAACAACATGAAGGGGGGATCCTCAAATCTGGTGACTCCTCCCTTGACCCGACTACACTGGCTGCTCCAAGATGTGCATACCAGCCCAGCCTGTAACAAACACACAGCGAGGAGCAGCATCAGCCACCACGGCCTGAAATTCAGTTTCTGTTTTCTACACTGCGGAAAGCAAGTCTTGGTTCCTTCAGCAAGGCCTTCCTGGCACGTGCTGTAACACATGCACGTGCATATTGGACTTTGCTGCCACTTCTGTGGCTCTCCTAAGCTCTTAACTCACCACACATATGAGTTCAGAGAGACTTTCTCTTTGTTTCCAAACCACAAGGCTTCTATAGAGCTGCTGATACTTTTGTGAAAGAAATAGAAAGATGAAAATACTGGAAAAAGAGCTTCTTGGGAGTTTAACAGACTGTAATGATTTGTGCATGGGGAAACCCTTCTGGGTTTGGTTCCCAGCTTCACACTTCTCATGTTGGAGAAATTTTGTCATTACATAAGAAGAAGAATGAACAGCAACCAGAAGAAAAATGTATTTATGAAGGATAATTAAAACTTTCTGGTTTTATTGAGACTGGGGGTAGAGCTCTCCTAAGTCACCAAGAGGCACTCAGAATGCCAAGCATTTGAATCCATTTACCTTAGGAACATGGAAGACACGGAGGTGAATCTGAACTGCAGGAGAGGTCAGACTTATTTGCCTCACTTTCTGTCCCTCCTCTATGAGTCCAGGAACCCCATCCTGTTCCCTACTTGCAAACTACTGAGCAATGACCTGATATGACAAGAGGGAGTGCCTTTATAGGAGAAAAGATGCTCTTGCCCCTAGAATGTAGAAGAAGAAAAGAAACAAGTTTAGAAAAAAAGACTTTTCTGTTGGGACTGAGGGACAGGGTTGCTTTGGAATGGTTTGGAAAGGCCCTTGAATAATCACATGTTAAAAAAATTTATTTCTCAGTTAAATCATTCAAGTTTTCTTGCAGTAAATAAGCTCTCATTGCCTCCAAAAAAGGCTCGCTCCTGAAGGCATTGCTTTCTTATGTGACACTTGCTGGTATGGAATAGCAAGTGTTTGGAAAACTCCTGTGCTTAGAAACAGTTGAAGATTAAATGCTCTGTTCTTTTTCTTCTCTTCTAAACCCACATAGTTTAGAGGGTGGAAGGCAGTGAAAAAGAATCACTTGGATTTGATTTTGTGTCATCACAAAGATAATTTGTGAACATACACATACATACATGCATGTGCCTATCCATACATATATATAGGTATGAAAATTATTATTGGGAAATAAATGGCACAAATATTAGACCTACAGTGAGAAAAAGCTAGTCCTGATTGCTTAACTGCATAAAAGGGTAAGAAATTGGACTGAGGTTCAATCAGAGGTAATTAAAGGCCCATACCTGAGAAATTAAAGAAATGCAAGTAGAGAAAAGATGAAGGAGAGCAACGAGAAGCAGAACAGAAAGAGAATATTCTCTGAGTGTCTGCCAATTAGCAGAGGTGCCACTGTGACTCTTAATTGCTCTATACAACAGCAACAGCAGTGATGTTACAGCACAGGAAAGACCTGATACACAGACTGACCTTAGCTCTTAGAACTTTTCTTTCATATTATTCCTGTACAAGAGAAGACTGAGGATCATACCTGTGGTTTTAAGAGCTACAGGTACCTACTACTAAAGCAGAGATCACAGGACAGTGCATTAGAAGATCTGGGAGAAAGGATGCTGCATGAGGTATGTGTGAAATACAAACAGACCAGGTAACCTCCTGATCTGGAAGTGAACCCAGGAGTTATCAGGGGGAGAAATATAGAAAATCAACTCACCACACAGCTATGGTAATAAGGGAAAATCAAGACAAGGGGCTTGTTTTACAGTTAGAAAAAAGGTTTAAAAGGGAACTGTAGAGTTTTAAAAATAGCTGTGCTGAACAAAAAATCCAAAATCACCACCCTTTTCTGATGTAATTCTTAACACCACTACTATCATCTCACTTGGAAACTCTCTTTTCCTATCTTTGGTGTGTCGTAACAAATGGACTCTTCATCTACTTTGTCCACTGCCTAAAAGAACTGGTTGTGTGCTAAACAACTGTAGCTCCTTTATCATTTCTTTTAAAAATGTGTATATTCAGACTTGTCCTGCAATTCCTAGCACGGTGGAGATATCAATTCTATTATCTTTGCTAGACACTAAATTCTAAAGAGTGAGTTCAGCAGGAACTGGATATAGTTATTGATGAATCTGCCCAGATGGGTGAACAAAAATAGTCAAATCAAATCACAGAATAGGCAACCTCCCTGATTCTGGTTCTGTAGGATCCACAGATTAAACTGAAATAGCTGAAAAATCTTCATCCCAAATAAATTGTAATAGGCTACTCCAGATGAGAATTGAGTAATTGTTCAGCCTTACTTAAAACAATACCTTAACATTTAAAAGTCTGCTATTTTGGAACAGCTCTGGCTTTAACACTGGTTTAGGAATGAAGCCAACAGTTGTGCTGTTGCATTATCTCCCCCCTAAACATGTTAATTAAGATCTGTTCAAGTCCCATACCCAAGAGTTATTCCCTTCACTAAGAAACTAGCATTAATCTTGCTGCTGAGCAGAAGATATCTGTGTGCTTTCAGCACGATGAGGGGAATTGCCATGACTGATAGCCATCAGTAATTCTCCCCTGGGTGAGGGAACTGGTAAGAGAGTGGCAAGTTAATTAACAGTTCGGTGTTCGATCTGGGAAAGATTTCTTCAGAGATTACTTAAAACATGTCAAATCTTTCTTCTGGCAGCAAAATCACCACCTGAGTTGAAGAGACATCAACAAGGAAACTAAATCATATCTCCCACCTGCCAGCTTTTCACTCAATGACTCCCGTCGACTCAGCACAGAAATATGCCACTGCACATGAATGTTGTTCAGTTTCTAACACAAATAAACTTGTAATCAAACGTCCTCATCATATAAAATACTGTAGAATGAAATCTCCACACCTGCTGGGGCAAGCTGTCTTTTACCTCGAGGACTGCAGGTCCTCCAGGTGGATGAGGATCAAGGTTTTGTGGCAGCCCAGTTGTGGCTTCCAGCTCCCATCTGGGTCCAGGGCAGGACTAAGTCTCAGGTGAAGAACCCAGATGCACGTTTCTCCTGCCAGCGTTTCACGTACCTCTTAAACTTGCTCTGGCTTTGTACAGTTTTCCAAACACAAGCTCCCCATGCTAAGCCTCCGAGGGGGGGTGAAATCAAATTCTTACTTGGTAGTAGATGTTTATAAAAGGGAATTGTCATCTCTGGAGCCTCATGTTCTGTGTGTATAGTTCACGTTCATTTTACTGGGCATGCAAAACCTGAAGTCCCCAATAAGGCAGTGGCTTAGAGGCTGGACTTAGGCAGCCTTTAGCTCCTATCCCCTTTGCAATTAGCATAAAGGTTTACAGACATTTTTCCTTATCTCACACTGAAACATGAATGGAAAGTAAGGTTCAGAAATCTGACAAGAAACAGAACATCTAAAAGCAAAGACCTGAATGACTTCTGGTACCCAAAGGCTAAATCCTGGTGTTAGTGAGTCCAGCATGCTATTCCTGTTTCCAGGAGACAGTTCCTAACCTCTCCCTAAACAAAGTGGTACAAATTCCCAGAGCTTGAGATCCAACCAGAAGACACACAAAGAGTAAATAATCTGTCAGGAGCCTTGACATAATGCAATTCATGAGCATGGGAGCAAAATTCTCCCCTCTTTGGCATATACCTTTCATTATCGGGAGGAAAGAAAAGAAGGTTATTTTCAATGACTCACAGGCTGCTGCCCTTGGGGTGGACAAGTCACTGTCCTGACTTTCAATGGGAGAAACAGAAAGACAGATGGCAGGTGGAGAACTGTGCTTCAGACTGTCTTCATCATGCTTGAAATCTCCTGAAATTCTTGAGAGAAATGCCATTTGGGGCTTTGACTGTGGATTTCTCTACTCCTCACAAACCACAGAGACACCATTAGCTGCTGGCTAGGCAGGCACTCCCCACATCGAGAGACTTCTCAGAAGAGAACATTTTCTGGATGGCACTCAGTCAAACACAGCTTTGTTCAAGTTTTCAATTCATCTCTGTGCAGCTGGTTAGTTGATTGTGTTCTGCAAGTGGCAATTTACAGTTGGAGACAACACACTTTTTCCTAAACAGAAGGCACCTAGCCTCAAGGCACTGCACTGGACTCTGATGTAGCTGGTGTATTCAGACTGTATGATCTGTCCTCAGTGATTAGCCTCGATTATTTCAAGCTTCTTTTATAGAATTTCCATGTTTCCTGAAGCAGAAATTTCTCCTTGGCTAAAGAGACACTGTAGCAGCACAGGCTTGGAATGCAAAATCCAGTGAAAATAACCTGTGACCAGCATCACATACAGGAAGCCTCTTTTTTTTGGTGCTCCTTACCCATGAGTCTTGTCACATTTGAACTGTGAGAATCATGTGGGGATAGTGGGTGTGATCAGCATTCCCAAATCGAGGGCACACTGAGACCAGTGTGATCTCCTGAGACACTGCTCTAAATGACACTTTGGGTACCTGTCTGAAAGTGAGAGGGTGAGATCACAGGGGGCCTGAGCAGCAGCTGAGGGGGTAGGTTCTGTGTAGGCCCATGGGAGAGAGTGAGTAGGCCAGAGACAAACTGTGATCGGTTCAGCTGAAGAATAGAACTAGTTTAACTCTGTGGGATATAGCCCACGCTCAAAATGGAATACCCACGCTGAGTGGAGCATTTCTACAGAGCAGAAAAACCAGACAAGCCTTGAAATTCTGTTGTCCAAAGCATTACTTCCCCCCCTGTTCATGCTGAGAAGGCTAAGAACTAAGGAGGGCTTAACAATCGGCTCCGAAGTCTTCTCTTCCCCATGAGATGCCATCACCTCTTGCTCACTAAAGACAAACACCTACCTAACCCCAGGTTCCATCTCCTAAAGATGCATAAATATCCAGGGGGAAAAGGAGCAGAAATCAGCATACCAGACCTCTGGGGACCTTTCTGCAACTACCAGACATGAAAGAAAATTCCAAGTGTTCTGTCCTTCTGCATCTCTGTCCAAAACTCCCCAAAATGCAGCCATGGCTATTCTCCACACATCAGTGACCAGTACAAAAAAACCTCTTTGGTGAAGTTCAAACCCAGAACAATTTTAATAAAAAGTGGAAAATGCCATATGTAACTTGCCTCCAGTCCTGAGCATACCCAAGAAGTTAGTTCTCAAAATTGAAATATGAAAGGTCTCTCTTTTTCTAGCTCTTGCTGAACTCTAAATAGATGACTTCATAAAAGTTAAAGAAGTTTATAACCCCTATAAAACCTTAGTCAAGGGGTTAGTGATGCAAGTAAAAAGTAATTATAATCTGTTAAATATCTGGGTAAATACAGTATTTGTTGCTAAAACAAAGCATAAATGATTTATTGCCCTCTCTCTGAAACTTTCTGAGTCGTTTGCAACCAGTTGGCATGCCAGCCATCTCCAGCTCATCAGAACAATCAGTCTTAGAGCTCCTCAGAACAACTGTCTTCTCACAGATAGGTGACAGCTATAAACCTTAAACATGAAGCTCAGCTCTTTCTTCAACTTCAGAGCATAAAATTAGCATAGTCTGGACCACGGCCTACCACCAAATTCCCATGTGCATTAAGATTTTATATCCCATTCCAAGACTGTATTAGGTTTGGCTAGGCAGCCTGCTGACAGCCCCTGAAGCCAGAGGTGCAATACCTGAAGGCATTTATCCATAGGAATATTGTGGACCCATACTGTTAATCTCCACGGAAGAAAATATGCAGTCCCTCTGAGCAATAATTTGTACAGCTGACATGTTTGTCATTTGGGGTTTTGTTCTGTCACAACACAAAGATTTAGCTTGACAGGTCTCACTCCTGTCACACTGTCACTGTCTTTCAAGAAACATTTGCACTGACTAGTGCCAAAGGAAGCAAATCATGTAGAGAACAGGCCACATTCAAGGGGATTTGGCTTCACAAAGGAAAAAAGAACGTGTTGAGGCCACTGTGATGAAAGGTGTTCCTTGGGCACTGTTATACTTTGAAGGCTGTGAGCACTGAAGTGGCATCTACAACCCCATATGCTTAATCCAGCTAAAAAATTGCTGCTGTAGTTTTGCAGCTTTAGTGTCCTCAAGGTACGAGAGTGCCTTAAAATGTTTTCCTTATAAATCACCTTGATAGAGCTCAAGAGAGCATTTTAAGCCTGAGGAACAGATCCACACAGTGGAAACTTGGCTTGCATTGAACTAAATCCAGGGGTAGGAATAGTGAAGTCGGCAGGTGCCTAAGGGGGTACAGAAGAAATTTAGGACACCTAGGTAGAGTAAACCTTAACCAGTGCTATATACAGCTCTGATGTGTTTGGTGTAAGATAGCTGGCAAATGTTGAGTAAAGACCACAGCCCTTTGTAATGCATGTAGGGGTTGTTACACAACACCCACCTGGGGGTGGATTGGACAGCTCTTTAATAGCACAGATCAGCTCCCTGCTCCTTGGACGCTTTGCTGTGCAAGAGAATAGCTCTGTATTTACCATTCCAATTCCTTTTTTTGCTAAGGGTGGAAAACCTTAAATAGACATTAGCTAGCATTTGAATCTACACATTAATATCTAGTCTTTCTGCCTAGATAAAAAACATGCTTCCTTCCACCTGCTGGTGACCTTTTCCCCTAAACCAGACAAACTCACCACCTTTGCTTTCCTGACAACACTTTCAATCCTCTATCTGCTACAGACCTTTTCATTTCACAGTAAAACTTGATTGTTTTGTCTTTCCATGCACGGTGTGTAGAAAGAGACCCCAAGATAATACTGCTTGAGATGTGGTGCTGACAGAAGTACAATAACCTTACAAACACCCACAAGGGATAGATCAGACGTGGTGTGATTTTAGGAGCTTGTTGAAGTTTCAGAGTCTGCTGTAACATTGTGCATTTAAGCAGCAGCAGTAGATTCTTAAATAAGATTTGTAAATAAAATATATTTAAAAAATACACTACATTCAGTGGCCCTGAGCTTGCAAGTGCAGCTATTACAACAGCATTCAGATTTGCCAGCTGAAAACACATCTGTGTTGGAAAGAGAGAATGAGAGAAAATCCATGATTCAAAGAAATTCCAACCCAAGTGGACAGGGTGTGTCACTTTTCCCTGTTTTCTCTGCTTCGTTATGTAGCAATCTGGAAAGGTCCATAGAAATCTCACCCATGCTGGAATCATAAAATAACAAACTACAGGAAGACTGATGAGGCTGATGGGTAAGGATAGGAGCAGGAGAAAAATCAGTATATTTGCAATGCAGATGAATTAACAAGAGAACTCAATCTCCTGCCCTGTTAAACATCTGTATCTTGAAATAATATGCAAATTATTTGCACAAACTCGTTCTCTTCCTCGCTGCTTTCTACAGAGCTTGGATAATTAACACTGGAGTGTATAGCACCTCTTGGAAAAAGCTGCATGAATTTACTCAACTGCCCAGTCCCTAACACAGATCTGCACAATTACAGGACAGCATCAGTAAGTTTTAAGAAAATCAGTAGCCAATTCCCATGCACAAGAGCTCTTTATTGTGCTGCAAGTGGTAAAAAAGATGAAAAAATGCTTGTAGGGTTTTTTTTAAGAAAAGGTAAAACTAGAAGCACACTCAACCTTTATTCAGGGGCTCCTGCTACAATAGTGGACTGAAAAAATACCCCCCCCTAAGAGCCCACCTCTCCACACACACACTCCCTTCTCAGCTGAAACCCCCTTGCCAACACCAGTGCTATGAGGAAAAGCTGCCCAGAAAAGTTCATTTTTTAAAACTAAGTTGGCTGAATTTGAAGAGACAGGAACATGAATGTCTTCCTGGTGTTCCTCCAGCCTCTGCTGCGGGATGGCTCCTTACAAGGGCTGAAGGGAGAGGACTGCTCGGTCTCGGGGCAGGGTTGGCTGAGCAGACACATCCAGGGCCTCCACAGCCACCCTATGTTCATTAAGTCTTCTCCAACCACCCTTCTGTCTCTAACCCCCAGCAACTCTAGAGATGCTGTCTGCTGCAGACTGCTCAAGGTACCAGAAGTATAGCAGCAGCTGTGGTAGGACCAAACCTACTTGATAATACCAAGAAGGATGCAATTCAAAGCTATTTTTCTGCTCATTTTCAGATTTTTAAAGCTGAGAGTTATTCCTACTGATAATTTAAATATTACAATGATTGCTCAGCTGTGCTACCAGTTCATTACTTATCTGGAACATGAAACCAACAAGTGGGAAACTTTCTGCTGAAAAAAATGCAGCTTGTAAAGCTGATGTGGTAATACCTGATTTATTCCTTCCAAATTGTCCACAAAAGAAAGAGGCTTCCTGAGATAATTTACAATCCCACCAGTGCTTAGCCACTTTGCTGGGATCTCCCTGAGCAATGGCACTTTGAACTTACAAAAGCACATCTTCTGGACTACAGGGGAAGAATTCATGTCTAACAGTGTAATGCTGAAGTGCATTGTAGGAATGGGGAAATCACAATAAGCCAGTTTGATCACAGCCTGAATGTCCACAAGCGCATAAAACAAACCATCAAAGTCAGTCCTACTGGAAAGACTTCTTTCCCTTGCCATCCTCTTCTTCAAAACATCTTTACCTGGCATTACGTTAGCCAAGAGTTCAATCTAATGCTGAGAGTTGTGTCACCAACAGAGTTTAACCAAATATAGCTTATTTCCCATACAGAATTTAATTCCTATTTTATATAGACATGTCCATCCCGGATTCATTCACCAAAAGTAGATGTCTAGGAAGCAGCTGGAATGAAATGAATGCCCCACACTTACAGGCAGTAGCTAAAATGGCAATGCAGAACTGTGAAGGCACAGCCATAGTGTTTATGTTCACTGGCTGAAACCCAAAAGGCTTCCAGTAGGTAGGAGAATAAAACGTTAGTAGCAGAGCCCTCTACTCCTCACTTCAGGGCAGCAAGTAAAACACCATAGCTGTGGAGAGGTGGTAATCATAGACTGCCTGGGGTTGGAAGGGACCTCTGAAGGTCATCTGGTCCAACCCCCTGCAGGGAGCAGGGACATCTGCAGCTAGAGCAGGGTGCTCAGAGCCTCATCAAGCCCGACACAGGCACGTAAACCTCCAGGCATAGATTCTTTATGATCCTGAGCACTCACATCTGGCAGACACTGGAGAAGAAAGAGCAAGAGGCACAGACTCTGACAGTCTCACAGGGACCAAAGCAACAGTGGCTTTGTTCTCCTCCGTGTGTGTGACTGACTCCCAGGTGAACGAAGGTGTTGGTGGCTTCTCAAGGGTGCTCTGCTGGGTTGTATTTTATTTTACAGTGTTAACCTCTAACAGGCTCCTAGGCCCCAGCAGGAGCCAGGGGATGCTGCACCCCAGAGAGGCAGCCAGACTGACAGTTGGCCTTGGTGACAACGGTGCTTAGGAGGAATACCCCTGCCATCTGCAGGGTCTGCAAAAAGCTTTCCACAGCCTGATGAAGACCTTTTCAAGACCTTTTCTACCTCCCCAGCCCTCCTCCTAATGGAAGGGGCAAGGATCTCATTTGGTATTTCCAATATTTCTTTTTGAGACAAAGAAGTCCCCAGATGCAAGCTTGGTGCTGCTTCCTGGCCGCGCGGTGCTGACGGCGCACGCTGAAAGCAGCATGGGTAGCCTGGGCTGCTTTCCAAAGTAGGAAGACACTCCATGAGACACATCAAGATTCTTGAGATCTGTATCTCATCTTAGAGGGGTCAGCCCGTCCTCCAGCTGAGCGCAGAACTCGCAGCAAATACACTGATGCTGTAGCTGATAATTTATTTTTCAAATCTATTTGCCATTGGAAATGATTCCCCAAAAGCTGAATAACAGATTTGGCCCAGAGAAACAGAATCAACATGCCATGGAAAATGTTGAGAGTCTGGAAAACAAGCTCATATTGATTCACAATAAACAAAAGAAAACAGAAGAACCCAGGCGTTGTTCATGGGATAGGAATTCTGAAATATTCCATTTTGGGAGTTTGGTGGTTTGCTTGCTGCCCAGCTTGAAAGCATCATTTCTGCTTTCTAAATGCAGGAGGGAATCCACAGTGATATAAATCAAAAAGAAAAAATGAAAGAAGAGAAAAAAAAGAAGTCTATGAACCCAAATACTTCATCACCTTTTTCAGCCTTCAATCTTGTGCTCAGCTGCTCTACAGGCAGCCTCAGTCTTTGCTTTTCTTCGATGGAAGTGTGAGAAATGGACCAAAGCCTTCAAGGTCCACCACTGGGAAGACACTGTTTTGATTTTCCAAAGAGAAAACTGCAATATTCCAATAACACTTTAATTTTCCCCGTACAGGATCCAAGTTGTTCAAACCCAGAGCTTTTTCATCAGGAAAATAACCCTCCAATGAGTCTGCTTCATCCCAAACAGTCTAGACCAGGGCTGTAATTATCTTCTGAACAGCAGATGATTTATAGACCTTTCACTAGTAAAACCTGACATGTAAAACTCAAACTCTGCAGATTTATTTTGATGTTACAGAAGATCCAGACATGAAAATTTCCCTGGGAACTGTCTGAACACCACCAATACCTTTGCATCTTTCTTTCAGGAACTGCAGTTTGTGCACACAAGTGTCTGGTGCAGTTTAGACACCTGAGGATATCTGAGATACAAGGTGGACAGAGATGACAAGACCTCTGGGAAGTCTGCCCCTTTGGAAGCAGCAGCTCCAGACAAGCAGGATAGCAAAGAACACCTCAGATGAAGTTTGATGCTGATGTTTAGACAGCTGACTAGAACCCCAGTCCTGCCTTTTACAAATAGCCTGCTTAAAGGAATTCCAGCTCACTGACTTACAACCAAAAAGGTTAATTTTTTGAAAAACCTGTTTCTTCTGTAACCTGCTGCCTTTAACGTGGGTCCTCAGGGACATCTGCCCTGCTGGTACCCACAGTCCCTTTGCAGAGGAGCAAGGCAGTTTGATGGAGCAGGTGCTTGATGTGCTGCAGAGGGGAGATTCCACTCTCTTTAGTCAGTGCTAAAAGTGAGAAAGGTTGACTTTTGTTCCTGAAGAAAGCACATCTGACTGACCACTTACATGTACTGCAGCACTGAGCTCAGGGGAAGGATCAAATCCTCAGTGGTCACACTTCAGAACAGGGACAGACTTTTACAATCACTTACTGGTAGTAACACAGGGTATTACTGATGACAAGGACAGACTCTGAAGGCTGTGACAGCGTGTCAATCATCTGATGAGTTTCATATCCTCTCACCAACGCAGAGGCAGCAATAACAGACAAAGACTTGGGTTTATAAAGCAACACTCAGACTGGGTTGCAAAACCTGGTTTGGAAGTCAGAGTTTTACACTCTTATAAAATCAGATGTGCGTCCAAGGCACTGCTATAAAAAGACTGTGGTCGTGGGTTTTTCCATTTAAATAACCATTTTTCCTTATGCAATTAAGATAAAGAATATTTTTTCCTTCAGAGGAAAGAGACATTCAATAATGCAGAGACATAACAGTGAGCAGTTTGTCCCTCTTAAAAGAAAGCTGGATAAAGAGGAGATATTACGATGCATCGAGAGAAGATTCCTGCATTTCCCTGGAATGATGTTAGGAAAGTAGTTCTTCAGAAACATGCAGTGTCCTGGGGCAAGAGCTGTTTGTGACACATCTCTGATGACAGCAGTTTGTTCGAGACCAAGATTACAGGGAAATGTTCCAGCACGTAGGAGACTTTAAAGCTTTAACAATATGAAAAGGACCTCAATGTCTCGACAGAGCAGAAATCCTAAGGGGAGCTGCAGTCCAGGTTGAAGATAATCAGGGAATGGTCTAAGCAGTCAATTCACCTCGTGTCCTAGTTGAGAGCGAGCACATTTACATCAGCAGATGGTATAAACTCCTTGCAGGGGGCTCTTTTTTATTCCAGCTCCCACTTCCAAGCTGCTCTGCTCACCACCACCGCCAAGCTGCGGAGCACCGCTGCTCCTGCCTGTCAGCACGCCCTGGCCCTGCCTCGCACACGCAGCTCATCCCCACGCCAGCACACGTGTCAGCTCCCCTCCCAACATGGCAGGGAATGAGTTTGTTCTGCTCTTCACAGCAGCTCCTGGGGCCGCCGTGCTCTCAGCATCTCATGGTATTGCCATCGCTTGTGTCGTGTCTTTCAGCCCCTGCTGTGCCCCAGATTGCATGTGTCCGCTGCTTCCCGTGCCAGTGCCACTGCAGCTACCCTAGCAAGGGGTTTATCTGCTGGCCCATCCCCACCTACAGCATCTACCCTTGCAGGAACAGTGCAGCACCTGCACCACCACGCTCAGCACCAGCTGAGGTCCTCTGGGGAACCCCCATTTCTCCCTGGGCACTGTCAGAGTCTGACAGCTCACTGTCATCTTCCATCCATCTGATGCTGCTATGGGAAAGGCAGATTCACTGGTAGTCTGATAACCTTTCAGCCACGTCTTGTCCAGGTCAGAGGTAAAACAGCCCCTTAAACACAAAATAGAGCCTTTAGTGGCTGCGGGGTTTCTACTTCTCCCAGCAATCCATGGAGCTCCTGCCTTTACTAAGACAGTTCCACTCCCTCCATTAGGGCAGTTCTGATGTGTCTCCGGGTACGTGTGAGTGTTCTGATTGCATCCCATCCTTGCCTGTCAGCTTCCTGCCTCCGAAACCCAAGAGGAACAGAGTTACAGTGGCTGCACTCCCTGATGCAGAGGTATGATGCTCCATCCTGAGAACGGGGAGGCTTTTTCTGCTCTGAAGATTATCACTAGAGAGCCCATGGACTGGTGGTGACACAAGCAGAGAAAACACAAGCACTGCAGGGAAAGAGAGACTTTGGCAGTTGGGCTTTCTCTCTTTGCTATTCATCACTTAAACTATTAATTCATTTGAGAGAATTAAACCTTGTTCATCCTTCAGCAGAATTTGTCCCCTGCAGCCAGGGCATGAGATCACATTATAGGTATCTCCAAGGATCCCCAGAAACAAAGATAAAGTTTGGCATGGCATTCTGGAGGTTTTAGACTGAAATAGAAAGTGGAAAAATAGAAAAGCATTCCAAGCCATCACACTGAGCCTCCTCCAATGAGTCTTTACACTTTGTAAAGAGCAAACATGTAGAACACACATGCACACAGGTCCAAAGCGTTCCAAAATAGTAAGGAGAGATTCTTTCTTCGGGGATAAAAGTTTGCTGCATATCTTCAATAGACTGAAAGGTTGTTTTGATTCATTCTGGTCTCAACAGTCACATGTCTTTGGTTTTATTTCCTGATGTAGCATTGGACAAAAGAGACCACAGATTAAACCAGAGAATGCTGCAAATATCACCCAGGCTCGTGTAAATGCATGAGCTTAGTAGGTGTGAGATGGAGTAGAACTAACGGTTCAGTGACACGAGCAGCCAAAGCCTCAGTCTAACACATGGATGTGGTAAATGCTGCTCATAGGAAGGAAGCAAAACCTACCAGAGAACGCAAGCCATGTAGTGGATGTGTTCAGCCAGCTGCAGGACAGCGCTAAGGAACACAGGACCTCTCTCTATCTTCTCTTAGGGACGTCTAAAGCTGCCTTTAATACCATAACCAGTATCTGCTAAGCTTGCAGTTTAACTCAATGCATTCAAACATGAAGCCAACCAAGACTCGATTTTCCAGTTTCTGTAAGGAACATGCAAGAGCAACTCCTGGGGAGCTGCTGCTCTCTGCTGGAGAAAGGATGCAAGAAAGAGTCCCCAGCAGAATCACATGGCACATGCACTAATTCTATCAATTCCTTGTGTTACAAATTACTCGAGTCTTATCCGTGAGCTGATTGATTAATTTGGAAGTGATTTCGCTGATGGCTTCCCGAGTCAAGGCTGCGTAAGTTAATTTCACACGGGATTTCATACGCATCATACGCAGAGCTGGGTGCTGGCATGACTCCTGGCTTCCCCTCTTCCACTTCTAGCAGGGAATATTTTGTTGGCTTCAATTCCTCTTGCAACTAGACCTTGACCACTTGTTGCCTTTAGGTCCTTTCCTTCTCTTCCAGCTACTTCTAACGTAATAATTTGCCTCCAGTCTCTTCCTTACCATGCCCACTCCATTTCTCCTGCTCCATCCTTGCTTGCCAGACATCTACCCCAATGCTCACCAAATTTACACCTAGCTCTCCTAATCCTAATCCACAGATTTCTGCTGGGAGTGTGGAATTCTGTGAATTCATGGTTCTGATCCCTGCATCAGAAATTGATTAGAGGAAAGAATCCTTGAATAAAAGCCAGCAACTGTCTTAGAAAACACCTGGAATTTAGGCAACACGTGAGTACTGCACAAGCATAGGAGGGAGAGATAAAGGAGTTGATCACTCTCAGATTCACACAGATTAGCACTACGCACAAGAAAGTAAAATCACCCTCTCTGAAATTTCTGCCACTTTTAGGGAGTGATTTTTCATGTAGTTTATACTTCTAAGTTACCACATGTCAAGGTTTAGGGACAGTAGATTGGGAGCCTCTAAATGTCAGACCCCAAGTATTAATCAGAGTGTGCTCCTGCCTTGGGTACTGCTTTCCTTGTCACATCTGAGCTCCATACACCTTACGCACTCTGGGAAGCACAGATTCCCATCCCATGCTGTGTAGAAATGCCAGAACTTCTGTTAAATGCCCGACCTTAGCCTAGCTCCCCAAACAATCAGCGTGTCGACCAAAGACCTCAGCAGGCCAACATCCACCCAGAAGTAGAGAAGCAGACCACTGGAAATCTTTTCCTCTGTTTTGCAGTGTGACCATGACTAGGGCTGCAGCCCTGTGCTCCTTCCAGACCACCCCAAAAATCCTTGTCTAAAAGGAAAACCAATAAATTTGTTTCCCCTACAGCACACACACAAACATTAAACAACATCCTTTCTCTCGAGATTAAAGCAGTAGCTCTTTTGACAGCACCAACAGCTGCTTACAGGGGCAGTTTTATTCCAGGGGATACTTTAACATCCCTTAAACCCAACAGCACAACAGGACCTGGGGTAGTATTCGATTTCCAGAACACGGTCTCTGCCCTCCAGGGATACTGGGGTAGCACTTTGCATTTACAAGCAGTCAGACCTAGAATCCAACCCCCCAAATTCTCCTCTCACCCTTACTCTTGCACACTCACTCACACGTTTGATTGTATCCCCAACACGTACTTTGCCTAGCCTTACACTGACCCAAATTTCCACTGGCCTTCCAGAATTTGTTGTTTCCATCAGTCTAGTTCTACTGACAGCCTTTCAGCACTCTCTTCTCCCACTTTAAGGGAAGTTTATCTCCTTCCAAGACAGTTTTTTTCCTACCTCATAAGGTTCCCGACAAGAAGCTCATTGTTATTACCCCAGCTGAGGGCCTCCTGAGAGAGGTGTTGCCCTCACAAATCCACTCAATAACGTGGTCTCTGAGGGCTACATGTTGTCATGTTTGCAAAGAACGCACAGAAACATAATCCAATGTATAACACAAAGAGAATCTGCTTAGATTTGTCAAAGTCCTCAGAGCCATTGGTCTGAAGTGGTTTGGAAAACTGATCACCTGAAGTCCTTGAAGACCTTTACCCTGGTCCTTGCTAGAAACAACCAAAGCTATCATAAAATACTGATAAGATTGCCATGCTAATTCTTCAGTCTTAAAATCAAGTGCCATGGGTGTAAAAACAAAAGCCAGCTATAGCAAGAGCTCCTTTGGCTAGTGTTAAAAGCAAGCAGTGTAATCCTGCAACTTGAAAAGCTTTGAAAGCACCTTTGTGAAACACAGGGGACACCAAATGACTCTGCTTATTGAGGGCACCCCACTTCACCCAGATGCAGCGAGGCGAGCAGCTGGTCACACAGGCCAAGCTAGAAACACTCCTTTCTTCCTACTGAATATAAGTTAAAGGAGAAAAATCAAAATAATCCAGGCAACCAGCATGATAAAAGGCAGCAGAGGCCACACAGTTCTGAACAGGACCTAGTTTAGATTAAAGGCCAATGAATGATGGAGCCCAGCCCCTATAGATTTACCTGGCTTAGCTTGTGAAATGTCAGTGCAATAGAGCATTGCTGGAAAGATAAGCAGGGCTATGGGCTGAAGGGGAGCCCTTAACAATAAGAACTTTGTAAGAAAGTTTTCTATACGTATTTATTAGCTGCCATTTACTAACAAAATCTTACCCTGGGTTCTCATCCGATGTTCTAAGAGCCTTGTCAGCTTATTCTATTCAGGCTGTATTTTAAATTACACATTGAGCAAAATAAAACTAAACAGAGTTTGGTTTTTTAACTAAAAAAAGCCTCAAAGTTCCCAGCTAACTCTTGTTCCCAGCTACAAGGAGCCACAGAAAATGAATGCAGTGGACATTTCCAGATGGTGAATCGTTTTGGTCTTTTTACTGATAGGCATCAGTGAAATCTCTGTGGTACTTCAAAGCCTGTGTGGAAAGCACTGAGTGTTCATGTCAGGGAGAATAGTTACTGGATCTCATTATTCCTAGTAAAACCCCTGGAGAAGCATAAAGGGTGCACTTTGAGTCAGCCCTACAACAAGGCAGAAAAAAATCTCCTCTTACAACAACAAATTTGTATTCAGTCCATGCAGCAGAATATCAGGTGACCTGGGTAAACTATTGTGTCTGTTCCCTAAAAACAAGCATTTCTTTGATACTTTTGTTGAGGAATTCTTTGGAGAAGGCAGATGGATTCCCCATGCAGCATATATTATGGCTTTGAAAACAAAGGAATGTTCTGCAGGATGATGAAGCCCATGAAGATGATGAATTACTCACCTAGCCATTTAAAGTAAATAACAACAGGGAAGGGATTTATTACAACACCTCCTGCACAGTGTGACAGCAGTAAAGAAACCAGGATAGTCATTGCACATAGAAAGGAGAGTCATCTAACAGGACAATTGTGTTTAAGGAGGAAAACTAACTGATTAAAAGTATTATTCTGCCCTGAAATGAGACCTAAAGAAAGACACCAGCTCCTTCACAATATAGGCGAGTCTGAAAACACAGGATACAGGGATATTGCCACAACCAATGAAGGGGGAAATGGGAGATAAGTAGAAATCTGGCACATTTTTCCTCTTTTCTATTTTTTTATATACATTTTTTACAATCCAGGGTAAATCCTTGGAGGGGATAGTGAAACACCATCCTGTCAGTGTCCCAGTCTTTCCCCTTGAAAACTCCCTGCTCAATGCCACAATGCAGCCAGTAACGGAATAATCGGCACGCATCAGGAGTGACAGGCATTGCTCCAGTAAGATCAAGATTATGGACAGCAGAATGCTTGTGCTAATGGTGCTCAGAGCAGAGGGAACATTAATGTGGTTAGATGATCATTTTCTGCCCATTTCTATGTGCCTGGCATTTTGCACTTGTCTACCTTCTGGAAGCCTTTGCTTCTAGAAGTCATTATTTACACCAAGGTATGAACTTCCAAGAGCATCCAATAATTTTTGATGGACATAAGAAAGAATTCATATTTTTTTAATTAAAATGAATATGTTTTTTGTTAATTTTGGCCTGAAGCTAGAGATGGTGCATGCAGCATTGTGGTCTGAGGATTTTCAGACAATATCATTAGCATCTGGTACAGACACAGAAGTGAACTTGTGCTCTACATGCATGCCTTTCTCTGGACCCTTACCAGGGACAGGATTCTGTGATGTCCTCATCATTCCTGCTATGAAATCTTGCTCAAAGAAAACAGCCATTAGACAACAGTGGGTTGGTTAGCTTAACTTTATCTGTTTCCATACAGCATCATTAGTTAGTCTGTGTCCTATGAGCTCTAGGTACCGATGAAACTTAATGAGGGCAATTTTCAAGCTTGAAAGAGTTGAAAAAATTTCAGGTCTATAAGCCTGGAATTTAGTGTTCGTGTTTACAAGCCAGGCCACTTAAGATAGGATATTTAACATAGCCAGGATCTATACTGTACACTAACACAATTCACACCATGTCTACACAGCAGAAACGTGTGGGCTACCACTGCAGGCTGCTGCTCTCCACTATTTCAGTAGCAGTGCTGACAGCAATTTTATTGAAATCAAGACCATTTAAATCAGTGACTTAAGTCAGTGACTCAAATCGTGGTTTTGTAAATTACTGATTAGATTTTATTTTATATGTTTTACATAACCTGTGTCAAGTGTGACATCCTTGATAAAAATCTGCTCAGAGCTCGAGTTCCTTATTTTCCAAGTATGAAAACTTAAAATATGAACACTTCAGAATCCTGAAGTGGTTAACAACATTAAAAATATTTACAGGTGATGATTATACTTCTTCAAAAATCATAATACTTGGAAATAAACAACAGCTTTGTTAAAATTTAGTAACTGTAGTTAACATTTTAATGTCTCTCAGGCATGAAGAATTGTTTTCTTTTCAACCACACAATATTCCCTAGACATAACCACACAAAACAACTTCTGCCTCCTCTTTGACATGTCCTGTATTTATCCAGCTCCATATTTTCCTAGGTCCAAGTACCTGGGGTTGGAAAGCTTAGGCACTCAGCTCCAGCCTCTACTGCCAGAGCCAACGTGCCCATTTTTCTTCCTTAGCAGGAAGAAAGGAGCACAGAGGTTTTCAGGAGCATCAGCTGGAAGTCTCTTTTCTCACTCTGTCTGCTCTTCCCAGCAAGTGGTCATCCAGTCAGGGCTAACTCGACAGGAATAATCTGCCCAGAGGACATGCCTTGTTAAAGTTAAGGCCACCCACTTTGCTGCCTTTCCCTGTCTGGATTCCCACCCATCATGCTGTCAATCCTCTACTGCGCTAACAGGAGCACTTGAGAAGCAAATACAAAGTGGCAGACAGCCTTTGCCTGCCACTGCAGGAGTCAAACCCTGACTTTTCAGAGATGGAACCAACAGAAGATCCCAATTATTCATTTGCAGTCGATTTTCAGAGGGAGTGCAATGGGAGGCTGAAAATCACCTTTCCCTGAAAACCCTACCATAGTTTGTCCTGAGGCACTGGTCCCCATTTGTGGTGTTTTTATGAGGTGATAAAAGACATCTTTCTGCTGCTTTGGGTTTCCCTGGTTACTTCAGCAACTTACTTCTTGAAGTTCAGTTCGTATGGCTCGTGGCATCGCGTTACACCAACACAAGCTATTATTGATGCCCCACGGCCTCATGCCTCTGCGAACAATAAGGAGAAAGAAAAAACCCTTTGATGTACCAGTTGCTGAAAATTCCTCCTGAGGTCACCCATCTGAAGAATAGCTCTCCATTTATAGCAAAGCTAGACTTGGCAAGGGATATTTTTAATGCCTTGGACAGTTTCTATGTAAATACTAGCTGGTGGATCCTACACAAGCAAGTGCAGCACTAACTTTTCAATAGCTAATGTTGAGTAGTCCAATGTGTCAGCACAAGTTGCAGAGACTTCCAGAAACTTACACACGCTGGATTCAGTACTTATTTCCCCCTGTATCACTGCAGACTTGATAATAATTGTCACAATGAAGCTATGAAAAGCAGATCTAGCTGCAGGCAGCCACATCTGGATTTTTGCAAAGTAATTTTAATGTAAATGGGCCAGGAGGGGAGGAACTACAAAGCATCATCACCATGTTTCCGAGGTGAGAGTGAGCATTCAACTCAGGTACTGGAAACAAGTGTGAAATCATCAGCAGAAGTCTGCCCACCTCCAGCTGTAGACTTAAGAGGAGGATTTAAGGAGTATGCCTCCTCTTCGTACACCATCACAATGCTTACATGCATATGAACATGCAGGTGTGTGTATCTATCCCCCTGCACAGATAAAAGCCCTGCAGAGAGTGAAGAAGTGAGCTACCAGCCCAGCAATACTGACATCTCACCTCCAAAGTGTTGTAAGTGTGAAGGAAAACGTGTGTTGTAGCTGCGTGCTCTCAGGTGTGAAATCCTATGGTGGAAATACCAATGTGAACAGCAGGGGTACTGCACAGGGATGGCAAAGAGCAAGGGCCTGTGGGGCTGACCTTGGCAAAAGAGCTGTAGAGGTGGAGGGATGGCAACAGAGAGCTTCTGCATCCCTGATGAGCTGGTGCCTCTTCACTGTTTCTGGCTCTAAGGGCTGACATGAGAAGCACTGTGGGGGGGTTCTGAACACACAACCCCATGGCAATGGCAGTAGAAGAGACAGAACTATTAAGTGCCCGACATCTATTAGTGAAATGACTGTAAAAACAGTACTAGGCCATGCAAGTCTGCAGAGAGCAATATTCTTTATACTCAGACAGTTGAAGTAACCAACAAAGCTCTTGGTTCCAGTTTGGTTTGTTTCAGCTGGGATGATTCATTCAAACTGGCAAAAATCTCATTAATACCCTGCAGTAGGCACCCTCACAAGCCACAGCCGTACACCTCTGGCTCTCATTTCCAAGAGGGCAGCACTGACATTATGGGTTTAGGTGCTTGCCTCTTAGATGGCCAGTTCTGGAAATGATGAAAGCCTTATCATCAGCCACAGGGGAACCCAGGCAATTTGATTTCTTGCAGTGCCTCACTTCAGGAACGGTTTTACTGGCTTCACAATGTAAAAAATCCACATGTTTTGGGCTTTGGGGTTGTGTTGTTCGGGATTTTTTTTGTCAGTTATAATAAAGTTGTCATACCTTGCCTTCTGTCAGGAGAGGAGAAGATTGTTGCTACTTAAAAAGTGCTAATGAAAGAGGAACTGGTCTGTAAACCAAGTCAGCAAGGACCTTCCTAAACCCATTTCACAGTTAAACAAGATGAATTAGCTCATAATTTAATTCTGTACCTAGTGTATCCTACTAACCTGTTCCTGAGAGAATGGCTTCACCAGACTGACAAGTGACTGCACCTCAGTATGCATATCAGATCTGAATAATAGCAGTTCAAAAACTGGTAGCTATACATGGATTCATCTCTCCAAAATGAAAAACATCCTCTTAATCTACTGTTAACTAACATTTCAGGGATTTGCTATTTTTTATTATTAATAATCATCAGATATTTTACATAACCAAATATGCACTTAAACCAAATTGCTGTCCTATTCAAAGAACACTGAATCATTTACTTGAAGCAAATCTACAAAGAACATGACTGCTATGTTTTGGCCTGAGGAGTCCTTACTGTGAAGAAAAGCACCACGTGCAAAAATAAGATGCACTGGGAATTCATGAGATCACAGACTCGTGTTATTCGATGTCCTGCCACACCAAGAATAAAGGGTCCTAATTTTTTTTTCTAGCTTAGACCTTCCAGCCTCCCTGTGGTTTATTTCTGATAAGAGATGCTACCTTCTGGCTGCAATAAGGACAAGCACCCTCAAGGTGAGAAGCAGTGGGTCAATGACAAAGAACATCCTGTGCTTTGAGGTTTTTCTGGTCAAATGGGAGCTCTGGTTTAAAGGCAGAAGGGTTATACCAGTGGTGTCTGCTGCCTCAAAACTTGAAATCTTGGGGTAGGATAAGACAATTTCTTCCCAGAATCTCGTAAGAGAGTCCGAGACCTGGATGCGAGGACAGGTTGTGGTAGGTGACTTTGAAAAACCTTGCTATTAATACTATAGAATAAATAGTTTGGCAAGGCAAGGTGTACAGTTACATGGAAACAGAGAACAGCTGAATAGTATTAAATCAACAAGCCAGCCTTCTGACTCCACCGGCCCTAATATTTGTGAACTCACGTACCCAGGAGATAACCTGGCATGTTCTTCCCTTGCCCAGAAGGGTCTGGGGCCCAGGCACCACCCCCATTCCTACCCCATTTACTTCCACCCCCTCAGCGAGGCTAGAGTGGCAGAAACGCGTTTCAGTGACAGGCAGGGCAAGGATCATGTTCCTCTTCACCCTCAGATTGCACCATGACCTCCCGGGGCTTATTTAGACCTGTCCTTGGCTGTTCTCAGCTCCAAGAGGAGCTGCAGCAGTCCCTTATGGACCTTAACCCCTGCTTTTTGTATGAAGAGAGTAGCTTGCTCCCTACTCTAGGAATTAAGGGTCTGCAGACAAATTAATTACAAATATTTGCTTAAGAAGCAGCAAGAACAATCAAACCCAATATTTTCCCTTTTAGCAGTGTTTCAGTAGCACAACTGAATAGCAGGAGCAGAAACCTTAGAGAGCTTTGTCTGGGACAAGGCTTCAGATAGGCTCTCCCTGACAAGTTCATTCAGATTAGTTCTCATATCCCTACCTTAACCTGGCTCAAGTTTGAATGACTTCACATTAAAGTCACACGCAAATGAGAGTAACTGTTCACACTTCTTTCAGTTATGGCACTACTGGGAGTTGGGAACTCGGGCCATGGTCCTCGGGGCTACCAAGGCCACTTGAGCCTCTCCCAGCGCCTTTTCTGGGCACTTGTGTGTAGATCCCCCCACCCCTTCATGTCCAGATGGGAAAGGGGAGAGTGTGTCCTCCCTGCAAAGCAGCCAGCTCATTACATCAACAGATAGTCTTGCTTGGCTTCTACCTTTGACCTCAGGCTGCATGCAAAACTCCCTGTGAAACACAACCACACTCACATGAGTGGTTTAAACAGCAACTGGGTTAAAGAGTTTTTTCACAGCACACTGAGGAATAATTACCTTGTCATGGTAACTAAGCCTCATGAGCATCAGTACCCTCAGGATGCTTCTTTAAACATGATCCAATGCATTTTCCATTGGAGCTGTTTGCTAAACTTCAAGGCAGATACGTGAACCCAATGCATCTGCCCAGCAGGGGGTTTAGAAACCTCAGATGAAATCTGTGCATAGGTGCTTCTCCAAATTCCTGAGGGTCCACCCCTGTATCCCTTCCCTGCTACCATTTTGATGCTTGTGAACCCCTTTGGATTAAAACCAGTACCTTATGAAATCTGATTGATGCCTGCTCATAAAGAACCACACCATGAATCAGGACAATTGCATGAGAACCAAGAAAATAGCCATTGTGAACCATCAGTAACTTTGATGCCCCTTCATTCTGGATCATTGGGTAAAGTAGTTGACTGATCTATCTCTAAAGTATACTAAAAGTCACTTTAGAACAGATGAAAAGCATAGTTAGTTAATGAACACCTTTTCCAGTGCAGAAAGTGAATGTGAACAGCCCATCTCGCCCTAAGCTGGCATCCCTGAAGTGCCTCAGAGCAGTGTGCACATGAACCTCCTGCCATGGCTCCTGGGGACATTATTCCCCTTGAACTGTCAATGCAGAATTTCAGGGGTTACCTCCTTAAACATAAATTGGAAGATGGGGGGGTAATGTTTGTTCCCACCCCCCTTAAGTCACCCCTTCCCCAAGGGTCTGCAGAATGCATTTCTCAGAGGCTTCAGTGAGACGTGTAGTAGATTAACTCACCCCACAAGGTGCAGACAGAGAGGGAGAATCTCCCTGCAGTGTCCGAGTGCAAGCTTTCCAGCCACTGCACGTGGTGGGGAAATCCCTCCCTGAAGAGGCAACAACATCATAGACCACTGCAGCTGCTTGGTTAAGTCTTAGAAAACCCCAACACCAAAACCACAAGAAGCAGCCCCACCAAACCCCAAAACCCTAACAGAACAGAGTCATCCTCCAAACCTATAGTACCTTATTTTAGCTATTGGAGGTGGGACCTTAACATCACTCCTCACTTCAGATAAAATAAGAAAATTGCCATTAAACTGGGGCAGAATGAGATTAGCATTCATTTCATCACGATGGTCTTGAGGTCATTTCAGTATTTCAGTCTAAATCAATGTTACACAAAGTGCTGTAAATTTACAGGGGAAAAAGCACACATTGTTCTTAAACATATTGCTGGGCTTTGTACAGAATTCTTTACTAGGTGAACTGAAACAGTATTTTTAGATTAATTTTGTTAGCTGTGGTATTGCATCCATAAATCTATGGCCTGCATCTCATTTTTCCTAATGCTTTTTTGCACTCCTTTGGCAATAAAAAGCAGTCTTAAAACAGGAAGCAAGAGAAATTGAAGTCAGTGGAATCTCTTGTACACTTACAGCGCCTCAGCACCTTTCAGGGCTGGCTAAAGTGCCAAGTGATGCAGACCAGAGCAGCACCCTGCTGCACACTGTCTACAGACATGGTCCTGGCCTGGTGGAGCTTGAGAGAGAAGCAACAGAAGATGTCTGCAGCTGAAACAGAGCACCAAGAAATAGTACAAGGTTAAAAATGGTTCTCTCGGCTCCATCCAGCTAAGTAACAACTAATGGAAGAGAGGGTGGAGGAAGAGGGAAAAGAAACATGACAAAACCTAATATGGTGTGTAGCTCCTGCGTTTGAAGGATAGGGCAGGGAAAGCACGTGCTCATCTGTGCTCAGAATCACACAGCTCAAGCATCTTTCAGCAAGACTGAGCACCTTTCTGAGGAGCTCAAAGAGACCAGCT
>VWZY01000951.1:0-13647 GCA_013399075.1 Chloroceryle aenea
CAAAACTGAATGCAGTACTTGAAGCGTAGTCTCACCAGTACCGACCGAGTACAGAGGAACAAATCACTTCCCTGGTCCTGCTTGCAGGGGACAGAGGTTGGAGCCTGGTAACTCTCACCTTGACATCTTGTGTTTTCTCCTTGCCTTGTTTCTTCAAATGCCTTCAGAGACCTCTGTCCTGCTGCCCTGGAGACATATCACTTGCTGCTCTCACCTGCCTTCCTGGATGCTTTTGGGGACCACTGTGGCAAACTCTCTCATCCTCCTGCTGCATGCAGGCAGAAGGACCACTCCAAGAGGGGTGGGCAGGGGCTGTGCACATTGCCACACGGCCAAGCCGTGGCTTTGTGTTGGGTAGCCTGCCCTGCGGGGCACGTAGAGATGAGGGTTAGTTGCCATGCTGGGTACGCATCCGCCACTCGGTGTTGCACCAACAGCAGGGCACTGAATACCTTCCTTGTTGGCCATGCTCCAGCCTGGCAGAGGAAGCTGCTGAGAAAATGCAATTACAGCAAACAACAGCCACACGCGCAAGCGCTACAATCCACACCTGGCACTAATTAACTTAATTAGTCCTTAATGAGCTACACTGTTCCGAAGGCCTATTTTTACTTAATTATCCCCTAATGTGCTTGGCAGAAAGTGGGGGCCCTGATGGATGGAGAGGTTTTGCCTGGCTTCCTCTGCTCCAGCAGGATACTCCATCATCCCAGTATCCTAACGAGCTGAGCTGCCCATGAGCAGAGCAGGAATGAGCCTGGGACGGGTGGGAGCTTGGCACCCTTTAGGCACCCACCTGGCAAGCGGTGGGGTTTGGCTATGCTCATGGGGGGGCCCTGTGTGCCTTGTCACTGTGTCCCCAGGTCTGGGTGACATTTAGGAGATCCTGTGGTAGAAGTCTTGATGCTGTGCAAAAGGCTTTCCTGGGGGCATGATGGCCTGGATGTGCCAGGCTATGCCATGCAGTACCCGATGGGTTGGCTGGTCTTGTCCCCTGGGAGGCTGGAAGGAAATGTTGTGGCCAAGGTCCAGAGCACTGGGTTAGATGCTCCCCATCCTGGGGAGCCTCATGTGAGGGAACACCTGATGCACAACACAGGCAGGGTGGGACAGGGTGACCCCACTTGTCCCTGGGGAAGATGAGACTGAGCAGGCTGGGGACAGGGATGGCCCAATGCCACTGCAATTGCTCTCCCATAGCCTATGCTCTCCAGACACAAACTGGGTGAGAGGAGCTGGTCCTGTGTCCAGGGAGGATGCTATGGTCTCTGTATCTGGCCCTGCCATTTCCACAGCAACCAATATCATCTGCCCAGCCCTGGTAGATGCAGCATCTCTCCAGATGTGAAGATGTAAGAAAGTGCAGTCAAATGACCCGAGTTAAAGTTGCAGGAGGCAGCACCTCCGAACTGTGCCTCAGGGAATCTAAAAGCAGGATGCAGGGACCTGCTGCAGCAAGCCACAGGGGGTGGCAGTGGCAGGGTAGGGAGGTGATGGCCTGTATTGATACTGTCCCTCCATGTAAAGATTTTTATACTAAAAGAAGAGTGAGAGCCAAGAGGGCAGCACTGCTCTCCCAGGCTCATTGAGCCACTCCCCAGATGAACATCTCTGTAAATTATACATCAGATTTTCTGTGCTTTCCAGCAGCAGATCTCATGATGTCCTTGTGAATGGAGTGGCTGTCCCCCATAGCATGGCACAGCTTGACACCTTGGGGCTAGTGGTCTTCTCTCACCTGCCTGCCATCACTGTCACCACAGATCCAAGCTCCTCCTTGCCAGCAAGTAGCTGCCAAAGCAGTTGGGCAGATCTTCCTCCTTCCCTCCTCCTTCTCACCCAAGCAGTTTCAAGAATGGTGCTGTGTCAGATATTACCTTCCCTTAGGTGTCATCCTTTCACCTTCCATTGCTCCTTGTCCCATCATTTCAGTGGAATAATGTCCTAACAAGTTTCTATTTTGAATTTCTTCCTTGTTAGGTTATCACTGCCCAAACCTCAGCAAAACACTTACCTGTTGTTTTTCCAGTGCAAGCTGTGGTGTGGAGCTGCAGTGGGTCCCTGGCTGCTGGAGTCACTGTCCTTGCACCCCATCCCATGGGACCCCCTGCCTGCCTGCCTGCCTGCCTCCCTCAAGTCTCTCTGGGCTGTCAGACAATTCTGTGCCTACAGCTTGTTTGTTTAATGAGTTTAGGACTAATAAGTTGGTCTTTATCGCCTTTCCTGGATCTTAAAGGATTCTGCTGGGTGCAGGGAAGGTGTGCAGGGGATTTCTCTTGATCCAGAATTTGGCTAATTCACTCCGTTCTCCCGATGACCCAAATCAGAAGCACAAAGCCCTCTATTCACACATTAATGTGTGTTGAGCATTTAAAGGATGGTTTAGAAGCAGGTGGTGGGAGCAGGAAGGGATCTCACCATCAGTGATGGGACTGCTCAGTACCATTGCTCAGTGCCAGCCTGTCCCCTGTGGACATCATGTCCCCAAGGACCATTCTGTCCCAAAGTGGTGTCCTTGCCCCAGGAGGATTTCTGTCCCGAGGGGACATCCAGTCCTGGATGGGCATTCCGTTCCCAAGGAACATTATGTCCTGCATGAACATCCTCTCTCCATGGGGTGTCCTGTCCCCAAGGGACATCCTGTGCCCAAAGGTCACCTTCCCTGAATGGGGTCCTCTCTCCAAAGTGTTTTCTGTCCCCACAAAACATCCTGTCCCCATGGGGTATCCTGTACCTGTGAGGTGGCCTGTCCCAACAGATGGCCTGTCCAAGGTGAGGCTCCTGGCTCCCCAGTCCCACTCCATGGGTTGTTTTCCACCCTGCTCACACCATGGCACAGCCAGACACCCAAGAGCCCCACAGACACGCCAGCCTTCCCCAAGGGGCCATCACTCACCCAGCCTCATCCCCGGCAATGCTCTCACTACATCCTCCTCTCCACGGGCAGGTCCTCTGAGGACAGCTCATGGCATGCTTATAACAACACTTCACCGCAGGAAAAGAGGTCTCAGGTCTCATCTTGGGGAATCCAGCTGGGCGTCTGGTAACCGATCCCAAAACTGGGGCTGTTGTTTTGTTGTTGTGGAAAGAAAATAGGCCACCAAAGTGCATTTGAAGGTGAACTGATACAGATTTATTGGTAGCCAGGTCCCTTTGGGAGAGGCATTTAAGTAGTGCTAAAGGGATTCTGGAAAAGCATTTCAAGTGGTAAAATCTGTTATTTGTCCCTAAAGGAGAGCAAGGGACCATGTAGCCCACCTGAAAACCACCCACTGCTGTAGCAACATGGCTCTTTTAAGCATGGGCTGAAGCCCATGACCATGTTCTCATCCCCTCCTGCTCTCTGTCAGGTCTGATGTCCCTGCCTTTGACACCCACCAAGCAGTGTTTCAGCAACTAAATTCAACCAAAAGAAGCTTTTCTCCAAAGACTCCTTGCTCCTCGAGATGCAAAGGTGCTCCCCAGGGATGGCACCCACCTCACCTGGGCACCACGATCTCCCTGGTGGGGCAAGGAGCAGGTATCACCCCCACCTTGGGCTTTATATTTGTTATGGTTTTACTCTCTCATTTGAAATGGATACAAGGGGAGGAGAGATAAATTAGTCCAATTCTTCTGGGAAGAATGAAGTGACCCCACAAGGTGAGGGACGGTGCCCCACCAGCCAAGGCAGAAATGCTAATTTTTTCTTTCCTCCACCAAACATCGGCACAAAAAATGCTAATCTGGCTGACGGCGGGCTGGAGATAAAAGTCTGTGTGTCTGCCTGTGCGCACACAGATGGGTTTGAGCGCCACGATAAGCTGGCAACCAAGGTAATTAAAATAATTAAAATGCTAAACAAAGGGGAGGATGGAGGCAAGTGGTACAAAGGGCTGGGAGGGACAAGCAGCTCTGGGGAAATGGTAACTGGGTGCAGGCAATGAAATGAAGGGCTTGGAGGTGGGTTGTGGGTGGGCTGAGTCTCCCATGGCTGTCGAGGGGCTGTGGGGTGCATCAGGTAGCACCCCATTGTGGAGCCTTGTTCCTGGACTGCAGCCAGCTCCTGCCTCAAGGTTGTCTGCCTCTTCCCCATGCACTGCCAGCCCCCACCCACCCTGCAGGCCCCTGTAAGGGGGTCTTGAGGTGGGAAGCCCTGTCCCAGACAGGCACACCCCAGCCAGGGGGGAACCTCATGGAAAGGAAGCATGGACAAATTTCCACCATCTTGGCAAATTTCTCCGGTTTAAAGCAAAGCTCCCGCAAACCAGGCACGTGTGCTGCTAGAAATTAGTCACAGAAGTGTAGAATGGTTTGTGTTGGAAAGGACCTTAAAGATCACCCAGTTCCATCCCCCTACCATTGTCAGGGACATCTTCCACTAAAGCAGATTACTCGACACCTCATCCAACTCAGGCTTGAACACTTTCGGGGATGGAGCATCCACAAACTTATTTGGGCAGCCTGTGCCAGTGTCTCACCAGCCTCACAGAAAGGGATTTATTTGTAATATCCAGTCTAAATCTGCCCTCTTCCTGTTTAAAACCACTAACCCTTGTCCTATCACTACATGCCCCTATAAAAAGTCTGTCCCCATCTTTCCTGTAGTCTCCTTTAAGTACAGAAAGGCCGCAGTAAGGTCTCCCCAGAGCCTTCTCTTTAAAAAGCTGAGCAATCCAAACTCTCAGCCTGTTCTCACAGCAGGGGGGTTCCAGCCCTCAGATCATCTTCACAACATCCTCCGGACCTGCTCCAACATGTCCATGTCTTTCTTAGTCTGGGGCCACAGATCTGGACACCATACTCCAGGTGGGGTCTTATGAGAGCAGAATGGATGGGCAGAATCATCTCCCTTGATCTGCCAGCCATGCTGCTTGGGTGCATCCCAGGATACAGTTGTCTTTCTGGGCTGCAAAAGCACATGGCTGGGTCATGTTGAGCTGCTCATCAACCAACATCCTCAAGTCCTTCTCTGCAGGGCTGCTCTCAATCCACTCATTTCCCAGACTGTATTTGTGCTTGGGATTGTCCCAACCCATGCACAGGACCTTGCACTTTGCCTTGTTGGAACTTCATGAAGTTCATATGGGTCCATTTCTTGAACTTGTCTAGGTCCCTCTGGATGACATCCCATCCCTCAGGTGTGTCAACTGCACCGCTCACCTTGGTGTCATTGGCGAACTTGCTGAGGGTGCACTTGATCCCACTGCCCATGTTGCTGACAAAGATGTTAAATAGCACCAGCCCCAATACCAACCCCGAAGAACATCTCTCATCACTGGTCTCCATTCAGACATTGAACTGTTGACTGCAACTATCTGAGTGCGACCATCCAGCTAATTCCTTATCTGCNAAAAAGCTGAGCAATCCAAACTCTCAGCCTGTTCTCACAGCAGGGGGGTTCCAGCCCTCAGATCATCTTCACAACATCCTCCGGACCTGCTCCAACATGTCCATGTCTTTCTTAGTCTGGGGCCACAGATCTGGACACCATACTCCAGGTGGGGTCTTATGAGAGCAGAATGGATGGGCAGAATCATCTCCCTTGATCTGCCAGCCATGCTGCTTGGGTGCATCCCAGGATACAGTTGTCTTTCTGGGCTGCAAAAGCACATGGCTGGGTCATGTTGAGCTGCTCATCAACCAACATCCTCAAGTCCTTCTCTGCAGGGCTGCTCTCAATCCACTCATTTCCCAGACTGTATTTGTGCTTGGGATTGTCCCAACCCATGCACAGGACCTTGCACTTTGCCTTGTTGGAACTTCATGAAGTTCATATGGGTCCATTTCTTGAACTTGTCTAGGTCCCTCTGGATGACATCCCATCCCTCAGGTGTGTCAACTGCACCGCTCACCTTGGTGTCATTGGCGAACTTGCTGAGGGTGCACTTGATCCCACTGCCCATGTTGCTGANCTGGTGACTGCATCTATCTGAGTGCGACCATCCAGCTAATTCCTTATCTGCTTGCCGACTGTAACATCAAACATTACCTTCACCTAGTGCTGTATCTGGGCCTGGCACAAGGGACAGTGCCACCCAAGGTGCTCCCACCCTGTGTTACTCCATGTGTCCCTCCTCCCCAGCTGAACAGCACCCACCGTGCGATGTGCAGTGGGCAATGGGAATATCCCTTCTGGGCTCACCCACATTCTTGCAATGTGAAACATGCAAGGTGCAAAAAGGACATCCCTGATGGGCTGCCCTCACCATGCAATGTGCAATGTTCAATGCGAATGACTCTTCCAGGCTGTGTTGCCCCGTGCTGGGTTTCTGGGTGCCCAGAGGAGTGCACTCCTCCTTCCCCAGGGCTGTGAATCCCTCCTTGGGACTTGCCTGGTGGCAGTGCCCTCTGGACACCCACCCTTGCTGGAGCAAGGATCCCACAAGACAGTTTTAGAAGAAGCCATGGAGGTTGGTAAGAAGCAGATGCCCTGTGAGATACAGTGGGGGGATCAGGGCTGAGATCCCCCCTGCTGAGCTGCCTGCTGTGATGGAGCTGTAGCCAAAAAGCAGGCCAGCAGCTGGCAGCCTGCCCGCCGGCGAACTGAATCTGTCTGCAGTTTGAAGCTCGCAGACAGCTATTTAACACAAACAGCCAAGCTGTTATCTTTTCCCTTAGGGCCACCATCCCTTTCGGTTCTCAAATGCCAAATTACAGCCTACATTTAATTTCGATGCCATGGGGAGATGCATGTCAAGGGAGGGCAGCTTCATTTAAAATTAGCCACATTAGATTAGTGGTGATACAGCTGGGGAGGAGGGTTTCTGAGAGAGGATCCTAGTCCCCATGAACTTTGGGGGAATTCCTCCAGGCACACCAAGGATTTAGGGTCTGGTGGAGCCAGTTCTGTCCCATCTGCTGCATCCCTGGCTCCTGCAGGGATTCTGGCTCTGTCTGGGGATGTCCCACGCTTCATGGGGCCAGGGAAGGGATGCAGGGTGTGGGAGGCACGATGTGGAGCTGGTGTGGACAGATGCATGGCACAAAGCATGTTTCCAGCTATTTATTTAGCCAAAGGAAATTTATAAGGTTCTTCAATGAAAATAGTAGATTTTTTTTCCCTGCAGGGCTCATGGGAACAGGGTGTGAGGTGCTAATGGCTTCCCGGCATCAGCGTTGGCATCAGTAAGATTCCTGTGAGCTTTTTGCCTGTAGGAATACAGGTTGAGCAAGCAAAGGGGAAAAGAGCAATGAGCCCCTGCTAGTGCACAGCTACATTCTGCTCTGGCCTGAGCCCCAAAATGATGGGTTTTTTTAGGGAAAACAATCAGAGGATTTTGAAACCAGCTGTGTACACATGAAAAGTGTCAGCCTAAATCTCAAAATTTCTATTTTTTTTTTACAGTGAAATGCAGAAATGCTAAAATTGTAGGCAATGCATTCATGGGGCGTAGTAGTGACAGCCAGGAAAAAAGAGAGAGCCTGTAATTGCAGGCTTTCACTGACAGCAAAACAACCCTTTAATAATAACTAAATACAAGGAGTGTGTAGAGAGCAATCTTCTCCAAAAGCAACAAACACTCATTTATCTTTTTTCCCTCCTCAACAGAAACATCTCTGCTACAAAAGAGTTGTCCAGCATCACCCTGTGCCTCCTCCAGTCCTGGAGGCCCAGCTTGACCCACCAAGGATTTCCAGGTTCACTGGTATGTGGCAGAGGAGGATGAGCCTTAGTGATGCTCCTGCTCCCCCACACTGGTACCCAGCAGTGGCAGCCCAGCTTCTTGTGGGGCAAATGATGGTTCATGGCACGGCAGGGTTCAGCACCACCCATGCACTGGTAATCAACCCGGATAATAAAACCATTGCAGCCTCAAAATCCTCTAGGGTAGAACCATGGAGGGGGGGGATCATGTGTGTGTGAAACAGGCACAGGACACTGGGTGTGAAGCAGAAGAAGTATGGAGAAGGTGGTCCCCAGGAAGGTTCCAAATGGGCGGGGGGGGGCTGTGTGGCAGTGCCACCCCTGCTCTGGCTTCATGCTAGCGGGCAGAGCTCCTCAGGGAGGGGCAGGAATCTGGTGGCCCCATGGCACAGGGATGCTGCTGCACATCCCCATTGCAGGGTTGTTCCTGCATGTGCACATTGTGAGGTGCTTCTGCATGTCAGGGCAGCTCCCACATGTCCCCATCGTGGGGATGCTTCTGCACAGCACTGGTGCTGCCTGGCCACATGCCTCTGGGTGTTCACCTCGGCTCACCTCAGGTGACATGAGGACCACCATGGCTCCTTTGGGAGCAGAGAAGATTCTGATGGGTCCATAGCTGTTCCCACAGGGACCTCAGCAGCTCCTGTCTCTCAAAGTGTGCCAGGACCATCAAGCAGCACTCCCAGATTCAATGGCCATGTTGTCCAGCTCTGCCTTGCAGAACCCCCTGTCCCAGAACAGCAAATTCAACCCCCTTGGTGAGAGCAGCTCTTCCCCACACTGAGACCACCAAAAATACAGTTTGTCTTCCCACACAGCCAGCTGGCTGTTTTTACAGTAGGTGAGAAAGTGGCAGCAGAGGGGGGAGCAAGGCCAAGCAGAGCAGCACTGAGCCACAGGGATGTGCATCACCATGCAGAGCAACGTGCCAGCTCGACAGTGACCAGACGGTGTCTAGCTCGCCCAGACAAACCACCATGGAGAAGGTGGCAAATTCAGTCACAGAAATAATGGTGGAGAAGGAACCCCCTCCTCTCAATCAGTGGTCGGCAGGCTGAATTCTGCCTGTGGGACCCGCCAGTGGGAACTCCCTGTCTGCAATTAGTCTGCAATTTAGGTGCTAGCTCCAATTAGAGAAGCAAAGCCATGTCCTTAGCTCGCATAAATCAGTGGTGTAACCCTGGTGCTGAAGTCATACTGCCTGTCCCCTCTTGCTCTCTGGGGGTGGCATTTGGGGTGGGAATCCACTGTACCCAGTCAGGGCTGACCAAGCTGCTGGTGCCAGGCCCAGTGCTCGGGAATCCGCTGCCTTGTGGGGCTTCAACTAATGTGACTTGCATCTGTAATTTCTTTTTAAAAGGGAATTCTTGCTTTCTCTCTCTTCAAGATGCCTGCTGGCTGCTCCTGGATTTTCCAGGCAAGGGGAAGGGGAAGAGGGGTATGAATAAAATATCATCAAGACAGCTTTTATATATATACATGAACCTGCTCCACCAGGCTGCAAGCTTCATTTTTAAGTAAGAAGCTCGACTCCATTCCCAAGAGGCCAGGAGCACGCAGCGGGCTTTTAAGAGATGGGACCAAAACAGAAGAGCATTTTCCTCTTCCATCACATCAGACAGGAGCTGGGTTAATTACGCTTCTCTGTCCTGATTTAAGCATGGAAGCTTATTCAGTACAACTGTTCCTTTATTAATGAATTGCAACCCAATTTTAACTGGAGGAAGCTGGCGAGGAGGAAAAGAAAAAAAAAAGGAAACCTTTTGCCAGCGTGCTCTGTTTGCTGCTGCCTTTCATTTACGTAACTTCAAAGTGATGTATTTTTTAAATCAGCCTATTTTTGGGTCCAGCTGGAGTTCATGGGTGCACAGACATTTGTGCAGATGTGTCATTTGGCATCTCTCTGTATGTACCTGGTGATGCCGCAGAGTGCAGCACCTCCTGGGCACAGCCGGGATCCAGCACCCCACTGGGCTGGGATGTTACTCTCCAGCTCTCTGTTGGTGCTTGAGGTGCTGCTGGCTCACTTGGGTGCACATAGATGTGAGCTTATGACCTGCTGCCAGACAGATGCTACAACAGCATCCCCATAGCTGTGGTCCTGCCCCCAGCCCATCCTTCCTGGGCTGCACTAAGGGGTTTGTGGAGGGTGCTCCAGGGAGCCTAGGAACACACTGTCCTGGTTCTGCGCTGGTCCCACAGGGCATTGCAGGCACCTTGAGGTCCCTCTCTGCCTCCTCGCAGCATTAGGGGAGCCACGGGCATTGCTGACTGCCGCTGTGTGCCAGGGAACTGAGGACATATGCTGATTTTTCACACTGTGGAAACAACACCTGCTTGGCTCCCTGCTCAGCCCCAGGCAGGCATTGGGGGAGCACATCAACCCAGTGCCCTCTGGGACATCCCCATCAGCCCCCTGCCCACAGCAGAGCTCAGCCTCCCCCTTCCAGCTGTGGGCACCTATGGGTGGCCTGAGCTCTGAAGCCCTATGGGTTGGCACAGCCACTCTCCAATGCTGTGCGAGAAGAGAGAGCTGAGAGCAGCTTCCCAACCCCACCATGTGCCAGTGCCTGGCCTGCCACCGGCATCTGCCACTGGCACCCGCTGTCGGCTCACTCCACACACAGGAGAGGTGCTGGGGCGAGGGGAGCCTCATGGATATTCATGAGCAGAGAGTTCGCTGATCAGAAGGCACAATCCTGTTTTCCTTTATAATATATCTGGTTAATACAGACTTAATGAACGAATGAATAATAAATTAGTCCAATTTTGTTTTCTTTCTTCTTGGAAAGGCGGGTGCGAAGGGGGACTCTGTGCAGGTTTGATTGGTAGCCGGGCTTGCTGGGAGATCTGCTCCTCTAGCCCTTATTAAATATGAAACAAATAATGGTGCAATTGGTTTAATCTGGTTGAGGTGGTGGATGCCAGCCAGGCAGGGGGAGATGAGGACGAGTAGAATGGTGGGGAAAAAGGGATCCTCTGTTGTCTTTGCCCCATGCTGAGGTAGGGTGTGAGGTCCCTGGGCTGGGTGTGGGGCAGCTTGGCATGGTGGGGTGCTCTCTTTGCACCGATAACCAGAGCAGGGTGTGGGCACACAGATGCAGGGAGCAACCAGCACTGCATGGTACTGGCCCAGCCAGTGGCCTGGGGGTGATGCAAAAGGCATCATGAGAGGATAGAAGAGTCCGTGTTCGATTGGTTGGATCGACACAAGATCATCTGGGCTTGATGAGGTGATGTCTGAGAAGCTTTCACTGAGAGGATGAGATGACAACCTCCATAAGATAGATGAGTTGTGGCCACCCCTTGTCATAGTCACAATCCTGAGAAGGCGAGAAGCCGCGTGTCCCCGTGCAGTGGCACAGCTCACTGAGCTGGCACTGCCTCTGCCAGCACAGCTCATTACAGCCTTTGGGTTCATTTCACATCCCACCCGCTGATGCAAAACACTGGGAGTTGTTGAGTCACGGACCACTGGTGCATCCTCCACCTGGGCAAACCACAGGAGGGCGGCTGCCCAGAGTAAAACCCACCCTGGCCCAGGGGTTTCCCTGGGGAGGACTGGGGCTGGAGTACAGGTTTCCACATACACAGGTCCTCTCAGAAACACCCTCCTGGTCTCCAGTAGGCCTCAAGGTCTGGGATCCATTCTGGTCTATCCCCAAAATATCCCACAGAGATGCCCAAATCAGCTGGCCTCCCTGCAGAGCTGGTGACGGAGGCATCCTCCTGCCCTAGGACTACAGTCCCTGCCTCTCCCAACACAAGGGTGCTGGGGTTTCTGGGGTGCTGATGGACGTGTGTGTCATGGGTGGCCTTCCCACTTGCAGCAGCCTTCTGCCCTGTCAGGAGTGCTGCTGGGCAGCAGGTGCCCAGGACCTGCTCACACCAGTTCACCTCTATGCTCTGCCCACCTTGCCCCAGACAGTGCCAGGGATGCCCCTGTCCCCCCAACCCTTCCAGCAGGAGGAGGTGTTAGGTGTGCTCTGCTCTCTGCCTCTAGGTGGGTGCCAGCACCTAGAACCACCCAGCAGTGGTTCTAGGCACCCAGCCTCCACCAGTGCAGTGGGCATTCGGTGTGAAAGCTGTCCAGCTCCTGGGAGCTTTCTGCTGCCATCACTTCAGTCCCAAAAAAGTAAGCGGTTCCCAGCTGCCCTGAGCTTAGAGCTGCTCCAGCTGTCTCGGCCCAGCTGTGCTGCTTCCCTTTGAGGCTCAAAGCCCCTTGCTGGAGTCCAGGCTGCTGTGGGAAGCTGGGATGGGGATGAAAGCATCGCTTACCTGATTAACTTCTGCTCCAGTGCCCAATAAGCAGGAACACATGGATTATCAAAAATAATTCCCCTTAGAAAAAGAGAAAGAGAGAAAGAGAGAAAGAGAGAAAGAGAGAAAGAGAGAAAGAGAGAAAGAGAGAGAGATAAAGGAAAGCCTGTGTTGTGGGAATGGCCAGCTAACCTCAAAAGCCTCTTACCTGGATAGATTTAATTGCCTTTGTTGCTGCCTCAGTCTGAAAAATCCCTTCGTTCATCGTGTCGGTGTCACTGGCATCTCAGAGCCTCTTCCCAGCCCTTTGTAGTGAAAGGCGGCTCTGTGTGGTGCAGCAGCCAGGGTTCCTCTGCTCCCCTTTTGGGCTTTTCTCCTGGGAAGCCCGGGTCTACCATAGCTTTTTTTTTTTCTTTGTGGCCTGTGCTCAGTGTGCCTGGGGCCTCAGAAGTGGCCCACAAAGGATCTGCCTGCATTAAACAGACAGACTGGCATTAAAATGTCTTCTGCCTTGAGCCCGCTTATTGCTGGGATCCGAATTGAGGCACTTCCAGCTCGCTTGCAAAGTGTCATTTCTGAGATGTCTCTCTGATCTATTAATTAATGAATGGCTTTATTAATGCTAGAGCAATGGCACAGGTTGTGCCCAGAGACTGTGTACATGAGGGGCAGGGGAGCTTGGGTGCATACAAGGTGTGAAGGTGAAGCCCGAGGGCTGTCCTGGGGGCTCAGCACGGATGGGCCTCCCACAGTCTCCCTGTCCCCATCCTTCTCCAGGGACAGCCCCAGGGCTGCCTCTGCACCCCAGCTGTGCCACTTTCCAGCCGGCAACACCACAGGGCTGGGAGCAGGCAAGATACTGTGAAAAGGCAAAGCCGGGGGAGGGTTTGGGAAGCAGCTGAGCAGGGACAAGCTGAGCCCCAGCCCCAAGGGATGCCTTCCCTCATGGTTTTGGGATGAAGATGCTGCCCTTAGGCTGTCACGGGCAAAAGGGAAACCAGGGTCCACCTGTGTCTTGCAACCTGGTGTCCCTTCTCTGGACCCTCTCTTCCTGACATGAAGGTGAACACTCGAGACTGTCATCCCCAAGCCTAGGTGCCACCTTCACTTTCCCTTTGATTTTTCCGTTGCCTTGGCCCCAACCCTCAGAGACTGACAGGGATACAAACTGATTGTGAGGTATCACGTGGGGAGATGTACAGGTGGCTGGGGCACAACACCAGCCCCAATGTCCCTTATGGTTTGGCATCACCTGAGGGGGTGGGTGGCAGCCCCCTTGTCCAGAAGCATCTGGCACAGGTGGCAGTACCCAGCTTGAGGACATGGAGGGGTGCCCAAGTGTGCATGGTTTTGGGGACCTGTGTGTACTCCAGGGCTGCAGCACCAACGCAGGATGCACCTGCAGCATCCCGTTATCATCTGTCTGGGGACAGTCACAGCCCCTTACCTGGACCTGCCACGGCTTGGTGGGGAGTGGGGAAGAGGCTGCTGCTGAAGTTCCATCCTGGCTGAGATGGTTTTGGTCTTTCTCCCACAGTGGGCATCCCTGTCCCAGGCTGTGCTCACTCGGTGCTCCCCCATCCCATGCTGTACCCACCCCATTCTGAGCTGTGCTCCCTCTGTACCTGCATCCCAAACTGTGCCCCCCATCCTGAGTTATATTCCCCACCTGAGCTGCTCTCCTGTGCACCTAGGCTGTGCCCCCCGTCCTGAACTGGGCTCCTACTTTGCTCCCATCTGGGCTGCGCTCTCTCAGT
>VWZY01000951.1:14454-39655 GCA_013399075.1 Chloroceryle aenea
TCTCGTCCGTGCTCTTGCTCGCTCTAGCCCTTGTCTTTGTTTCAGCTGGGGAAAAAACAACAACAACAAAAAAAACCCAGAAATAATTGCTTCCCTTCTAAAGTTGGCCCTGGCACAGTGAGCCTCTGGAGAGTGATGCTGCCTGAGTGGCACGGGAGCCAATGGCAGCCCTTTCTGCCCTCCAGCCACCATCCCCAGCGGATGGGGACACCCGCTCACCCCAAATAAATCCCTGTCACCTCCCAGGGTGGGTGATGTTGGGATGCCACGTGGCTGTGGGGCACCGGCGGTTTGCCTGGGGATCGTGCAGGTACCTCCCCAGCACTGCTTTCCCCAGGGAGGGTTTTTCTCCCAGCACAAATTTTGTCGCAGGCCCTGTATCTTGCTTTGGGCATCTCTGTCACTCTGGTCTCTGTGTGGTGCTGGTCCTTGGTGGTCCCATGAAACGGGGAGGGCCTCATCCGACGTGGGGTTTCAGGGGCTTTTGTGTTTCACCTGTGTGCTGCTATGCCTAGGTTTGCCTTTGTCTAGAGCAGGGGTGGGGGACGGGGAAGGGTCAGTCTTTTATTTTCCCTTTTGCATGTGTCTTTGATACCATCCTCAGGAGGGGATCCCATTTCCCCAAGCTGCTTTCTCTTCATGTAGCTCCTCCTGCGCTGCTGGGATTCGTGTCCCAGGTAAAGCAAAAAGCCGGTACTGATCTGTGCTTCATGCTCCCTGTACTGTGGTCAGGCCACCAGATCCCGGTTGTGATCCCTGCACGGAGCTGCTTTGTGCCCAGGTTTGGCCTCACCGCTCTAGTATCACCCACCAGATGCTGGCAACAGAATCTGACCCCTTGTTTATATACTGGGGAGTAGTTTTGTCCTTATCTCTATCCGCTACAGAGGCTAGAGCTAGAATTTCAACGGGATGCTGCAGATTGGCCTGGGAGGAAGCTGACATGGGTGCTCCCCAGAGGACAGGATGCTCAGGGGAAGGTGTAGGCACCCTGAGAAGGGCAGAGGAGTGATGAGGTCTGCTGAAGCTGGAGCTGGGCTGTTGAGGACTGGGGGTTTAGCAATGGGCTTATTGTCTGGTGCCTCTGTCTCCCCTCTGCTCTGTCTGGTTCCTTCTCCATTTCGGGGCTGGCTCTTAAAGGCAGGAAAGGGGTGATGCTCCTGGTGGGTGGCACACAGTGGGCATGTGGGGTGTTTTGAGGGATACTTACACACTGTGGTCTACAGAATGCCTGCACAAATGCCTCATATCCAGAAAGTTTTTTTGGACAATGTTGTTGTGACTTTGGGCACTCAGTGGTTTTGATAAACTAAATAAACCTGGGCCGTGCAGCAGTGGAGCACAAAGGCACAGAGCCCAATGCCATGGGGCATGCTGGCCGGGCCCCTTTGGCTCGCCGGTGTCGGCACCAACACTGGTATACCAGCTACGTGGGCTGTGTTTGGAGGAATGATGTGTGCGGTGGTGGGAGGTGAGGAGGGAAGGTGAGCAGAGGCCGAGCAGAAGCCAGAGCCCAGCCGTGACCTGGGGCTGGTATGGGCAGCTGCAGCAGGGATGGAGAGCCAAGGAGAGGGATGCACAAGGGATGGCATCTTCCTCTGACCTGCTCCCCTGCCTGCAGCCATGCTGCCAAGTGCCAGCACAAGGTGCTGTGGGCCCTTGCCTGCCCTCTCAAAGCTGTCTGAACTCGACCATGGGGAAAGGAGGCCAGGCGCAGGGTTTCCTCCCCACTCCCCCTTTTTTTGTGTGTGTGCTTTTAGACACAAGACATTCCTGAGTGGATATTTGTTGCTGCGGCTGGGATGCCTCCTGCCAGACAAAACTTATGGGAGATGGAGGAATTGGTTTGGGATTTTTTCTCTCATGTCTTGACCCTTTGAGTTATTGAACAGCCAGCTGTACTTCAGCCCTGTACATTGATTTCCATGTGTCCCCAGCCAGTCATTTTGGGTCTGTAGGTGGTTAGCAAAGAAGTCACCATAAGTACAGGAGCAGCACATTGTCGTGGTTACTGGAGGTAGGTTACATGGTTTTGTCTCTATTTCCACCCCACCTGAATCAGATGTGTAATTACTGGAATTGACAAAGTGTAAATTATAAAGCAGAAAGCACCCATGAAATATTCCTAACTCTGCCCTCACTTAGGGTCAACCTTTGAAGCCGGGTAGCCCAGAGGAGCACTCTGCTGCTATCCCATCACCCAGCCACCATCCTATCACCCACTGTGCCATTTCCCATCATCCACCATCACATTTCCTGGTCACCATCCCATCACCTGCCATTCCATCACCCACTGTCCCATGGCCCACCCAGTTGGTGGCAGGGGAAGGAGATGCAGTTAGGTAGGCAGGGAGTAGGTGACCTTGCGATGTCTGTGCTATCTCGCTCTGTTCCACCACTTCTCATTTTTTGCCCAGGCACTGTAGACATCTCTGAAAGCTGTAATCTGCAAAGCCCTGGGGGGCTTCACACTGCACTGGCTGCTATTATCCCGAAGACAAAGAGGGACAGGCAGGCAGATTACCTTGGCCTTTATTTTTTCAGCTGGGAGCATAGAAAAGCCTTAAATGAGCTTGCTTCTGGGGAGGGTTTGAACAGGCAGACTCCCAAATGCCCAGTGGGCCTTCCTCTCCCCAAAAGCCACAGGACCCCATCCCTCACCCCAGGAATTGCTCCTGCCACACTGTCACTCCCTGCTCCACCATGAAGCCCTGAGGCCAGGTGAGGTTTTGACCTAGGACTGGGCCTCCTCTACTGCACCTTCGCTTTCTCAGAGCATGTAGCACCCAGGATTGGAGTGGCCAGGAACAACCTGATGCTCATACCCATCTTGTACCCATCACCTCTCTACCTCTGTGGACTGGCAATGGGCAGAGACAGGACTCGCACGGCTGCATCCTGCACAGCTTAGAACTTGAGCTCCTCTCTGTGCATCTCCAGCCAGGCTGGCCCCATGCCAAGATGGCACTGCCATGGCAAGGGGCAGGTCCCCTCCATATGGTGCCCCTGGCTATCTCCCAGTGCTGGGGCAGGTGCTCTTGTCTGGGCCACACAAAGCCTTATTGTCAGCACCCGAAGGGTTTCCCACACCAGGGAGGGACCCACACCAGCCCTTGCTGCTCTCCTCACCCCTGCACTGCTGGGGAAATGGATTAGCCTGGCCAGACATGGCCACATCCAACCCAGAGCTCCCCACAGAGGATGCTCTCCATGCAGCTGGTGTCCCCTTGAGATCCCCTCCCAACTTGAGCCTTCCCTGGCAGTCCTACTGCTAACAACGGTGCTGGATGGGTTTCATCAACCAGCCCTAAAGTGCTGATGGTTGGCACTTAATTATTTCCCTGATTGCCACTGCCATGTGCTGGCGATTGGTGCTGGCTGTGACCCCACCAAGCCCGTCTCGGCTGCTGCAGTCTGGGGAGCTGATGGCAGAAGCACACCCCACGTGGAGTTTAATTATTGGCTTTCTTCCTTAACAGAGTACATTGGCTGACCTTAATGCAATTAATTAGGGCTTAATCAACTTCTGGTGGCTCAGCACAGCACACAGTGATTCCTGCCTTTCCAGGAGGGTTTATAAGAAGCTGAGGCAGGCTAGGGTATAGTCTGGAGGCTTGGTGGGGCTGTGCTAGCAAGTAGAGTGCAGGATGCTGGACACTGAGACAAGGCTCACATGGCCTCCCAGGCTGGGCTGATAAAGGCAGGCATGAGGTGAGCTGGGCTCAAGAGCTCTGCCTGAGGTGGTGTCTCTATGCAGAATTGCCTGTGGTTTTTTATTTTGGTATCATACTGATCTTAGTGGTGGCTTTTTGTGGGGCTTGCCCCTGTTGCCTGTGCTGGGGCAGGAATTTTATGCTCTTTAGGTGCTCCTGCTAGGGATGGGGCTGAGGTTGGGTTGTGTATTCAGCAGCTGTTGGTGGGTGGCACTCAGGTTTGGATGCAGCGGTGGGGGTGATGTGTGGGGATGTTTCCTGCTCCCCCCTTTAGTAGGCATTACCCTGGTGACAAGAAAGGAGTTGTCAGCTACTAGCCCTCCCTGCCCAGTGGCCTTTAATGACCAGTAATGCTAATCAACACTGCAGGATGCCCCCAGCACCCTTGGCATGTGGTCCTGGTTCTGCTCCCCATGGCACCCTCTTGGTTTACCTGCTGGGTGCCCTGTAGGGTTTTGGAGCCCTTCAATGGGGACCAAGGCATAGATGTCCAGTATAAGGGTTTGTGCACATGCTTCATGTCACCAGCTGCTGGCTTTTAGGTTTGCAAGTGAGCAGGCACCTGTCAGTATAGCTTCTGACAGGCTGCTGGCTTCACCTGAGGACAGAGTGACTCAGCCTTGAAGAAAGCCCCTGGCAAGGTGGGTGTTCCTGTGTGAGCAGTGGCATCTTCCAGTGTCAGCTGTGGTAATGGGGACTGGGACTGTGGCATGCCCTTGCATCCCAGATGCTTGGCACCCTCCCTGCACCATTGTGCAGAAGCAGCTCCTCTTCCATGAAGGCACATCCCCACTCCCTCCTTTCCTTGGGTCCCTATGTTCTGAGGGCTGTGCCACCAAGCCCCCATGTGTGGGCAGCCCAGTGCTGGGTCTGGGAGGTGACAGCAGGAGTTGTGCCAGACGCCATTGCTGGCTTGTTTGCTTCAGTGCCAGTTCATTAATATCGAAGGGCTGATTAAGATTCTGCAGCCCTTCCCACCCAGCTCTCTCCTTCTGAGGCTGGAGGATACTTGTCTGCGGGTTTTCGCTGCAACCCTGTGTTAAAAAGACTCAGCCCTGGTCTGCCCTAGCCTGGTGGTTTATGTCCCTCTCTTCGCTCCTGGCTAATCCACGTGGCTAAAGCCCCTCAAAGCCCAGCAAATGGGAAGTGATATTTGCCAATAATCCCTCTGCTCCCCTGGGCAGGCTTCTCATATTACAGGTTATTAAAAAAACAAAACCCAGGCAGCAATAACTACTGCCTGGAGAGAGCCTGAGCACAGATTGCTCCTGGTCAAACCCCACCCAGCATAAGAGCTGCAGGTGGAGGTGGCATGGTATGACCAGATCCTGTAGAGCACCTCTTGGCAGAGCCCAGCCCCTCCTGCAAGTGGAGAAGGGATGAGCCACAATCCTTTTGCTCCCTGGGAGAGAGTAGGGATTCCCACAGGTTACAAGACAAAATCCTGTTTCTCCCCACAGCTTCCCTAGGGAACTCTGAAGGAGGTGGAATAAATCCGCTGTTGTTCCCCACCCCTGTGCCAGTATCCCCCAGCCTTGGCAACATCTCCACAGCCAGGGCTGGGCAGGGTCAGTTCCTGGGCTGGCATCTCGTGGGGACAGCATAGAGTCAGCACCACTCGCTGGCCACCTCTCTGCTACAAAACCAGCCTTTGCTCCCAATTTTTCACTTTGTTTTGCAAGGCTTTTGAGAACATTTGCCCAGAATCAGGGATACTCTTTCCAGGGATACTCAGGGATGCTGTTCCACCTTTTTATGTGCAGGTCTAACAAATAGTGGCTCAGAGTCTTGCCTCCTCAAGGGTGGGCTTGTCCCATGGGAAATTCAATCCACAAAATATCTGTAGTCACTTGCAATTTTTTTTTTTTGTCTGCAAAACTATTGATTTTCCTGCAAGAAGTCTCAACTGCTTCTTGAAACATTTAATTGCATGGATTGGGGTGGGGGGGGGGGGTTCCTCCTGCTTTTAAGTCAACATTTCCCCTTAAAATGTCACTCAGGGAAGTCTGTTTTGTTTTGGGGTTTATTTTTGTGGGTTTTTTTAAGCAAAAGTCTGTGATGACATTTTAAGTGGAGAAGAAAATTGCTGCTTCATTTCAAAATGCCAAATTTGAGTGGGGTGTGTGTTGTTTTTTTTATTCCAGCATTTTTATTCCCAGGGGAAAAAAAATGTGATGGTTTCATTAGACTTGAGTAACCATTATACACCACTGCCCCCTGTCACTCCCCAAACTAATCCCTTTTTTTAACCCAGTTGTATTTTTGCAGCAGAGAAACTTCAGCCAGAATTTGTGATCCGATGGGACAGCACTGTTGCAGTCAAACTTGAGCCCTATACAGCAAATTCTCTGTTCCCAAACTGTTGGGCACTTGTGAGAGAGACCATCATTGCTGGCTGGGTTCAGTCACTGTGGGAGGGACTAATGGTGTGTTCAGGTTTTGAAGCTCTCCTCGTTCTTCTTTTCCTCAGCCTCATGCTCCTGGTTTGCTTTTATTTCTGTGCAGCTTGCCCTGAAAATTGCTTGTGCTAGATTAGGCTAGAGACTGGAGTTATCTCCTTTTTATTTATTAGGGCAATTATACCTAATGATTCACATGCTCGTGGAGAGTAATTACTCCCAAATACAGCACTGTCGCTGTTCTTACCCAGCTTGGATATGGTGATTCACAAATGTGTCTTTTCGTATAATTCATCAAATGATGATCCCTTAATTGCCAATTTGGTTCAGAGCTGGTTGAAAGGTGATTGAGGACCCAGTGGCACCATTACTGTGCCTGGTTTGCTCTGGTGGCATGGTCACTTGCCTGCTTCTTCCCCCTGCCATGCTGCTGGCTGTCATTCCTTGCCTCCTATGTGGGTTTTGCTGGGGCTTTTGGTTGGGTTGAGTCCCTGGAGCTGGGGGATTTGTGCTTTCTGAAGAGCTGCAGTGCCTGATCTGGCAATTGCCATGGCACAGCCTGGTCAAGGGAGAGCCAGGGCTGCCCCTGTCACATCTGCCCTGTTCCAGGGTGGGGATGGCCCCTCCATCTTCCCAAAACACCATAGTGATGTGACTCAGCCCTTACCTCTTCCCAGGTCTTGAAGAAGGTGAACAACAGCTCATGAACTACTGCTGTGGAAAGCAAAGCTCTCCAGTTTTTGCACCTAAAAAAGGCCCCTTGCTCTAAATTCCTCATTGTGGGGCAGTTGCAAGAGATGTTACGCCCTGCCCCAGAGCCTTGCAGCCCCCTGTCTGTGCTGCCTCTGGGAGGGGACACATGGAGACCACTGCCTGGGGACTTCTGCCTGTCCAGCAGAGCCCAACCTGCTGAGCTGCTCTGGCCTTGGGAGAAACCCCAACCTTGGGGCAGGAGGAAGTTTTCTGTGAGTGTTTTGAAGGGTATTGATGCTTCCCAGTGCTGCCATGTGGCTTGGTAAGACAGCCTGGGACTTGTGGGTTAAGGGAAGCCCAAGGTGATGAATTTGGGGGGGCTAAGCCCCTCTGAGGGTGACCAAGGCGATACTGAGGTGCTCAGCTGGAGGTGTCTTGGGCCAGTGAAAACAGGTTTTTCAGTGCCCTCAGTGAGCAGAACATGCTTGTGCATTGCTGCTCTGCTATTTCAGCTCTTCTCAGTGTGTGTCCAGACTGTGTTGCACCAAGCCCACACCCATCACCCATCCCTTCTGCCACAGGTGCTGCTCTGGGTCTCACATCCCATGATGCCAAAATTGCTGCCAAGATGTGAGGCTGGGGAAAAAAATAGGAAGTGTAAAAACCCCTTTCTGCTGGCTGCCACTTGGCTTTATCCCTGGCATTGCTTGGGTGGGCTCCTGTGGGAGCTTGCCTGAGTCACCCCTCACCCCAGCATGTGGGGCTGCCTGTGGCAGCTGTGCCAGCACTGCTTGGCAAGCATTCACCAGGGCAATGGCTCCCTAGTTTCATTCCACCCACGTCCAACTTCTTAGCGGAGGATCTGCACTTGTTTGTGCTGGTGCCTGGCCCCCATCAAGATCTCCTGTGGGCAGCTGGGAGCTGCTCCTAATGGGCTGCCAGGGGATTTGTACTCTGAAAGACAGCTCCCCATGGTAGCTCACTCCACCTGCCAGGCTCCTCTTGGACAGAGGGTGGAGGATGCTCCCACCATCGTGGGGAAGGGACTGGCTCCTTATTGTCCACCTACCAGGTGTGTGTGATGGTGCTGGAGGACTGTGGTACCTATGCCTCAGTGGGGCTGATATAGCCCTAGAGATGATGGTGGTACAAGCAGAGGGTGTCCAGGCTGGAGGAGTCCCTGGAAGGTGATGCTCTGGGACAGGGAAGGGCAGAGGGGAGGTCTCCAGGTGTACTGCAGGTTGAGTCTTGTCTTAACTCCAAGGGGGAACCAAGGGTAGAAGGTCCCCGGTAGCTGGGAAAACTTGGAGCAAGTGCTGACATCCTGGGGGGGTTCCTCCAGCAGCTCTGGGGCCTCCCATGCTTTCTCCTGGCTGAAGTACTACCTCTCTTCTGTTTGATTTAGGGCTCCTCTTTCTCTTCAGGGAGACCCCCCCCCTAGGGGCTATGGGGGGCTTCCTCAGGCCCAGCGCCATCCTAGTGGGGGCTGTGGCAGCCACTGCAGAGGGACAGGCCTGTCTCCCTGCCAGCACAGAGCAACTCGCAGCCTGCTGTCTTGTATGGCTTTTTATTCCTATGTGATTATACATCCCACTTCATATAGGGATTGAAGCCATGCAATACGCCGGGGTCCTACGGCGGAGAACAGCTCCTGTGCCATGGGAGCCAGCCTCAGAGCCACCAAAGCTATCCCCTGGGGTGCTGGAGGAGGGCCACTGGCCTCAGCCCAGACTCTGTCCTGCACCCTGGGCTCCCCACCCCTCTGGGGCAGCAGGTGAGGAGTGCCAAGCTGCTTTGGGGTGAGGTCAGCGCAAGCTGACTCCTTGCATTGCACACCCTGGCAAGGGTGGGCCTGATTCTGCACCATCTCTGATGTGGAGAGCTCCAGTGGCTGCTCTGGTGGGCGCATCCCTGGGGAGCTCCCTGCTTTTGCCACCCCACCCCCAATCCGGGGAGATGGGCAACAGCCTCTGGCAGCATCTGGGTGAAGCCACTGGAAGGAGGAGCTGCCAGCAGGACAGGAAAGGAGGAGGAAGACGAGAAGAAAAAAAGGAGCTGGGGAACAGCTATGGCAGCAAGGGCTGCCCGAAGCATGATGCTCTTCAAAGTTTCTCAAGAGGCCTCAGCCGTTCTTTCAAGGTTTGCATTAAATCTGTCACATTAGCAAAAATAGTGAAAATTACCCAGTTTGTGGAGGAGATGAAAGGCAGCCCCCTTCTGATCCCTCCACAAAGGAAGGGCCCCATTAACACCTAGTGAAATATTAGCCATTAATCAGGCTCTGCACAAAATAAAACCATCCACATTTATCACTATTGGATCCTTAATGAAGTGATAATGGGAATGCTGGGGAGCTGTGATATTAATGTCTCCTATGAGGCAAGAGCAGAGCCAAGGGCGGCAGCCAAGATTTTTAATTTACTGCCAAATGCTTGTGCTGTTAATAATGCAGTTACTTCTCCCGGCCATTAGCACTGTTTGGCTACAAGCAGCCCGCTTAAGAGAGCAAACCAACCCCAAGCCCACCTGGGCTTTGCTTACTTGCTCCCTGCCCAGCAGCTGGGCATCCGTTTCTTGCCAGCTGTCCCTGTGTCCCCTGCACAGGGACACGGCCAGGGAGCTGCTGGCTATCTCCACCCAGCCCCCTCCTTCCTTGGAGGCTGGCTGGGGTGGGAGTTTTGCTTTTCTGATGAAAAGGGAAGGGACTGGGAGCATCAAAACCCAGCGACTCTTACTGTCCTCACTCTTTCCATACTCTTTCTGTGACTTTTTTCCTTAGGTGCACGTACTCTGGAGCCAGGATTGCGTGGAGCTGGTCTCAGCATAGCCTGCACACTGGGATCACTTGGTGTGACCACAGTCACTCTGTGCTTCTTCATTTGACTGGATACTCTCTCAGGATGCTAATATCCCATCCAGGACAGTGTGGACAAGCTGCAAAGCCCTTCTCAGCTCTGGTGACTCACTCAAGTTCCCAACAGGAAAGTCATTCATCCTGGCATGCTCCGACAGCCCAGAGGCAATCAGTTGTTTGGCAGGTAAGTGATGCTGTTCTGTTTTCAGATGCAACTGTTACCTCCCAAATCCTTGCAAAACTCAGCTGGTGTGGCCCAAACGTTCACTGGCTCACGCATGGGGTCTTTCACTGTCAGTGGAGGGGCTGCAGCAGCAATAGACAACTCTGCAGGGCATTGTCCAGAGGAATACAACAATGCCTTGTTTGTAAGCGGTGTACACACTCCAGAGCTCCCTTCCTCCCTGGGCAGAAGATGAACAAGGTTCACCCAAGCAAATCCTTGGAAATAGAGCTTTGATCAATCCAGTAGAAGCATCAGAAAAGTGTTTCTTTAACTGGTGTGTCCTTGGTCAACCTCCCCCATCCTGTTATCTCCTCCTTAGAAAAGAAGGGGCAAGAACAAAAATCATACATGGAGACCAAGCAAATGGAGCTGTGAAGTGAACTTCAAGGAGCCATCCTTTCAACAAACCTTTTATTAGCTCCTTGCTGGCACAAACTCTTTTTGTTAGTGAAAACCCACTGTTTAGAGAGCAAGGACACTGCTCAGGGTCTATGTGCAGGCATTTCCCAGGAGAAGCCGTTGAGTGCCACCCGAGGTCTTCTGAACGTGACTAAGACATAGCACAAGCAGCAGCTCCAGGGACTATCAGGGTGCTCATCGGTGTGGCAGGAGTGGGCCTGTGACAGCGTGCCCAGTTGGCACACCAGACCTGCTGCTGAAGTGACCCCTCTGCCAGGCACCCCAGCCTGAAACCGGAGTCTTTCTGGTTTTCCCTGGAGCAGAACTGGACCAGAAGAATTAACAACGTTCTGGAGCCAGGTTTAGCCAGTTATCCCGGTCGCAGCCCGTACTTCCTGGCTGTACCGCTGCGCGGGTTGGTGGCCCTGTGGTGCTGGCATGCCAGGCGTGGAGGAGGCGACCTGCCAGTGACATCTGGAGAAGAAGGCACAGCACAAAGCAGCTGCTTCTGCACAACCACGACCTGACATTAAGGGGGCACAGCGAGTATTAGAATGCTTGGCAGGTTTTCCCCAGCAGATCTCAAAGCTGTTTGCCAGCATGAGCAAGTTCAGGCGTGTTACAGAAGACCTTCGGACTCAGAGGACAAATGAGATGTGTGGATGAGCTTAATGTGCTGGGGTAAGACCAGTTTTGAAATTCCCAGGCTTGTGCCTTGACACTATGCCTGGGCCGTGGCCCAGACAGTCAAGCTGCCAGCCTGGCATCAATACTGGCCCTGTGATGGTTCTGCTGATATCCCTACTTGTGAGATACTGGCTTTGAAACCAAAGCAGGAGGTGTTGCATCCTCCTCAAAAAATCTGATCCATCTTGGAATGGGGCACAGAACTGTTGGTGAGACACCACAATTTGCGGTGTTGGCAGGATGGTGTGTTTATGTCACAAGATGAGATCAATCACACGGAGCAGGTCTGTCTGTCTGGAAAGAGTCTAAATCAAGCATGCCCTGTTAAATTAGGGCTGGATTTTCAAAGGAGCTCAGCTCCCACTTAGGCTCTGTAACCAACAGGCAGACATTCAAAAGGAGTCAGACATGTTGGGTCATACTGGCTGCTGAGCTGAAGACCTTTGAATATCCAGCCAAAAGCGTCACTGTGCCTGTTGCTACAGGCAGAGCCCTTCTAAAATCCAGCCCTGATGTGGGTTCCACATCCTGGGAAATCCGACTCATCTTTGCACTCCCGCATATTTCACTGTGGTACGTGACGAAATTGCAATAACCACCACATCCTTACGCATGCTGGGGAGCTGCTCCCTGTCAAAGCACAGCTCCGGCAGCTTTGCCCTTTGATCAACTCAGCAGAATGGGTCAGGAGAGCTGAGCATGAAGATTTCCTTGCCTTTTGTTCTGTGGAATTAGCAGAGTTAATCAGAGTGACAGCGACTTCTGCCTCAGCACAGAAGAAAGGTCGGTGGCTCAGGCTGGATGCACCACTGTTTTGTAGGCAGTTGGAAAACACCACTGTGAAAGCTCACAGCATACGTGCTCCTGGCATGGAGGGGGATCACCAGGGAAGATATCCCTGTGGAGGGAAGGAGGCTGGAGGAGGAGGACTCTGCTCAGATGCCTTGCCACTGCACCTGTCATCCCCTCCCTTCTGCTGTGCAGTGAAGGTAACCCTCCTCTGCATCACTCTCACTGTGCATTACTTTGCTGTCATGTCTCCAGGACCACACACCTTTTAGCCAGTGTCCTCCCCTGGTGCACTGATGGGTGTGTTTCATGCTGGGCTGGGGATCTCTGTGTCCCCTCAGGTACCCTGGTGTGGGAAGGAGCTGCAGGGCATTGTGGTGGTGTGTGGAACAGGTGCAGGGTATCTCCTTCCTTCCCACTATGTCCCTCCAGCACTAACATGTTTCCAGCTGGCCAAGCCTTGCTTTTGCATCCTTCAGTCACTGTAACACACTTCTGTGAATATGCAAAAGCTGAGCTGCTCTTGAGCTGGCAGCACTGGCAATGCAACATTCGCAGTGAGGGCACTATGGCCTCGATTTCCTCACACCTTTTAACTGTAGTAGAAGCAGTCACAAGAGTGGTGGCTCCCAGCAGAAGTGTTAAATCCCACCTCCATGTCTGTATTGTGAGCTCTTGCCTTCCTCTGATCCCAATTACAAGTGCTGTGGACATCCACTCATGTGTCTAGTTAGTAGATTCTTTCTGGAAAAGGTAACAGTACACTCAAGAGTGAACTGAAGTAATTTATATTTGTCTGTGGTATTGATGCCTTATTTTACCCCTGTCCTCATTAAATGCATCTGGGTATCTGCAGCAGGAGCTCTTACGATCTCTCCATGGCTCTAATTAAAATGGCCTGTATGTCCATGACATTGGTGCCCGTCAAGCCTGTCACCAGGAGGTGATGACCACCTTGGAACTGGCTGAAGAATGTATAGGAGTCATTGTTGCTGAGAAAGGCCTCCACATTGAGACCCTCTTGCAGTGCCTCACCCACCAGCTCTGGGCTGCAGAAAGCCCCCGCTGCTTCCGTCGGCCCATCCTGCCCGTCCGTTCCCCCACTGAGAAAGATGATCTCACACCTCCCTGAGGGGCTGCTGGTCCCCATGGCCTGTGCCCTGTGCAGCCCCAGCCCCACGCGCAGGGCCAGCTCCTGGTTCCTCCCTCCTTTGCCAGTTCCTTCAAGTTGAACTGTGGTTTCTCCACCAGCCAGGATGCAGACTGGTCTTTCATACCGCAATCCTTGCAAGGCCTGTAGAAACTCAGTAAGGTTCAAACCTGGCGTCTCTGCTGCCAGCTGGAGGAGATTCCCCCTCACCTCTCCACTCAAGGCCCCATCTCCGAGGCCGGCGAAGCCCAGGCAGACCAGCTGGATCAGCTGGCTGTACAGTGTGGCGATGTGGCCGACTTCCCCGCAGACTGCTGCGCTCAGAATCAGAGCTGCATAGCCCAGGTCCTCGGCTTGGTGTTTGGCCTCATCTAAAGCCAGCGTGTTTGATCCGATGATGATGTTGCAAACGTGGGAGTAGTCTTCCAGAGCTGTGGGCTTGGTAGGAGAGCTGGACAGGACCATTTCCACTGACTTGGGCAAGCTGTGCAGCAGGTTGTATTTGGTGAGTATCTGAAGGCAGTCTCGGATGCTGTGGGAGCTGGCAGCAGTGGGCCCACTTGCTATGATGTCCAAGGGGTCACCAATCACATCAGAAAGAATCAGGCTCACCACCTACCAAGAGCAACTCCTACAGATTACTGGGAGAGGCAGAGACAGGTGACCACACAGGAGCACTGGCATAAGTGCTGCTCTGAGTTGTGCTGGTGCCACACCCATGTCAAAGCCATTGGAAATAGGGGCAGATCTGGGTCCATTTTTATTTCAAGGTCCTAGAAGAGTTATGTTGCCCTTCTCAAACTCATAGATCTAAAAAAGCCCTTTGAAGCATTGGAAGTTGTAACCCATGCCATAGAACTTGTCACTAGCCTGATAACCTAATGTGGAGCCAGTGATGACACACACTGAGAACAGCCCCCAGGGGAGCCAAGAGCCAGAGCCAGGGCCAGAGTCAGCTTTGAAAGCACTGGCATACTGGAGGTGCCTGCTGGGTGAGTGCTGGGGTCTGTTAAGGGGTATGATGGGACAGCTGGTATTTCCAGAGTCTGAATTCCTCTTCTCCCACCAATGTCTCCCTGAGCATTTCGGTCCTCAATGAAATCTGACCCACAGAGTCCCTAAACAGTGTGCAGAGATTGCTCACTCAGTGAGGAAAAAATAAACCTTGTAAGCACACTTAGGTAAGCAGATTAAAACCCTATTTCGAGGGTGTCTGGGTGATCTCTTGGGCAATCAGGAGCTTCCCCTCAGTTACCTGTGCAGGATGTGCAAGCTGGGCCAGCCCTCCACCCTTCAGTGAGGACAGAGTCTTACGGACAATATTCAGCTCCTGTATGGCAGCTCCTCGGGAAGCCAGTGCCTTTGTGAGTCTCTCCTTCTCTTCGAGGAGGATGGGAGGGATGGGAGCAGGTAGTAGAGCTGATCCACCCCCTAGGATGCAGAAAAGAGGGCAAGGAAGAAAAGCAGGAAGAGGAGGACAGAAGAAAAGAAAGGCCATTTTAATGCTTGAGCTTTTCCCTCACCAGTGCATAGTGGGAAGGCAGAGGTGGTTGGAGAACTATGCTAACATCCCTGGAGAATTTGGTCTTCTTCACCAGTGCGTTTTAATCACTGCTGCTCTGCACTGTCTGCTGCTAGCAACACTTCACTTGGGCAGCATAAATCTCACCAGAGAAGGGTACTGCAAGCCTGCAGTGTTGGGGGGGTGACAGAAGGGCCAGCAATTACTATCCCTGCTACATAAGGCTACTAGCGTGTTGTCACACTGATTTTTCAAGGGCTACATGGATGGGTGAGCAGGAGCACGGGCTCTCTGACTCGTGCAGCAGTCAGTGCTAAGCAGATGGAGACACTGCCTGCTCTGCTGGCTTCGTTTATTCAGGAGAGGTAAAAACACCAGCTATGGCTGCAGCAAGATCAGAAACTGCTGAAGTGCGCTCATCTAGGCTTGGGAAGAAAGGAAAAGGGGAGAGTAACACAAAGGACAAAGCATGCCCAGAGTCCAGGGTGATAGCTGCATTGATGGGAATCCCATCTGACTGAAGCAGGCACTGGAAGCGTGGAAAAGGTGGCAAGAAAATATGGTTATAAGAGGAAAGTGAAAAGGATTAAAAATACAGAGCAGAAAGGAGCAAGATCTGAGCAGGGAGTGAATGTGCACAGAAATGCAGCTGAAAGCTACTGTCAAAAGGCAAAGTCTGCTCAGAGGTTTGAGACAAATCAGCATCAATAAAACATGATGAGCAAGAAAAACAAATGCAAATGCCTGTGTTTCAGTCAATAGCCATGATTCTAGCTGAGAGGCAGGAGCAGTCAGGGACCAGCTGTTGTGTGGGAAGGCACATGCATAGGGAGCTACAGCCACAGGGAGATCCTGTACAGGGTCCCTGAAAGGCTGAGGAGTCTCTTGGAGATCCCAGTAGCCAAAGGACAGGAGGAAACTCAGGGGAGTCCCCAGCAAGCGAAGCTGATACCAGCTGCTTGGGTGTTGGCCTAACGGCACTATTTTCTCTGTACCAGATCAGGCTGCAGCATCCACAGAGGAACGAGAGGAAAAAAATCACAGAGCAGAGAAGACTAAGGGTTTTTTACAGAGCTGCTCCCAGTCCCTGCAAGCATTTTTCCTTCAACACCCCCTCATTAGGCTGAGCTCAGACTGGGGTGATGTCACTGCATCCCTCTGGTGCACAATATCCACCTTCCTTACACTGTCCTGGGTATGGGGGCAGCCTGGGGGGCTGCCAGGGTAGCCAGGGCCTGGGGTGTTCAGGGCTGCAAGGCATGCAGCTCTCTGGATTGGAACCTGGGGGATTCGTTTCCACTGCCTGGGAACCAGCAAAGCTCTGGGAAGGATCAGTCTCAAATGTTATCTTACAGAATCATGAAAAAATTGGAGCATGCAAGTCCACCAAATGCTTGCTTCTCCAAGTTTGCATCCCTAAATATAAGGAGGGGGCAGGAAAAATGCATCTCCTTGCCCAGGGGTGAGAGCAGCTGGCAGGCTGTGCCCAGAAGTGCCATCTTGCAGCGGCGGCACAATTGCAGTACACAGCCTGTGCAGTGCAGCCTCTTCCCAGTGCTGGGAGGCAGCATGTTCACTGTGGCAGACAGTAGCCCCACGCTTTCCCCTTCTGCATCCCTGGATAAAGGCTGTTGGGAAAAGGGACAGGAAAAATCAACAAGGTACAAGTGTCAGTGCTGAAAGAGCTGTCACAGCACTGCCCTGCTGCACAGGCACGAGTGAACAGGCAGCTGGAGGGCGCTCAGCAGAGCCCATTCCCTGCAATCCCCATGCTACCTGAGATGAGCACAAGAAGCAGATCATCCACAGTCAGGCCTTCAGCTAGCTTTTGGATGGCAACTGCACCCTTCAGAGCCTCTGCATCTGGGAGGTTGTTCTTGGCACCTTCGATGACCTGGATTTTGCTGTGTGGCTTCAGGAGCATCTCCCTGGTGAGGTAAGATTGGTAATCATACCATTGACACAGGCACTTACGCAGGCAGCCAGGCTGCCATTCAGCAGCAAAATGGGCCTGGTGCACCAGAGATACATGGCAAGTGACCAGGACAGGGAGGTGGCCTTTGCTGAGTGTTTCTCCCCCAGGGCTGGTGAGGCAGCACACCCAGTACAAGAGCTGACCTGTGTCACCAATGTCACTGAGATGTGATGGTGGTTGAAGACAAGGGTGGTGTGGTGGATGGGGTATGAGGGCATGATGAAAGGAATGAAGAGGTTCACAGCAACATCCCTGGAGGTTTTTAAAAGATGTGTAGATGTGGTGCTGAGAGACATGGTTCAGGGGTGGGTTAACAGTTGGACTCAATGATCTTAAAGGTTTCTTCCAACCCAAACAATTTGATGATCCCACAGAAGATAAATCGGGCAGCCTATCCCCCCAAAACTATCCAGACACTGCGCCACTTACTGCATTCCTGCTCGCTGCAGGCTCTCCTGGATGCCTAGTGGCACATTGATGATCCCATGAACAAGGTAGTCTCCCAGGATCTCCTCTGCTGCTGCAGCCATCCCCAGCACAGCTTTTCCAAAACCCACCAGGTACAGGTCCCTCTTCACTGGAAAGGCTTGGCCCTTCACCAGCAGCTGAGGGCAACGACCGCCCTGGAGCTTCAAAGACCTCTTCAGCATCGGAGCTGGCTGAACGGTGGCCACTGCACTGCGGAAGAGGGACAGCGCATGCTCACGGAGGGACATGCTGCACAGGGTGGCCAGGCGAGTCAATCTGCTCTGTGGGGTGGGCTTGTGCACACTCTGCCAACACAGGTAAGGCCTCAAGAGCTGAGGCAGCCTGCACCCTCCAACCTGCAAGGGAAAGGGAATGTTTTCACTAGCACGAAAGACAGGGCTGTCAGAGAGCAGGGAGAGCAAACCATGAAGCATGGAGCTCTAGCTCCTGTTTCCTCTAGATTAAGGTGCCATATCAACAGCATTTTCAAACCTCTCTCCAGACAAGAGGGAGGGAAGGACAGTGTCACAGTCAAACTACTCATCAGCTTGTGGTTCCCTGCAATCTCATCACCTCCTGCAGGTCCTGCCAGCCAGCTTTGCCATCCCTGTAGATTTGCCACCAGCAAGCCATCATTTGTTTGCTCAGTGTTTTGACACCTTTCCAAACGGTGTCCTGGGGAGAGCAGGGTGTCCGGGTGGAACAGCTTTTCACTACATTAAATCCCTTCCTCATGCTAGCCAAAGGCTGATCTTATTCTCTGGCTGCATGTTGCCTTGTGAGTCTCTGCAGCATCAGGCACAGACTCAGGAGACTGCTGGCTGCCTGATCCCTCGCTCCTCATGGCCACAGAGACCAGTAGTGAAGTTACCCCACCAAACAGCAAATTATCACAAGGCTTCATTTACCTTTAGTTTTTAGTCCTATTGTTATCCAATAAAATCACATTTAGATCCCAAATAAGGCTTCAAATCCAGGCAAAGCTGCCAGCTGTGTATGTGAAAGCCCATTTGAGCTGGTCTCCACTGAGTATTAGCATTGTATGCAATAGATCTGCGTGTGGACCAAAGGATCTCAGCTGCTCAAGGGCAGACACTTGTCTTGACAGACGAAGGGCAGCCCCCACCAGCACACATCCATCTATTCCCTGCCAGCATTTCTCCTTCTGTTAACTGGCGGCAAGTTCACTGCTGCTTCCTCAGGATCAAAGCTCCTTGTGATCTGCATCTCTCCTGCTCATGGCAATTATGGAGCAGGCAGTTAAAGCAGATTTCCAGGAGGCTGAAGCAGCCCAGGCAACACTCGATCACAGACACATACCAATTACCTGAGAGAGTTAATCCTCTCTCTAGTAACTGGATGTGTTTTGGTGTAAGGCCAGTGGCTGGATGCTTCTGGGAGAGCTCACAAGTCCAGAGGTCCCTGTCCTAACACTCCCATAGCATTGCAAGGTGTTAATGATTAAGCCAGACAAGCTTTCCAACAGCTTCTCTGGGTTTAAATCTGTTGTATATTGCTGCAGGGACCCAAAGGCTCTGTGATATCCTCTAAACAAGCACCTTATCAGACAACAAAACAGTCACACTCTAAAATCTACGGGGCAAGGGACTTGCAGGTAAAACTATTTGGAGAATTGTAAGTTTTCCAGGGAGAAAAATCCAAGAATCACATGAAGTTGGAAAATACCCTTAAGGTCATCGAGTCTAACTGTAAAGGATTCAGTGCTTAGGAGAAAAAGATTTTAAAGCCAAAACCCAAGGCAGATAAACTACCTGTCTACAGTCCCTTTAGATACTGGTCAGAAGGACTAGCTTTTCAGTTGTGAGGAGAGATAAGAATAAAAGACAGGGTGTCCTGACTGCTTTATTACTAGACTTTTAAACTTCATGGTAGCTAATGCTGCCAGCAGCTTAAATGGCTGAGCCACAGCCCTCTTACAATGAGGGCCAGAGTAACCGTGCCACCAGCAGTGAAGTGAGCTGTACACCTCTCTCAGGAACTGAGATTAGCATCTCTGTTCCCAGTAGGTCTCTGATTCACCTGGCAGCACAGTGCAATCAGAGGAAGGAAGGTGCTACAAACTAGAGGTGCATCACGCCCTAGGTTGCCTTGTCTGAGCTACGATACAGGGTTTGCGGAAGTAGTTGGAGAAAAGAGCTTAAATGGAGCCTGGGGAGTTTAAGAAAATAAAGACCCAAAGCCTTTAACAGGCTCTCTCTCTGCCTTGATGTTTCTGTGCACGGCTGACCCTGAATACCAGGGGAATTGAGCACAACCAGACCTGCAACTGTGGCTCCTGTCACACGTGTCCTCCCAGCGGCTCCGTTTGGCTCCAGCTCCAGACGCGACACAGCAGGCACGAGTTGTTTAAAAGCAATCCTCTCCTACTGGAGATGAAAAACATAAATGCCAGTTTAATTCATCTGGTGCTTGTGTACATACTGCTAATGTTTGCTCTGGAAAGCATTTCACTACAAGACAAGGCACATAATCTGTTTTCTGCACTCTGAACTCAGATTATATTGTAACCATCAAGGCCTGATCCAGAGTCTGTTAAGCCAGCATGTGTCCCTCCATCACCTCTAAGGATTTTGGGTTACGCCACCTGACACTGATCTCAGTGCACAGGTGTAAACACAGAATAAATCCAGTCTAAAGCCTCCTTGCACTCAAAGGTTATCCAACTTTACACCGATGCAACAGAGCTAAATTTGACATAGACTTGTTAGCTTTGGAGGTCTTGGTGTGTAACTCTGATCTTGTCAGCTCTGATTAGACACTCAGGCTCACTGGAGGCTGCCCTTGGAATGGGGGTGCTGCTAACAGTGCTGTGAGTCCATTTCTATGTGTTTTATTTATATGGTCTCAGGCACTGGATATTGAATGTCATCAGGGAACAGATATCAATCAGTGTTGTGAAATCCACTGTAGATATTAACCAAAAACCCCTCCATTCCTACTCGTTTTACCAGGGTTTTAAAAACAAGACCAAGAGAACTGAACATTACCTCACACCAAGCCAGAGGCAGCCTTGGAAAGAAAAATAATCCAAATGGCAGCTTTCAGGCTACCTCCACGGATGGTGCATCTAAAAATGACACAATTGCCAGCTGCTGTATGGCACGCGGGGAAATTACATCCTCGCATCCCTGCTGGCTGGGAGGAATCTGAGATGGGAGAAAGAGCTGATGATGTGACTCTTACTGCTTCATGCACTAATCTGTGTTCTCCAGTTTTGCAGGTAAATCACATAGGGATGAACAAGCCCTTCTCACTGTGGATATAAGGTAACATGCTATAGGCACTTGTGGGGCTTCGGTTTTACACCTTCCCATTGGCCTTGCTTGGGATAATTTGGTGCTGGGGTATAGACAGTCTTTTGGAAAGTTTTCTAGAAGTTTACACTAAGCTTAAGAGGAAAATGATTGTAAGAATTGCCCGTTCCAAAGAGAGCAGGAGGACTGCGAGGGCTTTAGATTAATCCCCTTTAAATGAAAATTTCCTCAGCTTTCATTGATGAATAATGTTCACCATCTACATAGTTTTTTGTGTGTATCACCATTATAAGATCTTTTTTCATAGGGTTCCTCCTAATCCTGCAGAAATTTCTGTTAAAGCCTCACAACAAAAAGCAGCAAAACCCTAGCTCCTCATTTTCACCATCTCTGGGAAAGAGGGAGAGAGAAGAGATGGACTGTGATAAAATACAGGCAAAGTGCTCGTTTGCATTATCTTTCATTAACTTTTTAATTAAAGCAATTCTGCAGGCAAGGAGACAAAGTCAGAGGGAGACAGAAACAATCCAGCACTAGGGGCAGAAATGTGTTAAGTTGCCAGGTAAATTGAATGGTGGCATGAGACCAAAAGCGTGGACATAGGGGGTCCTAATCTAAGCCATCAACTTGAAGTCACACTGGGGAGGAAAACACTGAACAAATGAGCTGGCCATGCCTGTACAGTGAGAAAAACGAGCCAGCACCTCACTCTGTGGCAGGTACTTGGAAACCAGAAAAATATTCACTTCTAGGGGCCAGTCTGCCATTGCCAGGCAGAGCTGAGCTGAGCTACTCCAGGTGCTGTGGCTGGAGGTTTGTTCAAGGATGTGTATCACATCACAGGCTTGCGGATTTCTTGAAGTTTGGGCAACCGGGCTTGTTGCAGATCAGCCCAATCACACAGCCCAAACACTTCACGTGCTGCAAGATTGGAGAATACCATATATTAATACGATGGGATGGGCAATTTAACTGAGATCTTCAGGGGCCCAAGTTAGTTTATTTTTAATGACAGCAGGACTTCTCTGGATTTCCTGCAGTGTGGCAGTGATTGGTGACTGGTCCACCATGTGCAGGGTCAACTGCAAAATCCCTGAGGGGCTTGGAAGAGATTTGAGATGGCACTGGGTCAAACCCCAATTGTTCAAGGGTAACTTTCAGCTCGAGCACTGAAGGACAGATTACATCTTTGTTACAGCAGTAAACTAACAAACACGGCAAGTTTTAGCAGTGTGTCTTGCTACTCATTTTTCTTGCTACATGACTTTTTTTCTGCCCTCTTGGCTTGTAAATTACTATTAGTTTCACTGCTTCCATTTTTCATGCATTACCATGGGAGTTTACCTATAAAGTACAACAGAGTGGAGATTTTACTGCCTTAAACTCCCGTGTTCCCATGTCCTGACTCATCTTTCTCATCATTTGATATATCAACTTTAATTTGCCTGGTGAGCCCTGCTCAAACTCAAACTTGCTGCTCCAGATGGTCCCAAAAGCATTACAAGAAAAATTTCCAGGAGGTGCACTGAACCCAGGAGGAAAACAGAAGCAGTGAAGGTTTGTTCCAAGTGACTATTCTGGGAGGATTAGATAGAGGATTTTTCAAGACTAATCTCTTTAAATGAAAATTTCAGGATTTGATTAATTTTTTAATCTGCACATGGATTTGCATAAAATTACTGCACTGCCTCATTCACATCTCGTAAAAGAGAAAATGTCTGCAGCTAGGATGGACCAACTCCTCACCGGGCAGCTCTGAAGGGCCCAGTACACAAGTGGGTGCGCAGGGGCAGGGAGAAGGGTCCTTTTGCCCGAGCTCGCTGTGGTGCTCCTGCATCCATAAATGGGAAAGAGGATTATGGTGGACAGAAGCAGGATGCTGAGGCCAGAGAGCTGCTCAGAGAATTTGCCAGGTAGGCAAGGGAGAAAGTAGGATGGAGTCTGAACACCTTTGTTTCAAGAATATGCTGAGCTCTGAGAAACCCAGGAGTTCTAATTTCCAATATATGGCTTTCTATATGTTTCTTGGAAAAGAAATATGTTGCTCTCGTGACTGATTTATTCACCAGCAAAAGTGTCAACAGGGTCTCTTTGCCTTTGATGGGGAACGTAGCCTAAGGCCAGACACAGGGAAGATAAGTGTTCTGCTCAGCATTTTATATATATAGATCAATATCATTAGTAAAAAAAATGAACTGGATTTGACATATGCATCTTACTATTTTTTCTAGGTCACACTCCCTTCACTCCCTATACACCTTTCAGAAATTATTTTCCCATGCACTGGGGATTGCAGGGAAGAAAAATTTTTCACTAAAAAATCCTTCTGTAGCTCATTGCAGAACAGCACTACCCCGAAGACAAGCCCATGCCAAGTCTACTTCCTTTCATGCTGTAATTTCTCAAACTCCCTGCTCTGAGTCAACTTGCAATCAAAGTTCAGAGACATTTAAAGTACAGAGAGGAATTACAGTATTCTAGAGACGATGAAAAGTTGCCAGCCTTGAGGACTGGAATAATAGAAAAGGGTCAAAATTCAGTACTGCAAAATACAAGGTCATGCTCTTTGGGATTAATAGCAAAAAAATATGAGCTCCACAGTTGGAAATAATGTAAGAGGAGAAAGAGACAGGAATATTAATAAGTCACAGGATGACAATTACAGATGCCCCCTCTAGGCTGAGACAAGAAGTGGGGAAGTGGAAAGCAGCAGATGTAATCTACCCTTGACTTTAGTGAGATTTTTGACACCATTCTCATGAGAAGTGTGGTCTGAGCAAACACACCATTAGACTCGCTGAAAAACAGCTCAGCCACTTGGCCCAGAGAGTATCAGTGGTTTGGGGTGTAGCTGACAACTGGTAATGAACAGGGACTCTGTTGGGGTTCATATCACCACACAGCTTCGTTAGTGACCTGGAGGGTAGAGCAGAACACCTAATTTGGGGGAACTGCTGATAGAGCCACCTTCCAGAGGAACCATGATAAACTCAAGCTCAGGGCCAACAGAAACCTTATGACACTCGGCAAGGGGAAGTGTGAAGTTTCGTTACTGGGGTAGGATCAGGGCAGTGCATCAGGGCAGGCTGGGAACCAAGTGGTGCAACCAAGGAGCAGCCTAATAGCGGCTGCAACTACTGGAAGGGTGGTTACAAAGACAGAGGAAATGAACCCTTCTTGGTAGTGGCAAAAAGTGTAAGGAGTAACGGCCACAATTTGCAAGTCAGGATGTTCACGTTGGACATTAGAAGAAGTTCTTTACAGAACAGTTCACACAGCACTGGATCAGGCCATTCAGAAAAGTTGTGGTCTCCGTGCCAGGTGGTTTTCAGGATTTGGATGGACAAAGCTATGGCCACGCTGATCTTGTGCTGATGATGGTCATGCACTGAGAAGGACAGGGGAGCAGGCAGCTCTGCGGGTTCCTTCTCCCTACAACTTCTGTTGTAACAGCAGGGACAGGGTTTGATGCTCCAGAGCATCATGCTTAGCTTCAAGAGCCCATAAAGAGATAACAAATTGTAAGATGCAAGTCCTCCACACAAGCCTTCAGTCATAACTGTTACCCACGAGGAATCATCCCTCCCAGCAGAGTCCAAGAGAACATACTCACCTGAGCAGTGCTGTTTCCAGAAACATCTCTCTGAAAGTCACATCCACCCATCTGAGCAAGCACAGGGTATGGTGCAGCAGGTTGCAGTGGGATCTAATACAGAAATGCATAGGTAGAATGCATTTGATCAATATTACGCAACCAGCATTTAAACATTTTTTACATTAACTGGTATTTCAGGGGCATTATGCATAATTCCTATTTAATGTGACATTTTGCTGGGAGATCCAATTATCCTGCCAGATAAATTCCAGCTTGGTATAAACTGACAAACTAAGTTGCAATGATTAGGAAGAAAGGCTGAAGAAAGAATAAAAAGGGAGTGACAAAATATCAAGCCAACAACCCACGGTGTTATACAACTCTAAAACTTAGATAAGTATTGTAGGTGTTTTGAAGTAAATTGTCTTATGATGGTATTAGTGAGTCACCTTCAGGGCTCACATGAGAGAATCCAGGCTTTGATCATGCAAGTTCCAGTGTGCAAGACTTTCCATTCTTCTCTTCTCTAAAATCTCTCATCACGTGAAAATCAATTGTAGGTTTTGAACTGACCTGCAGTGGGGAAGGTGACCCCGAGACCCTCAGGAGTAAGGATGGTGTCTTTTGTGGACTTTCCCTAAACAGTGGTGTGAAAATCTGGTCTCCATTTCTAAGTAAAAATTGGTGAATTGTTCTGCTGAGCCAATCCCATCATGGCATGAAAGGGTGGATAGGGTTAGATGTCTAAACCTGTAATGGTGAACTCGAGTCAGCAAACGGTAAGAACAAGTAATCTGAGAAAAGACTTGTGCAATTTAGTGAAACATGTATATGAAATAATTAAGCCTGTTTGAATGATGTCCAAGTGGGCCTTTGACTATAGCTGCTGGACTTGCTGTTGTTTGGCCACAGGAGGGCAATATTATCCTGAAAACAAAATCAAATTCTATTCTGGAGACTATGAAAGGAAAATGCAATTAACATTAATGAAGGCATCTATGCTTTGTGGTGTGGTTGGTTGGTTGTTGTGGTTTTGTTTCTGAATTTCAAAGGGATTGAAATAAGAAAAGATCGGATGTTCACCTAGAATTAAAATAAAGGGGTGCTGGAAATCTTAGGGGTGGGTGAGATTATCACAGCTACTACTATACTTCAGAATTAACTTGTTAAGGTAAGAGATATGCAAGAGATGAAGAGAGAGCCTGACATGATGATTCCTGATGGAAAAAAAAAGTAACAGTTCCAAGGTGCCTGTACTGGTGCCTCAAAAGCCGAGGGGGCTTTCTCAAAGGTTAACTGCATGCTGCTCATTTGACGGCTGTTGTGGGGCAAGACCCCAGTGCTGTTGTGTTTCTGTAGCGCTGCTGCGAAGGCAGTGTTTAGAATAAAAACCACCAAGAAATAAAAACGTGTAATAATTGACCCAAAATTACGGGGGGGGGGGGAGGGGGGGGGG